>BPTQ01000004.1:248004010-248298354 GCA_019973895.1 Chrysanthemum seticuspe
TTACCCAACTTGCCATTGCTAGTTCTGAGAAACTTGCGTCGGCGTCCACCGTTATAGAACTTAGCATTCGGATTTCTACACTAACTCTAAACGCTCGTTTTTAGTTTTCAAAGATAAAGAGCGTTGTTTCAGTTATGAGGCTTGTGAGGATGAAGAAGTAGGTCATTGAGAAGACTCAATCGGCGAGGCTATCGGCGAGATTGCCTGCAGTAGGCAACATACTACTTTCTCCATTTCCTTTAGTTTTCGCTTTAAGTATTCTGCCTTGGTTAGTTTCGGCATTTGTTCCACACACTTTGAACATCACCAAGTGTGCGCATAATACTAACAGTTCGTTGGCTGCGAAGAAAAATGGTTCGAGGGCATCGAAGACATTTGGTGTTAGTTATGGCTGGTGTTCGACTAGGAGTGATGGCACGTGGATCGCCATACTGTGGTGGACCAAAAGGAGGACACGTTTTGGTACCGTTAGTTTTAGCGAAACAAGGCTTAGTTCCTGTTTTGAAGTTATTGAGAGTTTTAAAGTTAGTTTTGGCCTTGTTAAAGTTGGTTGGTATAGTTCGAGGTTTGGTCGTTTCAATAGTTGTTGGAAGAGTTCGAGGGGATGGTTGAAATTGTTCCGGTTTTGATTGAAATTTTGAGAGTTATTGAAGTTTTGTCCTTGATTCGGAACAAAGCGATTTTGATTGCCATGGTTTTGCACAGGAGGAAAACCAGGTGGTGTCATACCGCTAGGTGCACGGTAGTGAGGATCAGCTTGTGGTCGGTATTGATTGTGGTTTACAGAAGCTACGGGAGCTTGGTAAAAAGAAGCGTCGGTTGCTTGACAATCATAATACGCGTGTGAACCACTACAAGTTTCACACACCTTGTTTACGGCTTTGATTGGTTCCGTCTTATGAATTTCGCTTTTGATTTCCTTTACCTCTTTCATCATACAACGGATGACGTCCGTTAGAGCGGCTATCGGAGCGGCTAACTCAGAAGAGTTACTGGATGAAGAAGTAGGAGTGTTCGGAGTATTGACTTTGTTGCGAGAAATAGAAACTTTTGATTTTTGCTCGCAAATCTCAATCACATCTTTAGGCTTACGATTCAAGATATTGCCACCTGCGGCTGCGTTCAAAGAGTCTTGATCGTTACCGTTCAACCCATTATAAAATATATTGACTTGTTGAAGCTCCGTGAATTCATGATGGGGGCATTTCCTGAGGAGATCTTTGAATCTCTCCCATGCCTCTCCAAAGTTTTCATCGAAATTTTGACGAAATCCAGAAATTTCATTTTTAAGATTAGTCGTCTTTGATGGAGGAAAGAAGTAATTGACAAACTTTTGAACAAGATCCTCCCAAGTTTCGATGGATCAAGGGGGTTCTTTTTCCAGCCAAATCCGGGCTGTCCCCTCAAGTGAGAATGGAAATAGCATCAACTTGATTACCTTTTGTGGCACATCCTTGAAATTTATAGTTGAAGTCAACTTGTTAAACCAACGGATGTGTGAATACGGGTCTTCTCGGTCAAACCCGTGGAATGGATTTGTAGACACAAGTGTGATCAAATGTGTCTTCAATTCGAAGTGATCAGAATTGATTACTGGTAAAACGATGGGATCTCCATAACCCTCGGTGGGTGCTTGGAGCATTTCCGCCATAGTTCGTTCGTCTGCCATATTGTTGTTTGAAATAGTACGAATCTCGGGTTCGACTATTTGGGCAGCACGTATACGAGAACGTCGTCTAAGAATTTCTGCTAGATCACGAAAAGGACTCAATGATCTAGAAGAACGAGTGCGCATGCACTAGAGTTAACTCTAAGAAATCTCAGAGTTAAGGAAGGGAATTTATGAAAATGGGGTAAGAAGAATCTTTTTGGGTTTTTTTTGAAAAGTAGATATAACAACAAATCCAATTAAAACAAATTCGAGGCAAAACAACAGTGAACTTAAATCAATAATCACAAGATGAATGGCTCCTTTAAAAAAGGTACACCACTCACAAGGACACAAAGGCAAGTTTTAATCTTTGGTTCGGGAACTTATTATGGTCGTACCCCCAGTTAGGTAGTACACTGCCTTGGTTTGCGGTGGTAATCTTTTATGTTGTTATTATTAAACAAAGAAAACGGCAAATCTTTTTGTATTTTTATCTTTGATACATATATAGAAACAAAAGGAAAATATTTTTGTGTTTTATACGTTTTTGGATGTTTTTGGGTTTTTTGGATTTTTTTATAAAAGAATATATATAGATATAGATAGATGGTATGAACAAAGAGTGAATATTCAAATCACTAATCTGCTAAACGGAAGATAATTAGCACAGCTCCCCGGCAGCGGCGCCAAAATTTGATTGGTCCCAAACCGTCAAGTTATCTCACACAAGCTAGCCACTTGTGAATGGCTAACCGTAAGAAACTTAAAACAGTTCAGACACCAATGCAATGAAGATCAGAGGAGTATAGTGTTTCCCCAGGTCGTTATGTCCCAACGAGCTGTGCGAGAATAATCAAACGAATAGTGATCGAGAGGATTTGAACGGAAAAAGAGATATGATTGATTAAACCTAAAGAAAAAGTTTATAAATTACAGGGGCTTAAATGCAAATTAAAGAAAATTAAAAAGATAAATTATATTAAATACACGCTATCACTATTTTTAAAAATGATGTTTTTGACTTTTCTTTTATAAAATTTAATTTAAAAACTACGTAACGTACAAAAGAAAATGTGAAACTGAAACAATATTAATCCTAAAAATATAAAAATGACATTTTTACAAACCTAATGATAAAAGAAAATTTTAAAAAAAGAAAATTATTTTTATGACTATTTATTTAATTATTATTAATTAAAAACTATTTTTACCTATTTAATAATACCCTAAATTATAAGAAAATATGAAATAAAGCTAGAAAAATGAAATTATGACTTAGAAAAATCTAAAATATTATAAAACTAATTTTAAAACTGAAAATATATTTTTTAGACTTTTTATGTATTTATTATGAATTTAATACTATAAAAACTAATTAAAATGCTAGAAAATACTATTTAAACTATGAAAATTATGGAAAAATATTTTTTTGGCTTTTTATATTTTTATAAAACTAATAAAATTGAAAATGCATTTTTCTGATCTTTTTCTAATTTATTTGAATAAAAAGCTAATTAAAAATGCTAAAAACTGAAATTAAATGCAGAAAAATAGCAAATGAACAGTGAAAAATATGAAAACTTCCAGAATATTATACAATATTATTCTAAATATAGGAAAAATAATAAAAGTGGTGCAGGTGTTCAATAATTAGGTTCTGTAGTGAAAAGTGCTTATAAATAAGCACTAAAAATAAGCTATAAGTACCAAATGAGCACCAAATTATCACAGAAGCTAGAGTATGCTAAAATTACTTAAAACCAACATATTCCAACTATCCTAAACCTCTGAACAACAATCTACAATGATATGGATCTATTTAAGCAGTAGTGCCAAACAGCCCTTATGTACTAACTTTAAGCCCTTGTTAAGCCATCTTATAAAAATCACAAAAATAAACTAAAATCACCATGAAACCACTACCAACCAAAGTGTCTAAATCCAGAATTTCGGCTAATAAGGACTAAAATTGAGGAAACTAAAAATGCAAAAGTGGAAGCTATGGAAACGGGTCAAAATGAGCTATTAAGCTTGCATAAGCTAATAAAAAGCTACCACTACTGAACCAAAGGTTGAATAAGCTATAAACAAGTTATGGGAACTTAGAATAAGCAACAACAACTAGAAAAACACACTAAATAAGCAAAAATAAGGAATAAGCAAAACGGGAGTTTTGTAAAAAAGGGCTTAAAAGAAGCTAATGAATAAGCAGTTAATAAGCTAAGTAGAGATAAACTAATATTTTTCTAATTAATATGAGCAGCTAAACTTTAATATCCCAAAAGCTTATATCCTAAATCCTAATGGTAAGATCACAATAAAATTACAAAGTTTATTCAAAAACGGGTTTTTATGAAAATTTTGACTTTTGGACAGAATTGAAAACTTGACTTATGTGAGATTTGAGTCCAATTATCTGAATGATTATGTTGTTTTAAGGTGAAATAAAACTATATTACGCTATCTCTATGAATTCTAAACACAAAACAAGCCTTTGATTTTAAAAAATTCCAACAGGTAAGCAATTAAGACAGATCCTAGGTGATTTTGACTTTGTGCTTATGCAGTGAGTAAATATGAACTAGAATGAGTTTCAATTGACTAAACAAGTGTAAAACAACTAGTCTCAACTACTGAACAGCCCTCAAACACAGATATGCTATGAAATCCAAACACCATTTTAAGACACTGATTTGCAATTTAAGCTAACTGATTACTGAGTTAGCTTATGCTAACACTTAAACTGATTCTAGTTACCCTAATTACCACTAGTTAAACAGGTTTAAGATACTTAATGACCACAGATTCCAACACAAACACTTTATGCAACTGAATTAGAAATGGAAAATGAGATACAAACTTACAAGTGTCCAGCTCATTATGTAGCTTATACCAAACCAAACATTACTATTCTATTCCAAACCCAATCCAAAACCTGCTCTGCAACAACCAATAACCATTTCCATGCCTGCTTAACCAAGATTTTCTCACAGTTTGTCTTTCGTTGACCAATCACCAAACTTGCTTGAAACTGTGTTCCAAGCTTACCAAAAGCTATAATAAGCTTAAGTAAGCTTGTTTGAATTAAAATGAAGCTACTTGGAGCTTTGAGTTAAGAGCTTGAACTTGAATTTTATGACAGTGAGCATGAAAACTTGAAATGTTAATACAACCTTTATTTGATACTTAAAAAACACATTACAAAGTTTATCCAACTTAAGTTTAATACATAGAAACTGAGATTACAAATTTTTGACTTAAACTAAAACAGTTATATTAAAAACGACATATAGGAAATTTAAAACTAAAATCTACTGCTCTCTTTGCTTCTCTTCCTTCTCTTTTATACACCAAATGTCTTCTCTCACCTCTCTGAGCAAATCCCATCATTCTTTTTAGCCATTGGATGAGTAGAGACACTTTTGGCCGTTTGATCAGTTTTTGGCGGGAAAAGCTGTTTTAGCAAATGGGGTTCTGAATTTGCAACCGGGGGGGGGGGGGGGGGGGGGGTGGCAGTAATTGTGGTGTGATAAGTTGGTAGATGTGATGATGAGGGGGGAGGGATAAGGTGAGAGGTGATGGGAGAGGTGAGTTGCAGGCAAGTGGTGGGGAAGGAGATAAGATGTGAGGGAAAAGGATTTGACCGGGGTTTGACTTGGGCTTATATTATGGCAGGGGGTCCAAAAAAAAGGGGGGTCGCAGTGGTTTGGCAGGGGTTCAAAAAGGGTAAAGGGTCAAAGCTTAGTTTAGTAATACAAGGACCAAAATGCAATTTCTGAAATACCAAGGACCAAAGCTGCCCATTTTCCAAAGTTGTTTCAAGGGACCAAAATTGACAAGTTTCAATAGTACAAGGACTATTTTTGACATTTTCAAACTTTCAAAGGACTATTTGTGACAATTTTCAAAGTTTAGGGACCTAAGTTGTAATTTTGCAATTTTAAATCTCAAGGACCAATTTTGACAACTCATGAATCCCTAGGGACTTGAAATGATATTTTTCTTTATTTTGATTTGCCAGGGAATGTTTTTGACAACTTTTGAAACTTGTGGGACTAAAACTGCCAATTATGCAAACTTGATACGTTTTTCACCAGATTTTGATATTTTTGCATTTAAAACACATAAAACACTTATTTGTGATATTTTTATCATTTTGATGCATTTCTGAGTGTTTTCAGATGTTTTTGCAGTTTAAATGGTACAAAAATGATGAGTATTTAGACACTCATCATGCTATATGAAATTATGTGATAAAGTTTTGATAAGGTTTTAAAATATACCTTTTTGAGGGGTCGTTTAAGCCCTTATTTGATCACTTTTGTATCCGTTATTACTTAATATCGTTCCTTTTTCACTTTTTAGGTCTCTTGAAGGCAAATTGCTGTAATGGCACTTATTTGGACGAAAAGGCGTGGATATACGAAGAAAATGGCCAAAGTCAAGAATCGAGACCCTCAAGCTGCTGAAATACAAGGTGACGGCGTCACTGCTTAACTGCGACGCCGTCGGAGCATTTTTTGACGACACAGAAGCCAAATTCCTTATTTTCAAGTGACGGTGTCAGGCTTTAAAAGAGTAGGCCGTCGCAACTCAGACGGCCTAGATTTGATCCAGACGGCGTCAGAAGCTGAAGAGGACGGCGTCACAAGCACAAGGTGACGCCATCGCAAGACTAACGTGACCAAGACGAAACCCTAATGACGGCGACCCGACGGCGTCACAAATCATAAGGTGACGCCGTCGCGATTGTAATATTATATATAGAATCCGAATTTTTCAGTTTTAGTGTGTAGTCTTTTGGAGTAAAAACCTAAACCGAACCAAGGCTGTCTTGTACAGTATTTTAGGGTTCCAAACCCTATCTTACATCAAGATAAGTGTTTTACTTCATTAATTCAATTATGTCTTCAATTATTTGTGTGTATGCTTGCATGTTCTCCATGTCCGGCTAATTTACTTGTGTGTTTGCTTAGGGAATATGAAACTTAATTCTTAAATATTGATTGGTTGTCTCTTATCTTAATTGATTAATGATCTAGTAATGTGATAGGTCATTCGTTGTGTAATTAATGTTTGATTAATCTTTGTGAACCTTGGGCTATAGCACTTAGAGCGGTTGTAGGCTAAACCATCCAAAGAGTGCCTTAGAGTTAGAGTTTATAATCCCTAGAGGGTTTTGTAGACGAGACCCTTTGGTAAGTTCAAAGAGTTAGGGATAAACGCATACCCTACGACTTTAGACACACAACGCGATTAAGAATAAGGACATGACAATTCAACCATCAACAGGAGATAATTAAGGAGTAGTAAAACCTAAGTGAACACATCTTTAAACTATCATACGAGCACACAATAATTAGACATAGACTACATACACCTTAGATTAGATAATTAGATAAGTAGAGTAATCGGTAGAAATACCAACCCCCAAATCCAAACCCCGAGATTCGTACCTTTCCATTTCCTAAAAAAACATAAAAAGATAAAAAAATAATCTTCCTCAACCCCAACCTTAGCGTAGTAACTTTTCACTAGCATTCTTATTCCCCTATAGAACGATATCAATGCCCGTGGCTTACCCTAATACTACACTACAACGATTAGGTTCACTGCCTAGGGTGTTATAAAACTTGCTCGAAGAAAAGGAAGTTTCTTTGACCCCGAACGACGCGTGTAGCGTTATCAAGTTTTTGGCGCCGCTGCCGGGGAATAGAATAGCTAGTTAGTAGTCCACCTCATTTAGTTTTCTTTGCTTGATTCCTATCAAGTAAATTTTTCTCAATTTTTAGCTTTCTCATAGTCTATCCCCCTTCTTCGTGACCTTTGTTCGTAACCCCATCACTTTTCATCATGGAAGGTGATGAACCACCAAACAACACTCTACTACCAAACAAATACCCACTGTTTGACCCAGCTTTGGCCAACCAACTTCGAGCTCGTATTGGAGAACTTAGGAAGCTGAATAAGATGAACGTGAATGAAGAAGATAGTGCTTATTTCAATCTTTACCCCACTAAGGAAGAGGTTGCCTACCATCGATACATAATCGATAATCCCCGATCACCTATCATTAGGATATGCCCGAAGATTAGGAGAGGAAATCCTTGGAACCTAAAAATCCCTTGTATGATCGGATATAGGAGTGTCGACCATGCTTACATAGATACGGAATCTCCCATTAATGTGATGTCATCTGCTGTTTACAATGACATTATGAATGAGCGGCTTAATATTAGGAGAGACCCTAAGTATCCAGGTGGAGTTTGCAACTTTGTGGGAAGAGTCAAGGATGTACATGTCTTTACCTAGAAGATGTAGGATGCGTCATTGACTATAGCTTATCCCAAGTAGTGCTAGGAAAACCGTTTGTTGAATCATCTAAAATGAGCCATAACAAGTATGATGGAACGGTTAGGTTTAAGGGAGGAATCGATGAGATCACTTATAGGATGCCTTGGAAAACAAATGAATATGGCCATCTACCCATTTTTGAACGAGACAACATCAAAGCTTTTGAGGACAAAAGCAAGGACGATGTTGAAAGAGGTTATAAATTTATGTGGGAAAGAAGGAGGCTTTATTATAAGGATTGCTTGACCCTCGGGCCTAGATACAGAGTCGATGAAAATTTTGTCAATATGATAGAATTCTCATTAAGAATGCAAAACGAGACAACGTAAGGGCACGACTACGAGTCTAGCTACAAGACTCATAAATAAAGAAAAGCGCTTCGTGGGAGGCAACCCATGCTTAATTGTTTGCTTGTTAGTGTCATATATCTTTTATTGATTACTTATTCTAATGTTTAAATTTGTAAAAATGCTTTATTTTGTTTTTAACCTCGTCTTAATTGCATATAAAGGTATTTTACATAAAGGATAAGTGTAGGGAGGATTACACGCGTTTTCAAAGAAACATAAATATGAGAATAGCAATTCATTAAAAGATATATATGTGTGTTTGTTCGAGTCAAATGCTTGTATCGAGTCATAATGGATGTTTTGCAGAAATTTTTTCAGATTCTAAAGATGTAATTTTCCAGAATTTTTTCCAGAAAATCACAGATCAGTTTTTGTCAGGATAACCTGATGGCGTCAGGATCGCAACCTGACGGCGTCAGGAAGGAGTAAAAACAACAGATTACTTTTTTCTCGTTTTCTGAGCTACTTATAAATGTTTGGAATTTTCCAGGTCTTAATTTTCCAGAAATTCTGTAAAACATCCATTCCACAAGCATTATATCCTAGTTTAGTAGAGTCTTATATATATTATTACCGCCGATTTTACGCGAAGGTTTCATTTGTTTTCTTCAAATGTGCAGGTTTTATTTATCAAGAAGTAGAAACAAAAGATTGGAAAGAGCTTTTCACGCATACATTTTTCTTGGAAAGGATTTAACCACTACTTCACACACTGATCCTACCGAGCTAATCAGGGGAGTACTAGTTTCTTTCGTTTTTAATTACCTTCCATTATCATAACTTTGATACTTTCGGGGAACATTGGGGACAATGTTTAGTTTAAGTGTAGGGAGGGAAAATAAAACGGGAACTTAGAAACTATGCTTATCCTTGACTATTTGCTTTAACAATTTTAATTGTGTAATAAACCATGAGAAAATGTCGGTTAGGGTAATTTTGGCACCAAATTTAAAATTTTTCTTGACATATAGGAGTGGGCCATTAGTCTTAACAAAAGCGTCTCACGGATAGGAAGTTGCATTACTAGCACAAAAACCCTTTACCACCTAAATTCTACCCAAAATGTGAGGATCGCCCTTAGATTAGTAGGAATTAAAGCATTCATCTTTAATGCTTAGAGTGTGAACCGGTAGTATAATAGATTCTAGAACTTGTTTTGTGATGCATTCCGAGATCGCTAGTAAGACTACACTTGTGTAGTTAGGAATAACTAAATGATAAGAGGCATTAGGATAACCTTTGTTTGATACCCGTAATATAATTACTTCTTCCACATCGGTTGAGTAATTCCCCCACACCTTTGCGTTGTACTCATATTTAGTACACGATACCCCTAGTTAACCCCTCAGAGCCTATCCTTTTCGCGGTTCTCGTGATGTTTCGGTTTTTCCGGAATATCAATGAAGAGCATTGTTTACACCCCACCCCCAAATATACACCCAAATCGCGTTAGCCTACCTTGTATGCACTCACTTTTAGTACATTATTGTTATCACCCTAAACCCTTAGTTCAATTATCTAGCTGCTTGCTTGAGTTGCTAAGTCGAGTCATATCTTTTGTACACAGTTTTGGGACGATTGGGACTCATGGGAAAAAGTTAATGTTTATGAAATGACCGGAAGGGAACGTTAAATTCCCTTATTTGCGTAATAACGTACCCCAAGTGTTTTGATCTTTTCAATTCGGGTCAAATTAGTGTTAGAGTAATAAAAACTCAAGTGTAGGGATGTGCCTATAAATCCCTATCATTTTGATGTTACCGTAAAGGATGGTAGAGTAAAAGTGTATGAAAAAAAAAATCGGAAAAAATAGAAAAAGAGAAAAGAAAAAAAAAATAGAGTGTCCAAAAAAAAAAAAACATACGGGCTACCATCCTACATCTATCATTTAAATTTATGTTTGTTTGTTTCAGTTATCTAGAGTTTAGAGTGTCGAGTCTTGGCTTAGCAACGCCATTCTTTGTATGTTTGTAACATAGAGATTTTTGACTTGCCACCACAAAATAGCCTATCCCACGAAACCCTTTGTTTCCCTACCGTAAGCCTAACATTACAACCCTTTAAAGACCTCTTTGATAGTCTTTCCTAGGTGCTTACGCCAAAGCGATGTAGGTTTGATCTATTCTCAAGCCTATGGTAATCTATGTACTAGGACCGGTTAATGAGTGTTTATCTTCCATTTCCAACTTGTTTATTTCATATACACCCGAGAGATGTGAGTATCCAAACACCCCATGTGAGGTGCTAATATGTAATTTCTGTGCTTGTTATGACTTTTGCGGGGCTTATATGTGTTGTGGACTATTTTAAACCAATGCTTCATGACCCCTAACTTATAAATTAATTGGCTAAAAGCACATTTGCTTGAGGACAAGCAAATATCAAGTGTAGGGGAATTTGATAAGGTTTTAAAATGTACCTTTTTGAGGGGTCGTTTAAGCCCTTATTTGATCACTTTTGTATCCGTTATTACTTAATATCGTTCATTTTCACTTTTTAGGTCTCTTGAAGGCAAATTGCTGTAATGGCACTTATTTGGACGAAAAGGCGCGAATATACGAAGAAAATGGCCAAAGTCAAGAATCGAGACACTCAAGCTGCTGAAATACAAGGTGACGGCGTCACTGCTTAACTGCGACGCCGTCGGAGCATTTTGTGACGACACATAAGCCAAATTTCTTATTTTCAAGTGACGGTGTCAGGCTTTAAAAGAGTAGGCCGTCGCAACTCAGACGGCCTAGATTTGATCCAGACGGCGTCAGAAGCTGAAGAGGACGGCGTCACAAGCACAAGGTGATGCCGTCGCAAGACTAACGTGGCCAAGACGAAACCCTAATGACGGCGACCCGACGGCATCACAAATCATAAGGTGACGCCGTCGCGATTGTAATATTATATATAGAATCCGAATTTTTCAGTTTTAGTGTGTAGTCTTTTGGAGTAAAAACCTAAACCGAACCAAGGCTGTCTTGTACAGTATTTTAGGGTTCCAAACCCTATCTTACATCAAGATAAGTGTTTTACTTCATTAATTCAATTATGTCTTCAATTATTTGTGTGTATGCTTGCATGTTCTCCATGTCCGGCTAATTTACTTGTGTGTTTGCTTAGGGAATATGAAACTTAATTATTAAATATTGATTGGTTGTCTCTTATCTTAATTGATTAATGATCTAGTAATGCGATAGGTCATTCGTTGTGTAATTAATGTTTGATTAATCTTTGTGAACCTTGGGCTATAGCACTTAGAGCGGTTGTAGGCTAAACCATCCAAAGAGTGCCTTAGAGTTAGAGTTTATAATCCATAGAGGGTTTTGTAGACGAGACCCTTTGGTAAGTTCAAAGAGTTAGGGATAAACGCATACCCTACGACTTTAAACACACAACGCGATTAAGAATAAGGACGTGACAATTCAACCATCAATAGGAGATAATTAAGGAGTAATAAAACCTAAGTGAACACATCTTTAAACTATCATACGAGCACACAATAATTAGACATAGACTACATACACCTTAGATTAGATAATTAGATAAGTAGAGTAATCGGTAGAAATACCAACCCCCAAATCCAAACCCCGAGATTCGTACCTTTCCATTTCCTAAAAAACATAAAAAGATAAAAAAATAATCTTCCTCAACCCCAACCTTAGCGTAGTAACTTCTCACTAGCATTCCTATTCCCCTATAGAACGATATCAATACTCGTGGCTTACCCTAATACAACACTACAACGATTAGGTTCACTGCCTAGGGTGTTGTAAAACTTGCTCGAAGAAAAGGAAGTTCCTTTGACCCCGAACGACGCGTGTAGCGTTATCAAGTTTATTAAGTCATAGTGATAATGTGTGATTATGTAGGTCCATAGTGGACCATATGTGTATAGTTGAATGAATCACCATGAATGTTTTATGATTGTGTAAAATTGTGCGCTATAGTATAGATGTGGTAAGTAATTATGATCCGTTCACCGTGGTTGGTGACGGTAGGTGTGATATGATTGTGTGCCTAATTGTTAAAGGATTTATAAAGAAAATTGAGTAGATATACAAATGGTACGAATGCCTATAGAAGGCATGGTTCGAAATTATAATAATTAAGTTATTATTATGAATAAAGATGAGGTGTGACTCGTGTTGTGTTAATGACCAACCTATGGTCTTATTATGTGAATGGCTAATGGATAGCCAATATGGTGGTATTAGAGATGGGATAATTGTAAGTCATTAAACGTAATGGGTAAGCATAAATGTTAATTGATAATAGACGCGTTATAGTGTAATATTATTGTGTGTTGTAATACACGTGTAAATGTAAAATTAAAATTTGACACATAATAGTTAAGTGTCAAAAAATATAAAATTTATAGAATGATATTAAATTTTTGATAGCTTGTACTGAAAGATAAGAGTGATAAAGCATAGATGCTAATTAATTAATATGAAATAAATGCAATTATGCGTAGAAGAGTGTTTATAGTTGATGACCTATGTAGGGTCTAAATGCGGAATAAATTGGTAAAGTCAAGTGCTACTTAACGAAAAAGCAACAAACTAAAATATACAAAAGAGATTGTGGATGTTAATGATAAAATAAAAACACGACAAAGTCGTGATAATGTAATAGAATGTGTATGGGTAAATATTGAAGGATAAGGTTGTGTTTTGAGAAAAAAACTATAAAAGTTTACATGTGGATAAAGTCAAATAGACTAAAGCTTGTAATTGTAAAAATGTGAAAATGGTCAACGAGGGTTGACGGGTTAATGAGAAGATGAAATGATTAAACATGTGGTAAATGTATAAGTGTGGAAAGCGGGCTCATAAGCCCTATAAATTGTATTGATTAAATGGAAATGATGAAATTGCGAGTATGATAAAGTAATAAGAGCTTGGATCCTATATGTTGTTATAGTGTGATGTTACAGGCCACTCGAAAGGTGTCACAATTATTTTTATAGTAAATCCTGCGGGATGAGTTATAGTACGAGTTGGAAAGAGAAAGTTATAGAAATCCTTCGGGATAAATTAAATTGCCTTCATCGGCTAAGAATTCTCTATATCCTTGGTATGTGAAATGGCTCATTTGGGGAGTGTCATAGTAAAAAGGATCCAATTTTAATAAATGAGAATTTTAATTGTTAAGGCGAGTTACAATTGTGTATTAGTGTTACGTCGGAAGCGTATGAGTAGTGTTAATACAAATATCGTCATTAAACGTTATTTATATTTTATGATCCTTACCTAAGTTTTGTTAACGACAAAATTAATTTAATTTTTATAAAGCTCAAAGCTTGTCAAGTTTAATAGATATTAAAACAAGCTTTTCAAATAATATCTTCATCACTCAAGCATTTACATTGTGATTAATCATATTTTGATATGACTCTAAACCATAATGTATGTTAGTATTTTTAGTTCAAGAATGTTTTGGTTTCTTAAAACAAAACATTACATATGTATTTACATTTTATCATTTTTCTAAAAATAGAAAAACAAACACATGACATCATGTAGTGCATCATTGAAATCCTTAGAAGATTTCACTAGATACTTTGTGTAGATTTAGACTCTACATATCTTACACAATCTTGGATAGATATGGTTGACTTTGGTAAGATTTTGGTGATCTTGCTGTCAGACCCCGGCGGCACCAAATTGTAACACGAGCGGAACCCTTTAGAGGGTTCCGTAGTCCGTGGTGCCTGCTGAGTAATTTGGCTATAAACAGCAAAGCCAACCCAAGTTATTTTTCATCCCTTTCTATCATATTCTCATAAATTCCTTCTCTATAACATTTCTAACTCAGTTTCATATCATATTAGTGATCTCTTTTGTAGCAAAAGAAGATCAAGGTACATTCAAGCTGAAGTCTTGTTTGTTTGTTGTTTTATGATCTTGTGTTGATTCATACATCATTATTGTATCAAACCATCATAATCTTGTGAGTGTGAGTGGTTAGTATTTTAGTCCTTAAAATACATTATGTGTGGGAGTGGTTGTACCCTTGAAAAGAACTCGACATCTAGCTTAGTGTCGGAAATAGTGTGAAAGCGAAGTGTAAAGGTTTCTCCGCCGGTGAAAGGAGCTTGTTGACTAGTGAAGTTAAACTCTCGAGTGTGAGACTCGGGGAGTGGAGTAGGGCAAGGAAAAAGAGTCCTTGTAGACCGAACCACTATAAACAACTTGTTGTGGTTTGATTGTTTCTTTCCTTATCTACTCTTTATATATTGTTGATTACTATTCAATAACATATCTAAGATCAATATCAATTGATCATTCAATAAGTTTCAAAACAAAGTTTTTAATCGGTAAACTATTCAACCCCCCATCTAGTTTTCCACAAGTAGGATGGTTTATAATTTATTTATTTAAGTGGATTGGGACGCCTTTTCATTTAAGTAGAGAAATTATGAGTCACCGAACTACGAGTTTATATTTCTTGATTTACATTCTTTGGGACGCCTCTCCATGTAAATGAAGAAGTATAAATGAGTAGGCTTATGTGTTTCTGACATGGCATGACTAGGGCAGTGGAGTAGGAAATAAAATTCTAATACTAACTAGACACCTTAAGGTAATAGGATAGAGGGAATAGGAGTTCCGTGTCGGACCCTACGTGAGAGTCGTTATGTGAAACTTAAGGTTATAAAAACTCGAAACGTAAAGTATAATAAATGAAACTTGAATGATGATGCAATGTAAGTAATGAACATGGACGTAATAATGAATAAATTTAAAATGTTTGAATTGTGTTATAGTATGCCTTGGGGGCATGTAGTAACTTAAATAAGACCATTTCGGTCTTTAAAATTGTGAAAATTTATGAGAATGTTATGCCAATGATAATACATTATAAGTAATGAGGTTACAAAAATATGAAATACTATAGTGAAATATGGAAGGGTTTGTTCAAATTTGAATTATGCAAAGATAAAATAATATTACCGTGATGGTATAGGTGAATGTAACGGTAAGAAATTGATTATGGGGATATTTGATTTTGATAAATTATGTCTCGGATGACATAATGATGTATTGTTATAAAATTTTTATGATAAAGTAAATGCGTTTGGAGCTTGTTTGTGTGACATGGTGTAAGATGGGATTAAATGGTAATAGACAAGAGATTTCGGGGACGAAATCTAAATATGGTAGGTAGAATTGTTACACCCGTATCCCAAAATACAAATAGGCCCTACTCTAGATGGATATGGTCTAAGGACTTGACGAGATTGACTAGTTAACCCGATAGTCGAACTAATAATTAATAAATGTTATATTATAGTTATATAAATGAGGGGGGGACCTAAGTTGCCATATAGTAAACTTAATATAAGTATCTTGTGGCCAAAATAGAAAGAAATGGACTTGAGGGATCAAAAGTGCCAAATAGTGAAATAGCTTTATAATGAAGAAGGCTTCATGTATTAAAGCCTAACTTCTCAAAAGTTACAGGTCGTTGGTAAAAAGTTAGTTTAGAAAAAGAGAGGGAAAATGATGGTAAGGTTGATGATCAATTAGGATGGGATTAGTGTTTCCAATCAAGTTATAAACTAGTATCCATCATCTTTGTGCAAGTAAGTATCCCTAATTGTATTTAATTATGAACTGAAGAGTTAGGGTTCATGTACCCAAGTTGGGGGTTTTGGGTAATTATGTTTTTAATCACTAATTGAGATATTATAGATTAATTGGGTGAAACCCCTTTTGATTAAATTGGAGTATATGGGTAAATTGAATATGATCATATTATGATCATAAGGTTTGATTAAAAAGAATTATAGTAATCTTACAAGAATTTCATTATGGGTAAGAGTTGAGTAATCTATGGGTTGAATCATCACATAATAAATATATGATTATATGATGATTAGAAGTTATTTATGTAAGCCAAATGGTTGTGTAAACCATAACTATGATTAATTGATGATGTTTTAAGTGTATTATGATTATGTGTTAAGGATGTTAGCTTTGGATGAGGTTGATGATGGAGATGATGATAATCGCATAATAGCTTAGCTTGGCTAGCTAAGGTAAGTAACTTGGTTACTATGTGTTTAATATGAAAATGTTATAGCATGTGATTAATGTTGTGTTAAGTGGTTATAGATATGTTTTGGAATTTTTGAATGGCTAAGGTATGGGTTAGATGTCTTGTGTGCTAATTGAATAGTTTTGTGTTATAATTATGTGGTTGTGATGTTATAAAGATGTATTTATTGAACATATATTAGCCAATTACTTGCTAAGCGTAATCACTTACATGTTATAGTTGCTATGTTCTTGTATGTTCATGTATATTGGAAGGACTATGGCTTGGATGGGATGTAGGATCATGGTTTGATCAAGGAAGTTTGTCAATATATGATATTAGGAGGTAGGTAGACACCGAGCTCATGTGATAAGTTAGTACCCCCGAGAGTATTTATGATCTTGTAAATGTATCGTCAATTGTCAAGTATAGGTCATAATCGTTATAGTATTTTTGGAGTGTTTGGGTTAAAGTATATTTCTTACCCATGTTGAAGTCAAACGGGTCAAGTAACCTTTTTGTATATTAAAGGATGTTTATTATAACTTATAAGACATTTTGTTAACTTATAAGACATATGTGGACTGGAAGGCGTCACAGTTTTGTGGCAACGGCTTCCGAACCAGTTGAGACGGCGTCGGGTTTTAAATCCCTTGCGCCATCGCTTGTTAAATCTGAAGTGTTTTGGGTCTCGATTAAAGGGTGACGACGTCGCACTTTATAAAGCGACGGCGTCAGCCCGCTATACAGTTTCAAATAATTGTTTTGTTAAAGTCAAATGTTATTGATTAAAGAAGTAATAAATTACATATTATATAAGGATTGTCAAAGGTTAAATGTCATGGTTTTGTCAAGAGTTTAATGAGAAAATATAATAGTCAAACATTTCGAGTCAAAGTTTTAAAAACCGAGTAAATTCCGGTCAAACCGGAAATCAGGGTGTAACACTAACCGCATTCACGAAAGGCCCTACGGAGGTTATTCCCAAAGAATCAAGGATCCAAAATCCTGCGGCTCAACAAAAATCGGTTCCGGGAAGCGCAACGTTCCAAAAAAAACAAGCAAAGAATCGCGGCGGACACGAAACATAAATACCACAACTTGAAAAATAACAAAAATCTGGGGAAGGACGTGGCTTTTGGAAAGGAAAGCTCCCGGTAAAAACCAGGAAAGGGCAGAAACAAAAGGATAAACCTTATCCAAATGTTCAAACAGGAAAAAAAATCTGAAAGTACAGATTTACGTTCCTTCCCAAGAAATTTTATGTCAAATCCAGCAGGAAAATCAGGCCCCCAGGCTACGAGCCTAGGCACGTGCCAACCTATCAAATAGTAGGAAAAAGTAAATGCTAGCGATTGCAAGAACAGTAAAATTTTCGCTATAAATGCATGAGGTAAAAAAGGGGGAACGGCAGAAAAGGCAAAAGAGAAAACATCATCCTTTAGCACCAAACATGCTAACACAAAAATCCCAAGAAAATCCTAAAAGTTACTTTGAAGGAAGTTGAAGATGTTATTCAGAAGAAGAGTGCAATGGCACATAGTGTAGAAGGAATACAACCAGCCCTCAATAGCAACACGTTACTTACATACGGTTGTTTCCAAAAAGCCCATACATAGCCCAAACCTTTACCTCCAAACGAAAAAACGAAAGAAAAACACAAAAGCCAAGCAGACCATGCGGCAACTAAAACCTTTTCTTAAATGACTGCTAATAACAATTAGTCGTTCTAAAATGCCGACTAATAACCCACCCCCACAACCCTTCACAACACTCCTTCACCAAAAACCCATTTCCACGAAAGATTCTAGGAGCCTGCCTGGACCATATGGCGCACCAAAGGTGGGAGTTTATACCAATTAGACTCTCATTAGCCATTTGGAATCTTGAAAGTGCAGGCAGTTCCTCGCTAACCTTGGTCTTCACCAGGGGAAGAAGGAACTATATCACGGGAATGGGGTCGATGGGAGTGATAGAATGTGCGAAGAGGTGGGTCCCTAGGGAATGGAAACAAAGGAGGTTAGGGGAAATGCAATGCATAAAGCGTCCCTTAATTAACAAGATGCTTCCATACAACGGCAAGCAACAGAGGATGAAAACTATGCCTTCATTCTTCTGTTGTTGCACCCCGGCCCCCCAAGCAAGTGTATGTCTACCAATTCAGGCAGATCGGGTTGGATAGACTGGGTTTAAGGTAAAGACGACCAGCTTGCGGGTGCCGGGATAAAATAAAAAACTACGTAGGTGGAAAGGCTATCTTACTAAAAGCCCTACCACTACCACGTAGAATGGCGGATTCAAACGGGAAGCCCCTTGAAAGGTCTTGCGTACTTGTTGTATGCCCTACAGCATTGTAAGCTCGCTGCTAAAAAGAATAGCGCAGGAGGAGAGTATTCTAGCCCTTCAAGGAAAAATTACAAGCCCCATAATTCCGCAGGGAATCCTATCGGGAGAACACGGCAGCTCCACGAGGAAGCAAGCCGCCGGAAAATCCTTCAAGAAAAGGATAGCAGACAAGAAGAAGGATTCCGGACTCAGAAGAGAAAGGCACAATACCCGCACCAGGAAAGCCAGCGAAAAATTACAACCTCAGAGAACCACTCCGTAAGAAACCCCTTCGGAAAGACGTAAACAACTTCAGCAAAAGCATATTCTGCCAGGAAAATTCTTCAAGAATGAAAATTACAACTATTATAAGCAAGACAACCCATCACGGGTAATCCCTAAAGCAGATTTCCGAAAGAGCAAATATCGCTGCAGGAAACTTTTGAGGAACATAGCTTCAACGAAAAATGATGTTCGTCATCAAAAAAGTTATGGAAGAGACATGGCTCCAGCAGCCACAAGACTTGGATAAAAAGGGTAAGAGCAATTGGCAATAGAGAAAATGTATAATGTATTTGAATTTACCAATTTTTGTAATGTATTTTGAAATATGTCAAATCAATAAAAAAAGTGAAGATTAGCTACCTTCATTGTTTTATTTTTTCAATAAATTTATTTTGATCAAGTGCATAAGATGCGCAAGCACATGACTAGGCATGACCCAGAGAATTTTATTCCCGAATAACGAAAGAAAGTTATCTCGTATAACGAAAAGGTGAACAACATAAATCACCAAAGTACATAAGAGGTATTGCAAGCCCAATACTGGGAGAATAACCCAAAATTATTCAACAAAGACTATTACAAACAAACATATCCGTATGTGACGATAAGATAAT
Source organism: Chrysanthemum seticuspe (assembly GCA_019973895.1). NCBI lineage: Eukaryota > Viridiplantae > Streptophyta > Magnoliopsida > Asterales > Asteraceae > Chrysanthemum > Chrysanthemum seticuspe. Next base: position 248,023,624 of record BPTQ01000004.1, read on the forward strand.
AGCACTGCACAAATTATAAAACAGCGTGCAGAAACAAAAATAAAAAGGTTGCACGCAACCATCATAAACATTCAAAGACATAGTCCACATAAGACTGAATATTGTCCAAGGAATTACAAATATCCAAACATAAAAGAAACTAGTTTTGCTCCAAATCAGCTCCACTCGCTTCTGGTTCAAGCAAAGCGGAAGCGGTCTCACTCGCCTCAGGATGTGAACTACCCACAACATTAATCAGAACACTATTTTCACCAACATCATAATCATCGGTGGAAAGAGGCCTAGCAGGAACAACATGAACACTATCAGGAATAGCAGGAACAGCAGGAACAAGTGCCAATGGCAATGAAGTGGTAGAAACCAAAGCCAACTCACTGCTTGAAAGTCCTTCCGTACCCATAACATTCCGGGCGGATAAAGGATCAACTAAACAATTGTAAACATCAGCAATGGTAGGTCGTTGAGTAGTGAGACACTTCCTAAACTGGTCAACCCTTATCTGAACAACTCTTAAAGAACGGGACAATGAACCAGCGCCAATAATATAGCTAGTCTCCCTATCATATAAACGGGAACCACAAGCTGCTCAAGGTCAGGCTGTAACTCGGCAATCATAGGAGCACTCGCATGCGGCCCCTCAACCCGAAGCAGATCCATAATTTCTGCAATCCCAGCATCTTTATTAGACTTAAGGGTGGAAAGCAAGGAAAACTATACATCAGTAAGGGCCTGCAGGGCGGAAAGATAATAAGCTTCCGCAAAAGGATTATACGCATCAATATCTGGAAGCTCTTTTTTCTCCCTGCCATGAATAATACCCGCCGCCAGACCTACTTGCATGCCTTTCTCAATGGCACGACTGATAACTTCCGCCAGCGTTTTAGAATACTCCAGAGAATTCAAAAATTTGAATACAGCAAGGCTCATACCATTAGTTAACAACCTGTGCCGGCTGGACAAGACAGTAAGAAAACGAGGATAAAATTCCTCATCAAGATGAAGGGCTAATGCGGATAGGTCGGCAAGTACCGAATCAACCTTCTTCATAATCGTAGCCGATTTCACATCTTGAATTTTTACAAAACTCTTCCTTCAAGGCATCAAAAACAGGAATTTTTCTACGAAGCTCAGAACAAAAAGATTCTAAAGTATGTATCTGCAAACGAGAGAGGAAGAAAAAACAAAAAGTTAAATGATAGCGGAAAGATAAGCAAGCGGAAAAGCTGGCCAAAAAATATTGATACATACCTGGCCTGAAAGGTTAGCATTCTGAGATTTAAGTACAGCAACTTCATCCCTCAAGATGGATGATTCAAGATCTTTCTCACTAAAAGACAATCAAAGGTCCGCTAGCTTAGCCTGGAGAGAATCTCGTTCGTGCTCAAGGGCAGAATTTTGATTCTTCAAAAAAAGAACTTTCGCAGCAGGAAGAGCTTCGGAAGACCCCTAGCTGGAGCCAACTCCTGAAAAGATACTGCCTTAGTAGCTTTAGCCTTAAGGGTCACAATCTCCTTTTCCCTCTCCTTTAACAAAGATGATAGGTACTTCCTCTCCATCACATTGTGTTGCAAGCGCATACGGACTTCAGAACTAAAGCAGACTTGTCGCGCCGTGGCAACATTGAACTCAGCAAAAAGCCGATCATACCACATCTCACGAATTGAGGAAAAGAATCTAGGAGGAGCAAACTCGTCAACCATACCACGACACTCGTCAGGATCATCAAGAAGTGAATTCTTGGAAACACCCCACTTCGGAATATAGACGCCCGATGAAGAACTGGAATCCGCATCATCAACAACACGGATATCCCCAATTGAGAGATCGCAATCAGAAAATTGTTAATAATAGGACGAGCACCGCCAGCGGATTGAGAACTGCCTGGAAGGGAAGAAGAGTCGTCCACTTTGTCTTTCTCCTTCTCAACCACATAGAGAACAGTAGTGGCAATGGAATCTGTCATAATTGGAACATGAGACATGTTGCAAAATAAAATAAAACAGAGAGCAAATCAGAAAAAATTGAAAAAGTCAACATGACATATCAGGCAAGAACCAAATAGAAAATCTGAGAGGAGAACCGTCAAGACGAAGGGAAGTAGAAGTAGATTTCGAAGGCGTCCCAGCTTCACGAAAAGAAGAAATTGACAATGAAGGAGAAGCAGAGGAATGAGTGGGCAAATAATTCAAACAAAATGCAGGACACTGAGAACATTGAGCTAACAATCTCTGAAAAGATTTCGAAGACTTACCACCAGTGGAGACCTACCGGAATCCATGTGATCACTCCTTAACTTCTTAGGAGGAAGGATGAGATCAGCAAGACCTCTCCTTTTCTTTCAGTGAGAACCGGAGGCCACATCACAAATAGGCGCTGAAAAAGTCCCAAAAGCCGCCTCAGACATTAGAAGATCAGCTTCAGTAGCAGAACGAACAGGTTCCGTAACATTTACATCCATAGAATCATCACCTAAATGAGAAGCCCTGGCTCCAGAACTAGCACCCACATTTTCATTAACCCCCAATTCATCACTAGGAGATGGGGGAGAAAGAGAAACAGTCCGGCCCTTGGTAAGTTCCAGCAATTATGGCTCATTTTCACCTCGCGGCCGAGCACCAATCTTTAACTTCATAGGATCCTTCACTTGAACTAATGATAGCAAATCCATCACTGCAAAAAGTAAATGAAAAGAACAACAGTTTAGATTACACAAAAACAAAATAACAAGTGAAGAGACACAAACATGGCGTACCCACCCAGATCATTATCATCATAAAACTCAGGATAAGAAACCGCATTCAAAGTATAATTGCTGCTTAACCCAACCAAGGAAAGAAAGGGTTTCGGACATTTGTGAAATAGAGAAGGATGGGCAACAAGGGAAGCAAAGTGCCCAGCATCAAATTCATTATCCCTAGGAGTAGCGTCCTTAGGAACGCTCTTGTCATCATGCCAGGGATAAATAACAGGACAAGCAAAGGTATCGACCCAAAAGAAATGATCATTCCAACTTTTAAGGGAATCAATGGGTTTGGTATAACAAACACCAGCACTATTAACTCGTTTACTAAAGGATAGCCAACCATTGTTTTTAGACTGAACATAAAAACACCTAAATAACTCAACTGAGGGTTCAACACCAAGGGCAAAGCAAAGAATCTCAAACTGAGAAACTTTAGCAGCTCCAATAACAGAAAGCTGCGATATGTGGATGCGATAGTAATTAAGGATGGACACAAGGAATACAGACAAGGGAATATGGAACTTAGCTTATTCAAAAAAGCGGGTATATACACCAATTTTCCATCCGGCGCCTCTTGAATAGTTTGGTCAGGCCCAGGCAACTCCGGGTGAACAAATTGCGGAATTAAATATTTAACACAAAAACGATCAAGCGCCCCTTGTGAAAGCTTAGACTTAGCACATGAAAAAGTGCCCATAACGGAAGAAAAAAGGAATTAGACCCTAACATGAAAAAAGAACCTGGAAGACAGAAGCAATCCAAGGAAGATATATCGAAAGAAAGAGGAAGTGTAGCTTGCAAAAGAAGAGCAGTAAAAGGAAAAATGGGGCAAAATAAAAATGAAGGGTATTTATACAAAGGGAATGTTGGCGTCCAAAGAAAACCCTAAGGAAGGACACGTCAAAAAATAACCTGATCCAACAATGAATAATCAAAAGGACAAAAATAAAGCTAGTGGAAGGGCGGATGGCGCACCGGGTCCAATCATTCAGAACATGCAAGGCCCAAAATTACCCACGCTACACAGTATGCAAAACAAGAAGAAAAGCGTCATAAAGACGCTACAAAGGCACAAAAAAGACATTGCTCAGTAAACTTAAGTCTAGTAACATCCACCGCACGCGATAAATATCTGCACGCAATAAATACAGTAGACTGGGGGGACTTGATGACGGGTTAAAAGTAGAAAGATAAGCGGGACTTGAGGACGCAACACTTCCCACGAAAGGGAAGCGTCAGAAAGACACTCCAAAAGTGCCGAAAGGAAAATTGCACAGTCAACTTAAGTCTAGTAACATTCATCGCACGCAATGAATACACTAGAGTGGGGGACTTGATGACGTATAGCATGTATAACAGGCCTATTGGGCTCAATTCATGCTATACACATACTGAGCCCATGCCCAATAACGAGAACAACTACGAACACTGGACCAACAGTAAGCCCAATACGAAATTGGCCATAGTCCATACTAAAATACGCACGCAGGATACTTAGCGGACCGAACCTCTGGCCACGGAAGGTATCCTGTGTCCGCATCCGAGATTACCATAAGACCTTGTCCGACAAGGATCCGGCTCCGGCAGCCAACGTTTATATGCGAGTAATCAGGAAACCCTAGCGGTAAACTCGCCTATAAAAGGGGCTCTAACCCCCATACAAGGTACAACTTTCTCTCTCATAATAACAAACACATATTATCATTTCTGTGACAAGAATGTGTACTTACTCTCACGCCGGAGTCTAATCGTAGGGTCCGTCCCCATGGTAAGGCTAACGGTTTACTCTTTCTTGTGCAGGAATCCAATCAAACTACTTGAATTAGTACAAGATCAGCCCACCAACAGCTTGTTAGCCCAGTCCAACAGGCAACACTAACACCCATCACAACCCTCACACTTTTTGACAAGTGGTATCCAGTCATTACTTATTTGCATGTGTAATCATCGTCTAAATTCCAAATCCACACCATCTAGAAACAATTTATAGTGATCTAAGATAGAAATAAGTTCTTCATACTCATAATCTTATCGTAAAATTGTGTCAATGGTAATCAGAAAATTCATGCACATGTAATAGGTTATAGGCCAAATCAACAACTTAACACATAATCAATAACTTTGTAGTGCTTTAAAGTTGATTAATCTGATGTAGCAAACATGAATTAGTAGAAATCAAACATGATTTTTTTTCTTTCTGAAAATTCCATTCAATTAAAATCACAAAATTTTACAAATATACAAACAACAGCAGCAACCCACACAAGAAGATACAACCAAACTGTAACATAACCAAACAAATACCAAACTGGTCCAATTAGCTTTACATCCCCTCCACCTCAGCTACGAAGCCATCAGCAACCTCACTTTCGAAGCCATCAGCACCGGCGAGCTAGAGCCATCAGCACCAGTAAGCTAGAGTCATCAACAAAGGATATCCTCGATCCATAAAAACGCCTGTAGAAATACATGAAATGAAAATTCAAAATTTGTGAGACAAAAAATAGTTCACAAAGTTGCAAACATAGTAAGGTAGCAAGACTACCTTTTTTGGTACAGGCTAAACGACATGTCTGGTGAGCGTATGTTCATTCAGCGTGTTCCTTCAAGCTTGTGTTCCTTCAACGTGTGTGTTCCTTCAGCGTGTGTTCCTTTTACTTGGTACATAATTGATGTATTATGCATTCAAAAATATTATAAGAGATACATCTTTTAAGGCACACTACGTTTCAGATGATTATCTACTTCAGTATTTCCAAAACACATGTACTGAAAACTGCAAGTGTAATGTTGAATAGAAAAACAACATGTTCCAAACTTACCTTTGTTATAATGAGAAAAATAATGGGCCCACCTAGGTACATCGATAATATGATTTACGACTTGGATAATAAGCTTCAGCCTTCTGATGATTTGTACATCCCGTTAATCGTATTGTGATCCAATGAGCTGCACCTTTCCAAAGGTTAGAAAGCGTAGTAAAATAGTCGGTCCCTTGGTCACGGCCACAATCGAGAGGGCCCGCTGTACTAAATATGTTATGTTCAAATGTTTAACAACCCAACGATATATGTTTCAAATACCACTAAAAATGACCCGTTACTCAGGCAGCTAATAGAAGATATTTGCCAAGGGTGCTGCTGAGATACTGCCAACAGTATCCTTTCCCGTTCAAGTGATAAAATAAATTAAAATATGGCAACTCATGGTACATTAAGAAAAATGTGTCTTTAATCCCTTTAAATCACATATTTTAACTTCTGGTCAATATAAGTCGCTGAAAAATCTCAATGCATACCATTCTTATGTGCCTATGTGTTTTTTATCAGTTTAAAAGTCGTTGCAATACGTTGCCCCTTGGGATTGCTTATACAAACTACGAATATGTTATTCTTGAAAGGTTTATGGATAATTATTAATATACGTATGACCAGATTCGAACTCGAGACTTCGGGATTGCACACATTACGTATGAGAATCAATGTATAAATAATTAATATATAAAATGTTGTATTTACGTATTTGATCACGAATAAAACAATTAACGAGAGTTAGGATTTAACGGAGTTTTGATTATCGGTCGTTAAATGTCAACGGGATATGAAGAATAGTTAACTAGCCAAGAGAAGGTTTTAGGAATCCTCTTTTGGGCTTGTTTTTGGCCGAACCTATAGAATCCCACATCGGAAACCATAGTAATCCTGACATATATCATAAGACTATAAATACATCCCCATGTATTCATTCTTTGGGATACTAGATTTCAATAGAAGGCCAAAATTCTTCTTTCTTCCCTCTTGTTCTTGGTTGACGAAGTGAATTCCCATTGTAAGGGATTTACGAGGGACCTTGAGCATAACAAAGGTGTTTGGTTAATCTATTGTGATCAAGAACCTAGCTTTTCTCATTGATTCGCTACTAATACGTGTGTACAAGAACGAAGAGCAAATACACTTGTGTTTGCATATCTTGGTGGGTCGACAAGGGTGTTGGTCGACAATCATAAACCCTAATTTATTAGGGTTTAAGGTTTCTTGTTCCTTGATCTTAATTGGGGGTTTTTCATAAACCCTAATTGCATTGATTCGCAAAAGGTACGCATATACTTTTAATTCGGTTAATTAATTTACAAGTATTATTCCTATTACTTCCGCTGCATGCTTTGACGATGTTTACTTGTTTTCTATAATTGTTATGATTAGTAAAACCCAACAGTGGTATCAGAGCCGTTAATATGCTGTAATTAATTACCGAAACACATAAAAATTTAATCTTTTTGATTATTACATGCTTTTATTGGTTTCTAGGGTTTTGAAAATTGGAACCCTAATTGTTTATTATAGGGTCGATTACCCTTTAATTTTTTAATTAGGTTTTATTTTTTTGTAAAATTTGTAGAAGCCCTAGGATTGCATGTATATTTTATGTGGTTTTAATGAATAATTGTTATGTGCCATGTATTATGCGTATCTTGGGAATTCTTGAATAATTGTTATGTGGAATCCATGGTAAATACATGCATGGTTTATCATGGATTATTGATTATATGATTAAATTGTTAAGTATATATTTATCATTAATTATTAAGTTTATTCACATGTATTTCGTTTTGATAAATATTGAATTGGGGAAAACCTCAATATACCTAATGAATCAATTATGTGCTATGTGGTATGTGTTTTAGCAAAGACTTACGCAATCGATTTATCGATATATGTGGCTCACGTTGTACTTGATGAAAACACGGGGAAGTCTTGGTTAAACATATGCATTATTAAACCTAGAATTGATTATTAGGGTTTTATAGAACAAATTATGCATGTGGCTAATTGTTTTTACATATGTTAATTGTTAAGTTATATGTATATTATTTTAGTTCGTTTTAATTTTTATTAAAGTGCCTTTTTATTTATATTGTATGACACGTTAGTAAGCAAAAAGGGTTTTTTTGAGAATAGAAAATTAAATGGACTAAATAATGGCGAAATTTGATTTGTTTTCTAAGTATTAAATCTTGAACTTTTAATCGACTGATGCGACTGTACTAAATGGTTAGAACAGCTCACCCACTAGAACAAACTCAAAAGGGGGTTCAAAGAAGTGCGCACAGTCACACTGAAAGGATGTCTAAGGTTATGCTTCAGCGCTTACCTGGTCCTCTGCCCCCCTGTGCGTTCGATTGGAGCTACCTAGTATAACTATTCTATGTACGAAGCATCTTAGTGCAAAGTTGTAAGTTTCTCAACGCATCGATTAAAACTTTGTAGAATTTAATCTTAGCAATTTAAAACTATGAGTAAGGTTTTGAAATTTTTTTTGCTATAAAGTTGTATGCATGCTTCTTTATACATAAGTTTTGATTACACATCAAAAATTGTACCATTTAAAAATTTAAGTTTATGCCATCTAATGATATGAAACACTTGAAGTTGTAATTTAGTTATGTGAGACCTTGAGCTAGATTACAATAACAAGGCGAATCTTTATGTTGTGTGAGACCTCAGCTTAAATAATTTGCAGTTTCTAAATTAGACAACTTAATTAAGTTAGTTAGTGAGACCTATAACTTAAGGCATAAGATGGGATAAAACATGCTTACATTTTGCATAATTGTTTGGCAAAATTGTAAATCCCATATTTTCTAGGAATTGAAAACTTGTTTGTCAATTATTGTTATTCGACAATTACCTATTCTAGACTTTCATCACTAGCAGATCAACTGATGTGGTGAAACTATGATAATGAGGGTCCTGGATTCAAGGAAAATTCTAAGGTTAATATGAATATTGACCAAGGGTATTTTATTTTCTTGAAAGATTTAATTATTGAAAATACTAAAATTGAATTTTGTTAATTCTTTGATTGTATTAATGCAACATTAAACCGTAAACGTGGTTTGGGCTTTGGTAAATTGATCTAGTTCTGTTTTCAAATAAATGTTTGATCAAGAACAATTCACTAAAAGACAAACATAAACTCTTTTCTATGGAAGAAGAGTGAGACTCAATCCTATTCCTTTTCATGATTGAGAAAGGTATGTTAGGAATATTAGAATTGTCTAAATTCTAATATAACTCATAGCAACTTTAATAGTTAAGAAAATTGTACACCATGTTTTCCTTAAGAGATTTCATTACCCTCTGTTGGTGATTGAATTCATATATGACATTTTGGTCAACCAGAAAACATGTTTGACATTTTATGAGTTGTTAAATTAGAAGCTAGACTAATTACCGCAAAATTGGTAAAAGACAAACTAGTATATTTTATCTAGTTGTTTTGTTTTGACTAATTGAAGGTGCTATACATCATTATGGAGATGGTAGACCCATTAAGGAAGAAATTGCATGCTCAATTTTTCAAGTTAATAGCATTGATGGATGATCCATCATCGACAGAGTATAATACACTCTTTTACTACCTAAATAATTGTTACGAATGGTCTTACAAAGGGGTAGCAACGTAATAGCACGCTATTTTCACTGGTTAATGAAACACTTACAATGTTGTCAAATCCAGTGGGAGTATGGTGTATTACTGAATAAGACATTATTGTAACGTTGTCTAATTCAGTGGGAGTCACAAGATTTATTATCTTGGTAGTAACTCAGATTATTTCTAGAGTTTCTTGAAATAATACATTACGTTCAAAAATGTAGACATTCATATTCTCAAAGATAGTCATGAACGTTTCCTTGATAAATTAAGTGCTCCTACATCTACTTGTAATGCTTATATATCTATGACACTATCATATTGGTCACATAAACAAACGAATGTCATGGTGTTTATCTACTATATGATGTTGTTCTATGCACAAGTGTGAGAAGTATTTATTGTGTGCAAAGGAACAACACATACAAATATGATTAATAGATTCTCTTGATCGTAAGGTAAGAGATTAACGTTCTAATAAGATTGTCTTGCTTAAAGAACATGTGTCAAGATTATAGCATAGACTACTTTTATGTCTTATGTCATTCAAATTATAGAAACACTTGAAGTTACATTTTAGGTTAAGTGAGATCTTGGCTAGATTGTAATCTCAAGGTAAATCTCCACTTGTCGTGGGATCGGGCGTGGATGATTTGCAATTTCTTAAGTTGAACACTCCAAAGGATGACATAATTAAAATAAAGTAATCTAATGCTACTTTAAATATTTGTGTATTCTTGGAATGACATAAATAGTTTATTAACTTGAAAATAAATTAATTGAAACCAAGATGTAGTGTTCATAATAACTTTAAATTATACATGGTTATGTGTTTCTGTATAAACTCACAAACAGGAAGTCTTTTAAAGACTTATAATTTAAATTAAGATATTATAACTGTTATGTCTTTTGACTTGGTCAAAGAATACTTGTGTTATAAAGCATGTAATTGGCTTGGAATTTTATTTTACCATTAAGATGATTTAATTGGCAAATAGGTAAGCCAAAAGGAATATGTTTATCTTGCATATTGTTAGATTGTCTTACAATACTAATTCTAATGAAATACTGTATGTATATGGAATGTTCAGTTAGAAGAATCAAACATTTGTTATATTGTTTGATTCAAGATAACAATATCTTCTTTTCTTCCAAAAGTTATCAAGGTTAGAAAATTGAGTATTGATTGGATATACTTAATAAAACTCGAAACCTAGAAGATTAATAAGACACCATTTTAGTATGGAATGTGATGAATCACATTGAGTCTTATATTGAAGTTCTGATTTGTTAAAACTACTTATGGAGTAGGTTATTAGCGAACAAGATTTACGAACTGTTAATGTGATTTGTAATATCCCACAAGAAAACAATTTAGTGTTGTTCTAATTGCTAAAGTATTTATAGATAGTCTTTAAATTACAAAAGCAAGTGGGAGTTTTGTTTAGATCTTGAAGAGATTAAATTACAATTACAAAACACATAATCTTCTAAAATACACTTGTATAAATCATGATGAGGACAAATTTGATAGACCTCAAGATGATGGAATTCTCATTCATAGATCCGCAAGGATTCTCAGATAATTGATTGATGTGCTGAGATATATGAGTTGCAGGATCATGGTAAACCTGTTAATCATGATGATGCATTTACCTAATATTGAATTGTGGTAAATTATTCATACTATGAATGTTAAGATGCTGTCCATAAAGATAATCAACTCTGAAACTTGGTTTATCTTAATAAAGATGAGTTTCTTCAAAGGAAGGAAAACCCTAGTGGTTTAAATCTTTGTGTAGAAATCATATGGACAATATTGTACATGTGTTTAATGCATGACTTGTGACAAGATTTTTAATCACACTTAAGCAATTAACTGTGATTGAATATTCTTTCCTTGGCACATTAAATATATAATGATTATAATTGTCATACTTATTTTCATTGACAATTGGATATTAAAACTCTTTCTTGTGTGATTGCTTTTGCGAGGACGATAAGTAATACAAATGAGTTTTATGAATTTACATAATCTTGGAAATGTACAAACTGCAAGAATCCATGAATGGATATATGCATGCATCTAGGAGATGATTCTTATGTTTAACTATTAAATCCAAGTTTTGGTTTAAAAATTAAAATAAGATAATTTCTAAGTATTCTTGAAAGCTAGTGGGAGTATTGTGTTTATTTTCTTTAAATCTTATATGTTGTGGGTAGTAACATTCCATCTAAGCTAAATGTTAAGTTTTAGTTTGGAATGGAACTTCACATGAAAGATTTAGAAAATAAGACATACAACCTTAGAGTATATGTTTATTGTTAGTAAACATGGCGGTATTAAATTAATGAGTCTAATAGAACATGATATATCATTTGGAAAATGGATATGTAGAACATGAATTAAATCTTTGTTTGACATAAGGATTTTTCATGTACATCATGTTATTGTTGTATCATGTTTGATTGCAAGATGATTTGACAACATTGATATCTAATGAAGTTATTAGATAACTAGTGTAATGAATATTCAAATGGAATATGTTTGAATTTAGAATTACATTCTTCATCCTGGATTTGCTCTCAAAATTCTATGGATGAGCAATACAGCAATTGTTGCGTAATTGTCATAGCCAACAAACTTGAAAGTTTGGAAGGCATCAAACATTACACTATAGATATTGAAGTTTACGGAGATTTTAAAGAGCATATTGTTGTTTGTATACAATGATGCTGGTTTAATTGAGATGACACTCAATACTAGTCATGGGAGGATTTCATCCTTGTAAATGGCCATGTGAACTAGTTGTGCTCAACTAAGAGCATAGTTGCATTATACAATAAAGAATAAGAATACTTTAAACTTTAAAAATGTTTAAAAGTCTGATTGTCATAAATTGGTGCTTGAGGATGTCACACACTTTATGAAATATTATGTGGCAATATCAAGATATTTTGAATGCACACATACAAGAACTTCACTAGTTGAATTCTTAAGATAAGTATTCTCAAAATTCTGATAGATCAAAGTTAGTTGAAATTATGCCTTGTCAACAAGTATGATTGTCATTACTTGAGACATAATTCATTAACCAGTATTATCATGCATTGATCTATTTAGTATTTGGATAAGGGATGTTTTGAACAAATATTATTTAAATGGAATAAAATATTGGTTATGTTTATTTTTCATTTTCTTAATATTATATCCTATATTTGCATGTTTAATCCGTGAATAACTTATGTTATTCTAAAAGTCCGTTGTCGATCAATGATGTGGGAATGTCATTGAATTACGACAAATCTGAGTTTTGGTAGAATATACTTTAAGTATATTGATGCGTGGGACATACCAGATTCACATGATATTCAATGAATTGAATATAGGACTCATCCCAACTTTACATGATGATACTTTATGGATCTTTGTCATTAAGTATATCATGAAGTGTTTATCCTCAGACTTGAGATAACAGATAACTGATATGAATGTAGTGCATTTGTGTAAGATAGTCTAACGCTATCCGTAACTGGTAGTTATAAGGGCTATTTTCAGAAGTGTTACAAAGTTCATGACTTATGTTTGTAGTCAAGAGAATTTGTTCCTTTGAATTTGTTTCAAAGCATAATACTATATTTGGGCCCCTCGTAGGGTTGACAAGATGTTTGTATGGCCATACCCAATATCTATCTGGAATACGTTCAGATGATTTGGTAATCTTGTTCAATCGAATACAACGAGAAACAAAATATTAACTTATGAAATGACTTGATCCATATTCATAGTTAATGTAGTATTAGTAACAAAAGGATAAGTAAAAATGATGAATCATTAAATGGTTTTTCCAGAAAACCATACTCGATTCGATATGGGGGCATTGGCGTGTTAAAGCTAGACTAACCAATGTCATTAATATATTAAGTAATATCCAAGTGGGAGCTTAAAGGTTTATGGATAATTATTAATATCCGTATGACCGGATTCGAACTCGAGACTTCGGGATTGCACACATTACGTATGAGAATCAATGTATAAATAATTAATATATAAAATGTTGTATTTAATTATTTGATCACGAATAAAACAATTAACGAGAGTTGGGATTTAACGGAGTTTTGATTATCGGTCGTTAAACGTCAACGGGATATGAAGAAAAGTTAACTAGCCAAGAGAAGGTTTTAGGAATCCTCTTTTGGGCTTGTTTTTGGCCGAACCTATGGAATCCCACATCGGAAACCATAGTAATCTTGACGTCTACCATAAGACTATAAATACATCCCCATGTATTCATTCTTTGGGATACTAGATTTCAATAGAAGGCCAAACTTCTTCTTTCTTCCCTCATGTTCTTGGTTGACGAAGTGAATTCCCATTGTAAGGGATTTACGAGGGACCTTGAGCATAACAAAGGTGTTTGGTTAATCTATTGTGATCAAGAACCTAGCTTTTCTCATTGATTCGCTACTAATACGTGTGTACAAGAACGAAGAGCAAATACACTTGTGTTTGCATATCTTGGTGGGTCGACAAGGGTGTTGGTAGACATTCATAAACCCCGATTTATTAGGGTTTAAGGTTTCTTGTTCCTTGATCTTAATTGGGGGTTTTTCATAAACCCTAATTGCATTGATTCGCAAAAGGTACGCATATACTTTTAATTCGGTTAATTAATTTACAAGTATTATTCCTATTACTTCCGTTGCATGCTTTAATGATGTTTACTTGTTTTCTATAATTGTTATGATTTGTAAAACCCAACAATTCTTGGGGTCATAAGAGCTTATTTTAGAAACTAATGAATAGAGTAGCTTTGATATAAGTTGCCCCAAACACCCTTATTAGTTCCCTCTTTGTATCACATTGGTATGATCTTAACGCAAATGCAAAGTTAATCCATACAGGACCATTTATGGGTGTATGTCAGCTGAAAATGTAATGTTGTAAGGGGTGCTTGGCTATGGCTGCTGCAACAGTTTTCTACAGCAGTTTAAGGTGTGTTTGGGTCAATATGCAGCAGCAATTAAAGGGTGTTTGAATTTGTTTGCACCAACAAAATAAGGGGTGTCGTGTGCGCATATGGCATTTACATATGCGTCACTAATGAGGTATAGAAATGGGACCATAATGATCACTGTGATAAAATAATAGATTTTTCAATGCCAATTACATGAATGTTGTAATGTAATTTATGAGATGCAAGTCTAACCCTATACAAAAATAATATAGTTTTGAACTTGATAAATCAATATTTTGTTAAACGCAAGAGATTTATAAATAGAGTAAGTGTACGAACGCTTTATTGATCTTTCTTGAACTGAATCTTAATATACTGACCATATGTTTATAACATTGTTCCCCACTAAGATGCTATTTGAATAAACATGTAAAGAGCAAGAGTAAAAACTTAACTATTTTCACAATATGTAAATCTACCCAAACTAAATTATATGGGTTAAAATTTTTTTGCTTCTTTCTACTCACATATGATAGAGATAAGAAAATGTTTCGTGGTTACTCTACACGCTCACATCATATTTAATGTGCATTTACTTAGGATATTACAGTAATTGGTAACATATAAAAAGATAAAGCACCGCGACGCTATTATCAGTGAATTGACTAATTCTGGATATTACTACATTTAAAAATTATGCCTTTGTAACGTGTTTAGTAACCGAAAATACTTGTTAAAGAATAGATGCAAGTAGGCCAAGAGCCAAGCTTCCATCTCAAGGGTCACCACCTGCAGTTTCATTTGATGTACATTAATATCAAGATATCGTATTTAGAAAATCAATCAATTTATAGTTCATGTTTATAACACAGATTCATTAAATTTCATCAAGTAATTAGTAAAATCACAACATTTCCCAAAAAAACATGTGGGTAGTTGATATGGAAATGATTTAGATGCCTAACTTATGTGTCTAATTTTGTGACTAATGCATCCATTGATAGACACATTGATTCCACAATTTCTCTTTCTTCAAAACTACTTTATCTCTCTTCAAAAATACTATTGATTTTGCCAAGTGTATGATAATGTTTCTTAAGCATAAAATTCGGCATGCCAATTAGGCATGTCAATCACTACTCTACTTGATATACAATCATCTCTACACTTTTCAATGCAACAACATACTTTTAATTATACTAGCGTCAGATAATTAATGATTTGTGATATTGTGCTGAGTGTTTTGTGTAGCGTTTAAAATAGAACGTTAACCGATGAAAATGCAATTGCAAACGGTTGTACTATACGATAACTAAAGTGTAGGCAAAATTCTTAACATCTATCAAACAACATATAAAAACATTTAATGAAAATGAAAGTAAACATTACATCAGTTATGAGATAAAAATTAACAACACACGTTATTTGTCGCGTAAAAACTAACAAGGATGAGATTAATGGTGTCATTGTTAAGAAAAACGCAAGTACAAAAATTAGCATGAACGTGATTAGCCCCAAAAAAAAATGGGCTAATTTTGGCTATTTTGTAAAGGATTTTGGCACATTTAGCCCCATCTGTTTTTTGAAATGGGTGTATTTAGCCTATTGAAAAGTTAAATATACACTAACGGCCACATATTTTCTCTTAATTGTAAAACATTATAATCTTCTTTGAAGAAAAACTTATATATGTAACATATTTATATAGCGACAGATCGTTTTGTGTTAAAAAAGTTTATGGGTTCAAAACGAAAAATAATAAAAGTTTGAAGATTTGGGAATTAAACATAATGTTTTGAAACCCGGTTCAACCCGGGTGGTTCAACCGGTTGAACCGTTTCCGTCGAAAAACGGGTCGATCTAAACCGAGTCAACCCGATAGGTTGGGTCAAAACAGGTCATATTAAACAGGGTCAACCCACCAGGTTTGAAGCGTCTTGGGTCAACCCGGTTTTCAATATGTATTAATAGTTTCAACTTTTCACCGTTTACTTTTTGGTTTTTCCTTTATATATAGTATAGCAGGGTACCCGTGCGTTGCGGCGGCGGGTACCCTGTGACGATTAACCGGAGAAATATATCTCGATGTGACCTGATTCACCGGTTTTTATCGGTTTCAACGGTTCCTCTCTAGTTCGTTTTCGGATGGCTGTTATTGGTTAGCCGAACCGGTGGCGACACTGGTTCCCGGTTGAACCCGTTGATCCGGTCCGATTTTCAAAACTATATGTACAATCAATTTGTTAGCTTGTATGAAGCTTTGTGTGTTTTATTAATTTGTATAATGTGTATAATAACATGTACTTTTCATTTTAGGGTGTTTTAAAAATAATATTAATTAGTGTGTTTAATTATTTTATATTTATGATTATGTTGTAGCTTATTTAAATTGTACATTGTGAAAATTTTATTGTACTTTTTAGTAAGGGGTGTTTTAATTGTTTGTTTTTAATTTGGTAGATATGTTTTTAATTGGTTGTACAATGTAAATAAATTATTATACTTTTAAGTAACGGTGTGTTTTAATAAGAGTATTAATTACACAATACATTTCTCTCACTTTTGACTTTCAACTTTTCACTTTTCAAAATTTCATCATTTTTCTATTATATTTAGTATAGATAGTTTTGGAGCCTTTTACGACATAAGTTAAATATAATAAATATTTGTGTTTGAAAGTTAATAGTAATTGGTAATTAAGTCAATTTAAAACACCTACATTGGTGTCATATCTATACAATATTCATAAACAAAAGTAATTCTTATCATTCACATTGGTTTTTATCTACTTACTTACACAGTACACTTATCACATCTTTACCACTTTTATAATGATCACTTCTAGGGTTGTTATTGGGTCGGGCTGAGTTGGGTTTTGATTTTTAAAAACTCACCTGAAACCTGACCTGATAAGGAATCGGGTTATCGGGTTCGAGTGGTATTCGGGTCGGGTTATGTCATTGTTGTGTCGGGTTATTCGGGTTATCGAGTGATACTACAAATGAGCAATAAAATTAATGTACGAAAGAATGCTTGCTAAAATTAATATACACATGTGATCTTTTTAAGGACTAAATGAAAAAAAATCATATGACAACAGTAACATCCCATTAGAGCATTAGGTGTCACGACAAGCTTAAACTCTTCGTCAGTGTCACCTCAGCGCCACATCCGCATCCCACTTCTCCACAACAAACCCCCCCCCCCCCCCTCACTCATAACAAATATCAACCTCTTCATTTGAGGCCCACCACTACCACTTTATTTTTTTTATTCAATTTTCATTTTCCAAATAAACTAAATTTATTTCATTCAAATTAAAAATACAATACATAACACAATAATGATAAAAAAAAAAAACAAAAAAAAAAAAAAAAAAAAAAAAAACACGAGTGAAAAAAAATACAACACATACTACTGGATTTAATCTTCGACATCCCACTTCGGGCAATCTTTTGAGCGGGCTAATTCAAATTCAAATAGGAGAGGGCTAATTCAAATTCAAATATGAGCGGGGTACTTTAAAATTCAAATTCAAATTTTAAATTCAAACGGTTTAGTTTTGAGCGGGATTATATGAGCCTATATATACTACCCTACCAGTCACACATTACACACACAACTCACACAATTCACACACAAAAAATGTCTCGCAAAGATTTTTCTCAGCAATTCCTAAGTCCAGAAAAGTTGCCGGAAACCAACTTTCCAACTCCAAATCACTTGCCGGAAACCAGCTTTCCAACTCTACCAGAGTTTGAAATTTACTCAACACCACCGGAAAATGTCTTCCCGGTGGGTTTTGAAAACATCTCATACCTCCCAATTGTTCCAACTCCACCTGTGAACAGTCCACAGGTGGATCTTCAAAACCACCCCAGCGGGTTAAGTGAGGCTTCCCTCCGACAACTAGAACAAGATGAAGAAAACGATAGGGAGATTATGGAAGAGCAGACACGTGAAGAAGCTGCTCGCCGTGAGCAAGAAGCACGGGAAGCTCAGTACCTCCAAGACAACTATTTCGACATAATGGAGCGCCGGCTCTTTAACGGGGAGTTTGATTCCCCTTCAAGTTCTGAGGGTTGGGTCTCAGATGATTCGTTTTTTTAAGTTTTAGTAGTTTTATTATGTATTTCATGTTTTTATGTTGTTTTTTATTAGAGAGATTCTGTAGTTTTTTATGTTTAAGCGTATTATGTATTTCATGTTTTTAGTTAATTGTTCAAGTTCAGTTTAAATGTTTCATCATTATGCGTTTATGTTTGCATTTTTTTCCTCCACGAACCTTTCAATCTATGCAAAAAAACACTTCACCTTATTAAAAACACTTCACCTTATCACAAATATCACTTTATATAAATAAAAAAAAAGAGAGCAGAAAGAAAAAAAAAAAAAAAAAAAAGGTACAAGTTTCAGCTCGTCGGGCAAATGTGAACAGCAATATCACTGTATGTGGTATATGTTATTCATAATATTTGAAATTTTTCTTATATGGAGTATATGTTATTCACACCTCCAGCTCTTTCTTTGTAACTTTTTATGTAGTTGTATAATATGTTGGTTATTAGTCCATTTATCACCCGAACCCGAACTCACACAAACTCCGATCAAAACAGCAAAATGTGCTTTTCAACGTGTTTAGTAGATTCAGAAAAGAAAACTGATTACACACTTTTACAATGAAGCCTACTAACCTATTTTTACTAAAATAAAACTAAAAACATGTAACGTAGATGCATATACAATGCCTACAATTAGCTACACATTCATGACCAACAAACTACTCATAATTGCAGTAGTAACTGACCAATTTCATAACAGTCGGTCAAACCATGCAACTGGCAACACCCACGCCTTTTATTCAATATGCACTTCCATAATACTCGGTCAATAAGTAATTAGTCGACCCACGAACCGGTAATACTGCTGACCCGTGACCCACTTGACCATGACTAAAATGACCCACTAATCCGCGACCCATAACCTAAAGTGAGACTGATACAGTCGTAATATACAAATGGGTATTATTAGTAGTAGTGATAGGTAAAAGATTCCACCACTAGAATCTTCCTCTTCTAAGCGGGATCTTCCTCTTCATAACTGGAAGAGCAGCGTTTGTCATTACCATGGATAGTATTTCGCAACTATCCCTCGTAAAGCCTTCACCTTAAACTTTAAAGTGAGACTGATACAGTCGTAATATACAAATAGGTATTATTAGTTGATTTAGGTTAAGATTGTGTAAACATGTCTTATTTCTAATGAACATTGGTTACTTTCATTTGCTCAAGCTTTTGTTCATACAATTCATGATGTTTCATAAAAATATCGGACCAACACTAACTATAATACTTTTTATTTTTTTCTATGTTTGAATCTTTATATAACTCGGTTACAACCTTTGGTTTATATAGGAGGGGAAGCAGTGGATTCACATAGGTGCAAAGTAACTTGCCAACTTACAAGCACGTGCCTAGTAGGCTAGTCTTGAGCGTACTTTCGGCTTACTCGATTTGACAACTTATAGTCCCAATGCCTTTTTCTCGTATATCGATAAGTACTTGAACTTATCTTCTTCAAGAAGTTTCCCGCCCATACTTTTAGAGGATGAGGTTGTTAAATCTGAATTAAGTCTTCAGATTCGGAGAAATATTTGTCAGATCTCAGTGACCCTAGTGTTGTTTGTAGCTCCTTGTAAATCACTCCCTGACACCGCATTAGTTTGTGAAGTATTTTCTTCAGTTGGTGTTTGACGTCTTTGAAGCTAGACAGTTGGTTGTGCTTTGTACAACACCCACTGATTTGTTTTATCAGTGAGTCACACCTTCTGAATACTAATCAGTAAGACATGTTCTTTGATAACTATCAGGGAGCATCTCACTTCTGATAACTATCAGGTTCATATTGATAGTTATGAAGTGACATTCTCTTTTATCTTTAACAGAGACTTTTATGCTAACTGACCTTCATAGGGTGTATTAGGCCATTTAATGTTTAAATATTTGTCAGAGATAATTTGGGTCGATTTCAGACCCAACACATAAAGTTAGCAGTTTCGTCATATACATTTTCCACGTCACTATCACTTTCTTCAACAGCCTTTTCAATCGACTTCCCACCCTTATTAATACAACTACTAATAGTCAAAACACGTTCAACACTAGGGCCGACAATAGGATTACTAGACATCACTTGATCAACATTTTCCACATTACCTTCATTCGCTCCTACATCTTCATCATTTGCAACCGAGTTTAGAGCATCAAAAGGATTCGGAATAACTACCTTAGGACTAGCCATTTATGAAACATTCTTCGTGCCACTCGTACTAGCCCAATTCTTCTTTCAAACAGGTTTATACATCTGCTTAGCTGTTTTTAATTGGAATTGTGGCCCAATATTAACACATGGGCCACGAGATGCCTTTCTAAAAGTATTTTGTAACACTATATATAGAATCCGAATTTTTCAGTTTTAGAGAGGTAGTTTTGTGGAGTAAAAACCTAAACCGAACCAAGGCTGTCTTGTGCAGTATCTTAGGGTTACATACCCTATTTTACAACAAGATAAGTGTTTTACTTCATTGATTTAATCATATCTTCAATTGTTTGTGTGTATGCTTGCATGTTCTCCATGTCTGGCTAATTTACTTGTGTGTTTGGTTAGATAATATGAAACCTAGGTGTTGAATATTGATTGGTTGTCTCTTATCTTAATTGTGATTGACCTAGTATTGCGATAGGTCAATCGTTGTGTTATTAATGCTTGATTAGTCTTTGTTGAACCATAGCTTATAGTTACTAGTGGAATTGTAGGCTAGATATCCAAAGATAACCTTAGTGTTAAGTTTATGAATCCTAGAGATTTCATAGTCATTAACCTTAGGTAGCTTCAAAGAGTTAGGGATAAACGCATACCCTACAATCTTAGAAACACAACGTGTTAAGAATAAGGACGTGACAATTCAACCATCAATAGTAGATAACTAGGGAGTAATAACATCAAAGTAAGCACATTTTTAATCATCATAAGAGCACATAACAATAGACATAGACTACACTCAGCTTAGTTAATTAGATTAGATAATAGTAGAGTAATCGGTAAAAATACCAAACCCCCAAATCCAAACCCCGAGAGTCGTACCTTTCAATTTTCTAAAAAAAACATAAAAAAGATAAAAAATAATCTTCCTCAACCCCAACCTTAGCGTAGTAATTTCTCACTAGCATTCCTATTCCCCTAGAGAACGATATCAATTCCCGAGGCTTACCCTAATACTACACTACAACGATTAGGTTCACTGCCTAGGGTGTTGAAAAACTTGCTCGACGAAAAGGAAGTTCCTTTGACCACGAACGCGCGTTGTACGCGTATCAAGTTTTTGGCGCCGCTGCCGGGGAATAGAATAGCTAGTTAGGAGTCCACCTCGTTTAGGTTTCCTTGCTTGATTCCTATCAAGTAAGCTTTTTTCCCATTTTTAGCTTCCTCGTAGTCTATCCCCCTTCTTCGTGACCTTTGTTAGTAACCCCATCACTTTTCATTATGGAAGGTGATAATCAACCACCACTCATCAACCCACCACCAAATGACCCGCCAAGAGGCCGTACTCTTGGTGAATACTCAAGACCAAGCCACCTAGGCTATAGAAACACCATTGAGCTTCCCGACCAAGCCCAAACTATGGCCCTGCGATCCGACACCATCCGGTTGGTGCAAAACGGATGCGCATTCCATGGACTTCGTTCCAAAGATCCTAATCAACATCTTAAGGATTTCCTTAAAATTGTCGATTCCATCGACCTCGATACTACTACTCGAGAGACCACGCGTCTGCGTCTCTTCCAATTCTCTCTACGGGACCAAGCTAGTAATTGGGTTGAACGACTTCCCTCTGGCTCCATCTCAAGTTGGGAAGATCTCACCTCTCGTTTCCTTGCTCAATTTTTCCCACCGGGAAGAACTACTAAGATTAGGAATGAAATCTTGATGTTCCAACAACGTCAAGGTGAATCTCTCTATGAAGCATGGACTCGATTCAAGGACTTACTCCATAGAGTCCCTCATCACGGCATTGATCTTTGGCTTCAAGTACAACTCTTCTACGATCATGTCAACTTCCCCACTAAGCGATCCATTGACCAAGCGCCCGGTGGAAAACTTAGTGATCTCACCGCGGAAGAATCGTGGGGTATAATAGGGACCTTGCTCTCTATGACAACGAAAGTTGGAATGACCCCCGTGAGTTGCCCAAAACCGTAAAGGCAATCTCCTTGCCTCCCATTGACTCACAATCTTCCGACCGTAGGATGCTCGAGCTTGAAGATCAAGTTAAATTCCTAATGAGATCCTACGAAAATCCTAAGTCTTCACAACAAGTGAACAAAATCACTCTACCTTGTGAATTGTGTAGTGGTTCCCACGACAGTCGAGATTGCACAAGACTCCCCGAACAAGATTTTGAAGACTACGCCTCCACGCGTATCGACGGAGCGGGAGAGAAGTGGTACACTTTCAAGCCCGAACAAAACAACTTAGGAAACTCCTACAACCCCTCATGAAGGAATCACCCTAACCTTAAGTGGAACCAAAATTCAAACCCACCCCAAAGCTCATCTAGTCCACCTAATAGGTTCAACCCTCCAAACACCGGGAACCCCACTAGTCTTGAGGCAATTGCGTCTAGATTCATGTCATTTCAAGATACTCGATTGACTAAGCTTGAAGCCGATTTCATGCAACGACAAAACGAGATGACAAACAAGCTTGACGCCCTCTTAAAAGCCTTCAACGACCGAGAAATTGGAGCACTCCTAAGTGATACTATAAAGAACCCAAAAGTGAGTTCGATTACATCGAATTCATGTTCTTGTTCACCATGGGAGAGTGCACATCCATGCCCCTCACACCTAACGGTCCACTCGGTAAACGCTATCAACAAGGGTTCCAAGCAATCCAAAATGAGGTACCAAGGCCTCGCACCATTGGTAAACCCTACTCTTGAGAAACCCGTCATCCAAGAACCCAAACCTAATCTAGAGGAGGAGTACAAGGAACTCCATCAAGAAAAACCGGTTCTTGATGTCTTAGCTCATGCACCTTATTATAATGCTTTAAAAGAAAAATATGAGCTAGAACTTAAACTTGGAAAACATGGTCCGCGTTTGTGCAAAATAATTTACCTAAGAAGTTAGATGATCCTGGACTATTCACTCTTCCGTGTAGGCTTGGAACTTCCAAACCTCTCGATGCTCTAGCTGACTTAGTATCATGCATCAATCTTGTTTTGTTGTCCCTCCATAGAAGCCTTAACTTAGGTAAGATAGAACCAACGGAAACCATCTTAGGTCTAGCGAATGGTAGTATTGCATATCCGGTAGGGATAATAAAAGACATGGTAGTGCATGTAGGAGAATTGACTCTTTTGGCGGATTTCCATGTGCTAGGCATGAATAAGGACCCGACATGCCCATTGCTTGTAGGAAGAGGATTCTTAGCTACCGCTAGTGCCGTCATTGATTGTAAGATGTCCAAAATAGTGGTAGGAGAAGGGAGTCCTAGGTCAATTTACGATGTCAAAAAGCATACTTACTACAAAGAAAAGGAAATCCCACATGAGATTAGGTTGGATAGAGCACAATCTAGATATGGACCTTGGATTAATAAAGACTTCATAGGTCCCCAACGACCTTTCTATCTAGATGAAGCCTTTGCTAGTCAAGCGACTTTCCATGAAAAATAATTGGCTAGAGAGATGGAAGTGAACCCGTTCGAGGACGCCTTAGTATTTATGAAGATGACCGAGTTCCTAGGAAGCTTGCTTGTCAACCTTGTCATGAATAAGTGGAAAGTTGAGAGCGATAAACCTAAGCATAACTGGAATTGCGATAGACCGCCTAGTGATGGTAATGGAGAGTGGCACATTAGGATAACGATCTATGATGTTAGATCTATGATTTTAGGAATTGGAAATTCCATAGTGAAGTGTCGGTCACCCCAAATATAGTCTAGCATATGTTAGCTCGTAGACATATCGTTATTTATCAGTTTATTAGTTAATTATTAGTTTAGTTTAGCGTAGTGCACCACCGTGGAGGAAGGACGGGTCTTTACCCACTGTATGCCTGATCCACAGTTCGACAGGAGGACGTATTAGTTTGTAACTATACATACCCTCTACCTCCCAAGGTAGAGGGTTGGAACTAGTAAAGTTAACCTTGCATTTTGTGTTTTATTTCTCTCTCTAGAATTTCCTCTTCTCTCTTCATCTCTCTAACCAAGGCTTTCTTGTCTTATCACCATCCTAGACCACCCGAATCATCTAAACAACATATTATTTACGATCCTACAAATGGTATCAGAGCCAAGGTTATTGTGTTTTGTTGATTTGTGTGGATTCGAACCTTGTTTAAAACTGTTTTTCCCCTTGTTTTTCGGATCTGAATTTTTTTATTATCTTTTGTGGGAATAGTTTTATTAACAAGGTATATATATATATATCTTTATGGTCAAAAATGAAGTCTCCGGTGCTTTATCAGATTTACAAGAAACTGTTTATGTGTTATTTTTGTCTATAACAGTTTTTTTTTTGTTAAAGCTTTAATCTTTTTGTGACTTATTTTTGTACCAGTCCTGTAAAAAAAAATATATACGTGGTCAAACATTGGTTAAACCTGCAAACTATGAATATTCATATTAGTTTTCTGGGTTTATTATGAAGATGGTCGGAATAATAGTCGGAATAAATCGCAATTTGTCCAAGCGACTTGTCCTCATTACTGTCTAGATACAATGAACCCTAAGCGACTTGTGTCTCAACTGAGGCATTTTGACGCATTGGTTTACTTAGCGACTTGTCATTCTTATACTGAAGCGATTTGTGTGTTTTGACATGCATAAAATCAAGCGACTTGTTGATAAGTCTATAGCGATTTGAGGTGTTAAAAACAGAAGCGACTTATGTCAAAAAATTAAAGGCAACTTGTGTCAATAATAAAGGCGACTTGTCTAAAGAGTAGAAGAAGACGATGACTGCTTTTTGACCCTTGACTGAAGCGACTTGACAGAAAGGTAGAAGAAGAAATGACCACAAGACCACGACCACAATATCAAATACCATTTACCAAACTACACTCGACCTCAGCCACAATGTTGCATCATCAGTCCATGACCCAAAAAGAAAATGAAATGAATCGAAAAAGTTTCATCACATCCAAAACAAAAAATCCCAATCTATCCTTACCTCATATCATTCAACTCCAAAACTTTCAATCTCATCTCCAATATTATCTAAGACTCAAAAAGGATAAATTATTAAAAAAATCTCAAATTAACTTTCGTGTTAATTATTGAAACATCAACCTTTATCAAGGGTCTTAACACACGAAACAATATCATCATTGATCTAATTGTTGAAGTTTGACTTCAATTGATGTCCGAACATACAAGAATAAGAGATATAACAATTATGTTAATCCCTTTTTCTTCGCTCAATGACCAAAAACTGAAAACAAATCTAAGTAACTTACCCGAGACCTCACCAACGAGACCTAAGCATAAAACGAACACAAACGAGGAGAGTTTTATTCGGTTGTGAGGTACGGATAAAAACAGAAATCATATGGAGTTAATTTTGTTTGTGTGAGATTGGGATGATGATTATGAATGATCTGAGTTTGAGATATATTTGGAGTGGAGGCGATTTTTATCTCATATTATGTTTGAGATTAGGTTCAGACAAAGAAAAAAAGGGGCGGATTAATTGTTATGTTGTGTTTAGGGTTGTCTAATGTGAGAAGTACTAGGGTTAGGAGTATATATAACCGGATGGAATATTTATTTTCTGAGTTGGATCGGATTATTGTTCTAGAATTGGATTTGGGCTCGACTTTTCTTCCATCCGGATTGGGGCCCGATTGTTTTGATAATTGGATCGGTGGACTTGGACATGACTGGGCTGCAGGATAAATATCTCTATCCGAATGTTTATCTCAATTAATTGATATCCGAAAAGTTTGTGTTGATACAAATTGTTAGACACAAATTTTTGTAGCGTTGGTTAATTGAATGGTATATTTTGGTATATAGTTTCACGGAGGATACATAATTCACGGCTTGAGCAATAATCAAAAATGACTACGGAGTTTTTGTACGGTATTGCTAACGAGGAATAGAAGTGACGTTTCACGGGTGAACTTCTTTATCGTTGAGACGATGGTTGGTTGGTTGCATGTCTCAAGATAACTTGTTGGAGCATAACTATCACTTAAGGAAGGTTTTGTACTCAGTATCACACGCTGTTGTGGATTGATCAAGAATATAGAACAAGCAGCAAGTCACAAAGATGGGATGTTTACTTCCTTTTCAAGTTAGTCGTATCGGGTTTTCTCCATATGTGGTCATTACTATTAGCTGATGAATCAATTGAGGTTCAATTTCAGCAATTCCCATGGGATATTCGACGTCACATAATGTCTATGATACTTCACAGTCTAAGCAAAATCTTTCAAGAATCTTCAGCGTCAGTTATGAATTTTTTTCAAGATGTTTGCTTATGACAAGAACTTCTCGTGCAAATGGTCGTACATGTTATGATGCTTCCAAAAGTTCGAAACCATCATCGGGGAGAAACGTGTACTTTGATGTGTTACGGTCAACCTCCAGGGGGAAGTAGTATATACTACCTGACTTAGTATGGTTTGTGAAGCTGTCTACATTTGGGTAAAGAATTGTTCATGGTGGAGAAGAATCGTTGAAGAACCGCTGCATGTTCCCCTAAAACAGGTATTCACCAAAACCAAAGGTGTCATAACACATTCAAGCTGACATTGTTTACAGTTTTGTCTTGATTTTGTAAAACCCCGCGAAATAATTTATTTCTTGGTTTAAATCATAGACTTGTAAAATCCCGTGACAATGGATACATCCTGGTAATTGTAAAGTGCATTTCCGGATCTATCTTGCGGTTTATTCTTGGTTTTGTAAAATCCAGTGAAAGACACTATTTCTCGGTTTAAACCATAGAATTGTAAAATCCCGTGATGATGGAACCATCCTGGAGAAAGGAAAGTGTATTTCAGGATCTTATTTGACGCTGGTACTATGGTTTCTGCTTCGAAGAAGGGATAAAGGGTGTACTTCATGAATTGGGTGATTGTTTGGAATTGTCCTTATGACAGTTTGGTTATTACATGGTTTTACGGGGTTATGTGCTTTTAACCATGGTCGAGATGAAACCATTATCATAGTTCATTTAAAACGTCAAAGGAGGCTAGATTTGAGGTTTTAACCAGAAGATGTGACAACAGCGTTAATTCAGTATTATTTATTTGAGGTTGAAGAGAAATATCACGGGCGAGTGTACTTAGTATCTGAAGGTATCGGGGATGGTTGAATGAAGATTCTTCAAGATCCTTGTTCAAGCTTATTATCAAAAACGAAGACTTGGAAATCTAGTTATTGTTGGGTGACTTTTTCCTTTTCTTTTACCACTTGGGGGAATTGGGCTCTTATCACCACAAAATAACTATCACTTTAAGGAGTTACATTGTAGTGCTCAGTGTCACATTCAATTGTGGATTTTCAAGAGGTGATGTACGTCTTATACTTGATGGTTGGTTGGTTGAAGAGTATAGAGTACTTAGAGAGTACTTAGAGAGTACTTAGAGATTCTAATGGAAATCGGCACCGCTCTTTGTTTCATATGTGCAAGTTTAAGTCACGAGTTCGGGTTAGTTTACTTCCGGGTCAAATTCATCATATTGGGTTTTCTCCATCAGCTGTCACAACAAAGAGCCTACTGAATGATAATGGGGTTGTGTTAGGAATTGAAAATTCCATAAGGAAGTGTCGGTCACCCGAATTATTGTTTAGCATATCTTAGCTCATAGACTTTACGTTATGTAGTAGTTATTAGTTAGTTATTAGTTTAAGTAACACCCCACTGTATGCCTGATCCACAGTCCGAAGGAGGACGTGTAGTAGGTAACTATAAATACCCTCTACCTCCCAAGGTAGAGGGTTGGACCTTTCATTCTAATCTAACATTTTCTCTTTTGTTTACTTTCTCTCTCTAGAAAGGCCCCCATTCTACTTTCTTTCTCTAAACTCTTAAACTATAGGCCCCATTTATGTTATGATATGATGTGTTTGTGAAATCCAATATGTTACAAATGGTATCAAAGCCATGGTTTGATCATCTCTCTTACATGTTCTTGGATTTCTAGTGGTTTTATATGGTTTTTGGGTTTGAAAAGGTTTAGTGGTTTTTGCATCATTTGGATCATCTCTTGTGTTAAAGTTTGGATTTTGATTGTACTTTTGCGTTTAGAATCATTATAAGTGCTTAGGTTTTGATTTGGAAGGCTTGAATCACTGTGGTTGGGTTGTTTTTGGATTGAAAAAGTTGTGTTTTTGAACATTTCTACCTAGCGACTTGAGTCTCGGAATAGTTTTCTTGGTAGCGACTTGCTTCTATATTTTTCAGCGACTTGTAGTTGTAGTGGTAGCGACTTGAGCACTAGCGACTTGTCTATTGAGACAAAGCGACATATAGTACAAAAGTAGTGGTCGTACTGTTCAGTCTAGCGAGTTGCTCTTTAGCGACTTGCTCTCTTAGCGAGTTGTTCCTTAGCAACTTGTTCACTTAGCGAGTTGTTCTTTAGCGACTTGTCTACTTAGCGAGTTGTCATCTAGCGACTTGTCACTAGCGATTTGTCTTCATAGCGAGTTGTCTCTAGCGACTTGAGCATCTAGCGACTTGTTAACTAGCGATTTGTCTTCAAAGCGAGTTGTCTCTAGCGACTTGTGCATCTAGCGACTTGTAACTAGCAAGTTGTCTTCATAGAGGATTGTTAGAAGCAGTTTGACCATTTCATCAGTGCATTTTGTTGACTTTTCCCGAAAAAACTTCAAACGACTATAACTTTTGATCCGTAACTTCGTTTTCAGCGTTCTACCCATCAAAACGACCGTAAGAACGAGGAGAATGCCACGCCGAATGGGTCAACCCACGAGGCCTAAATCTGCTATGAACAGAAGTTATTGAGGTTTTTAAGTTTTTAGACCTGTTGGATCGATGTAATCTAACCAAACTAACTTATATAGCTTGTTAAGGGCTTAATGACCTCGGATAAATCCTAAGTCACTAACAATGAAACACTGAATAAACCCTATTAAGTACGCAGAATTTACTTTAATAAAGCTAAGAAGAATTCACTTTAACTTTAACGATTTTATTAATAACTCTAAACCTGCTTGTTATACAAATTCTTCAACAACTCTAAACTCTAATATCGTACTTCTCTAAAACTCTAAAAAAACACGTATATTGAGAACGTATCTCTAATGCCAACCTAGGGGTCCTTTTATAGGCTTAAGGATAACCCTAGTCGGTTTACAATTTGTAACCTTGTACGACAAGTAATCTAAAACAAAGCATATTCTATAATAACAAAGCTTTCCATAAACGAATATAGCAGTTCTTTAGCTTTGCAGTACTTTGACTTCGACAGCAGTACTTTGACTTTCACTTAGCAGTACTTTAAATCTCCAGCACTTTGACTTCTTCAGTATGTTGACTTTCATATCCCAACAATCATCCCCTAACTTGAATTCTACTTGCTTGACTTCAAGTTTCCTTTGTATCTTTATCATTAACATCTGTTAGCCTCTTGAAAGATTGTATCTTTATCAATTGTCTTTATCTTCAGATTTTGTCTTTGTATTCACTGTGCTTGGTTTGTCATCATCAAAGTAATCTTTATTCTTTTAGCAACATTCTTTACAGCAACCTTCATCAGTAATCTCTTTTCAACAATATTCAGCAACATATGGCAATTTGTACATCAGATCAGTTTAAGTTTCAGTCTATTCTCATCACTTCCAGGTGTGTAAACTCCTGTGAGAGGCGAATCATTGAAATTTAATGGATTTTGATGTCTCTTTACCAAAGCCATTAACTCTGGAGTAGCTAAATGTTTAGGTGTGTAAGACCATGGTACATTGATAACCATATGATTTTTAGCAAATCATCAGCTATCAACAGATTTGATTTGTCTTTACCAAAAGCTGTACCCTTTTGGACTAGTTAGTTCTTACTACCATGGTGAACTAATTACCATATAAATGGTTTTGCCACAGCCTTTAATACAAACCATTTTCTTGTGGGCTAGCCAACTCTTTACATTTGCTGATATGGTGAGTTGATTACCATACAACTTATTAGCAAGTTGTCAACTATATAACGGATTTGAGATATCTTTACCAGAGCCGTTTGCTCATGGATTAGCCAGTTGTTTTGTAAACATGGTGAACTGATAACCTACTATTATAACCATCTCAAAAACCATTGTTGCTGTTAATTTTTGTTTCAAAATATTCTTTACTTAACAAAAATTTCTCTTTCAAAAAAATATTTACTGGTTTATGCTGCAAGCAGTACTTTGGATAAAGTACTATTTGTCCAGCAGTACTTTGAATAAAGTACTTACTTTTCAAAAGATTTTATACAATTATAAATCATACCAGTATTTATGCTTCATCATCAGCCATTGTTGTCCATCTGATAAACAATTCGATGACCATCAGTGCTGTTTCATTCTCCTCTTCCACTTCCATTCCATGATCTAACATTCTTCTCATAAGATCTGATGTGAGAGGATATCTTCTTTCTACTAACATATGGATCATTGTTCCATCTTCTAGCTCTAAAACATGCACTCCAGATTCATCAAAATATCTCCAGCAATTAATTTCCCATACTTCTTGATTATTCCATATAGCATCAGTACTTGTCTCCTCAGTTTCAAAGATAGTTGTGAGGTCTCCAAGTAATACTAAACCAATTCCTTCTGATGGAATATGTTCAAAATACTCTTGTACTAGTTGATACAGATGAAACAGGTCTTCTCTATTTATCAAGTGTAGTATGTCCCACAATGAGTTAAACACTCTAAAGCTTTCATCTTCTCTATGGAACATAAGATAATTTCCATCTTCTGCATTTACAACTTCGAATGTAACAATCTTTGACTTCTTTTCTGCAACATCTTTAGCCTTAGGATTTTCAAAATCAACAATTCTTATGTAATTTCTCAGCTCATCAACAGTATCTGATCTTAATTCAATCTTTTGTTTAGCTTCAGTTGTCCTTTTTCTTTTTAAGCTTCTTTTACTGAAATCCTCCTTGTACTTATCATCCTTGAAAGAAACAATACTTTCAACTTGCTTTTGATAAGCTTTTCTAACATTTTCATACAAATCTTTCATCTCAATATAATTCAGCTTCTGTAGTCCAGTGTATCCTTGACCTTTCAAATAAGCCATCATTGCATTTCTTTCTTTAGCTTTACTCATTGGTCTTCTAGGTAATACTGGTTTTTCTGAGATAGCAGCTTCAACATTCAATTCATTTTGTACCTTTTTAGCAGCTTCCTCATTCTTAGCCACTTGAATTGCTCTAATTTCTGCCAAAGTCAGCTTTTTCTTCTTCCTTGTTTCCACCAGCTTACCTTTGCCTTTATCTTTTGGATCTATAACTGGTTGAGAAACTTGTTGTTGTTCTTCAGTAACACCTGGAATGCTAACACCACTTGGTCTTGATAAGTTGTTCAATATCTCAGCTACAGTTTCATCATCACTTGCAGTGTGCACTACTTTTGGTGTATCAACTACCTCTTCTTGTATAATAGTTGAAGGACCAGCTTATTCATCAAAATTTAAAGCTCTTGGTGTTATAAGTTCTTGTCTATGAGTTTCTTGAAGACCAATACTTTGATCAGCAGTACCTTGAACACCAGTTCTTTGAACTTCAGTCCTTTCAGACTCAGTACTTAGAATATTAACCTGTGCATCAGTACTTTGAGGTTCATATTCTTTTTCTTCATAAAATCCAGCATCTTTTTTCAAATTCTCTTGCTCTAAATTCCTCCCCAATTGGACAGAAGAATGCTATTGAAGACTTCTTAAATTGCCTTACTGGCCTTCCTTGCTTCTTTTGAGACTTGACCCATAATCTGTGATGTTGAACTAAAGGCCATACAAATTTCTTTAACCGTTTAAACTTGTTGTTCAACTTCAGCATTTGAGCAGCTTGAACCTCAAAATCCTTCTTTAAGCGTGTCAGCTCCCTTGTTAAAGCATAAGTGTCTAGAACCTGACCCTCAGAAGCCATATCTCCCTCATCTCCTCCAGATGTTTGAAGCCCATCTGTGGAAGTGTAATCATTGGGAGAAGATGGTGGGTGTACCTCAGGTTCTGAATCTTCATGAGTAGAAGGTTGTGAGGTTTCAGTACCTTTGTGTGATGATGCAGTACCTTGAGAAGCAGTACCTTCTCTGTCATCACTAGTTGCAGCCTCATCTCTAATAGCCTGAACAATCTCCATCATTGAAGTAGTCAATGGAGTGTTCCTTCTAGTGAACAAGTCACTCTTCCTAGCCATGAAGGTGAAAATCTTGGCAGGTTATACCACAACAGGTAATAGGCTTGAATGCTTTGGTACATCAGTAAGTTGTTTATTCAAGAACACTTGAATAAATCTTGGGTACATCAACCAACGCGATCCATGAGAGATGTGAGATAGTATTCCATCCAAAATGAGCCTTGAAAAATTGAAAATGCGATTTTTAGCCAGTCCGACTAGTGCAGATGCTATATTCAAACCAAATTGCTCCCATGATGTACTTTTAGCACTAATACAATGAAGCAATACATGAACCAAGTACTTCCATTGTGGACTAAATAAGGGTTTCTTGAAAGTTTGTTCAGTTAAGGAACCTTCATACCCAATGTCTCTGAATGTATCCCAAATCAGTTGTTTATCAAAATGAATAGCTCCTTCTTCATCATCAAACAATAGATCTTCACGAATTGAAGCTTCAGAAACCTTGACTATCCTTCCAGTAACTTTGGCTTGAATATACGATTCATCATTCTCCATGTGAGCCCTAGCAGTTGCCCAAAACTGTTGAATCCATG
Source organism: Chrysanthemum seticuspe (assembly GCA_019973895.1). Taxonomy (NCBI): domain Eukaryota; kingdom Viridiplantae; phylum Streptophyta; class Magnoliopsida; order Asterales; family Asteraceae; genus Chrysanthemum; species Chrysanthemum seticuspe. The sequence goes on from BPTQ01000004.1 coordinate 248,056,735, forward strand.
GCTCAATTATATCTGGTTCCACTAAAAGTGCATAACTAATTGGAGATCCAGTGAGAAAATCAATGATGTCATGAAAGATGACATTAGCTTCAGTCTTATCCAAATTCGCCACCATGTTGTGTTTCGAAACTGTATTACGATTTGCCATTGATGATTTGTTTATAAAGAAAGTGATTCGTTGAATAGTAAATGTGTGAGAGAGAGAGATATGGAAAAGATTGATATGAATAAAGATGAGAGGGAAAATCGAAAGGTAGTTATTTATAGGTGAGATTTGAAAAATCACAGCCCATAATAAAAAAGTTACCGTTAGTGTGTTTTACCCCTCAATATTACCGTTGGAACAGTACGTTAATAAGACAAGCAGTTCTTTCCACGTGTGCAGTACTTTCCAAAGCAGTACTTTCAAAGCAGTACTTTCATATAACCAAAAAGCAGTATGATGAGTTTCCAAATACTCATCATTTTTACATAATCTAAACTGCAAAATCATCTGAAAACACTCAAAAACACATCAAAATGATCAAATTATCACAAACCAGTGTTTTATGTGTTTTAAATTCAAAAATATCAAAATCAGATGAAAAATGAATCAAGTTTGCAAAATTGGCAGTTTTAGTCCCCCAAGTTTTAAAAGTTGTCAAATCTAGTCCCTGGAAATTCAAAAATGTGAAAAATTATCATTCAAGGTCCCTGAAGTATTCTAAGTTGTTTAAAATGATCCTTGAATGATTCTTTGGTCAATTGGCAAGAAAAGTCCCTAAACTTTGAAAAATTGCAAAAATAGTCCTTGGACTTTAAAAATGGATTTTATGCAAAAAGGGCCCTTGTATTATCAATATATGGCAAATTTGGTCCTTGTGAGAAGTTTGGAATAATGGTACTTTTAGTCCTTGGAGTTTGGCAAAATTGCAATTTTGGTCCTTGTTTATCACTAAAACCAAACCGGATCCAATATTATTACTAGGCCCAAAATCCAAATCCAACCCAACTGCTAGCCCTTAGCCCAACATCATTTGACCCTTGAGCCTTGACCCCTCCAGTCCACAACCTTTTGACCCCAGCCACACCCATTTTTGAACCCCCTGTGTTATTACTCTGTGGTCAACCAAAGTCAAAACAGGAAAAACGCGCCCAAACCAGAGCTACTGTAGCTCTGTCTCTCCCCCAACAGAATCACCAAAACCATGACTGGTTTTCACCCATTTTTCTTACCACTCCCATACCATGTCCCCTCCAACTCCTCTACATTCCAAAATCCTTTAATTACCTCCACCAAATTCATTAATTGGAAAAAACTGCTAAGTGGAAAATTGGCGCCAAATCACAAATGAACGGATAAGATTATTCTAGCCAATCCAATGGCTCAAGTTTGGTGGGAAACAATCAGAAGCATGTGGAAAGGTGGAAAAGTTTATAAAAAGGGAGAGAAGATACATTGTAATAGATATCTAGTGTAATTTTTACTTTTCATGTCATTTTAGTGTAATTGTCAATTTCAGTTTATGTTTTAAGTTTAAAACTTTGTATTTCAAATTATTATGTTATCATAAAGCTTTTGTGAACCTTTGATTCAAGTAACAAGTTAAATTTCAGATTATGCAAATTTTCATGTTTAAGCAAAATTTCATGTTGTACCAAATGATGTTTTCAGTTGTTAATATGGACTAGTATAAGTCACTTAAGCTCCTAGAAAGCTATTTCAAGCTTTTAGTTACCTTAAAATTCAGTTTAGAGTCAAAAATAGAAAAATCACAAAAATACCATTTAAATACTTGAAAAATAAAAAAGGGTTCTAAGGAAGTGTTCACAGCTGGAGCAAGGTGTATATTGGATGGCCTTGGTTTAGAGCTCTGTGGAGAGCATTTAGGATTGGTTCTCAGTTACTAATTCTCATTTTGTGCCTCAAAAGCTTTTGTAAGCTCTTTTGATCATTTTAGCATTTTACTGTTTTGCTTGTTCATTAGCTCTAATTCCTATTTCTTATTGTCTACTAGTTATAACTTAGTATGTTTGATCATTAAAATCAGTAGTTTGTTAATTTAAATTTGTATTTTGCAATAATCTCATTTTGACAGTTAAACAAGCTTAGGTTTAGAATCTTGGTTTCAGTTGTTTAGTATTGATGATTTGTGTTTTCTTAGTACTACTATTTGATAATACATGGTCTGCAATCAAGCTTATGGGTTCTAATTGTGTTTTGATTTGAAAAAGTTCATAACAGTCATCAAAAAGGAGTGTTTGGTTTAGTGTACTCAAAGGTTCTTTGGACTTTGGCATTGTTGGAAATCCATCTAAACAAGTCTAAACCACTCAAAGAAGTCATAGAAACTAGTCCTTTACAGCAAAAAGTCAAAAATTCTTCAAATCCTATTGGTGCAGCCCACTGTTGGGATTTTAGAATATCAAAACTTGATTTTGTGTTTAAAAGTTGTTAATCTTGCTATATTCAGTCTTAAAACACCTTAACATAACATCATCAGTGTTTAAAATCAAATCATAATCCACTTTGGTCAACTTTTGGTTTTTCTCAAAAAGTCAAATTGTCAAAAAGGTCGTTTTTGAATAAACTTGGGAATTTCACTGAGGGTTTAATAGTGAGTTTCAGTTTATAATCTTTGGAGGTATTGTAGTTTGGTTGGTGTAGAAAAATACAAAAATGATAGCTCTTAGTTTCTTGGCTTTTTAAGTGCTTTTTAGACTGCTTCTTAGTGGTACCTGTTTCACAAAACTGCTCTGTGCACAGAAATTGTGCCCAAGTTGAAAAGCTTGCATTAAGCTCATTACTTGTCCAAATCTAGTGTTCTCTGGTTCCTTGGAAAGCCAACCTGGTCTTCTTGAGTTGTCAAGTCTTAGATTTCAGTTTGGAGCTTGTTAGCTAGGGCTGCACATGGCTTAAAGTGTGTCCCATTTTCTGTTTTTCCACTCAAATAGCTAAAGTGCTTATTGGCTTATTTGAGCTTTGCAGTTTGATTGTTTGTGTCTTTTAGCCTCAGATCTGTTCATTAAGCTTGTTTAAATCTATTTTGAGCTTTTGTTTTATCTTTTAAGCTTGTTAGAGCTTATTTCCACCAAATAAGCTTGTTTTGTCAACTGTTTGGTCATAAGCTCTCCAAATCTGCTTATTTGAGTCTTGTAAATTTTTTGTCTTTATTAAAGTTTCATTATATTAGTATATAAGTAGTTTTCAAAAATAAAATTCACAAAAACATCAATATAAAAATAGTGATAGCGTTTATTTAAGATTTTTTAGCTTTTTGATTTTTCTTTTCAACTTATTAATAAGAAAAACTTGTTTTTCTCTTTTTCTTAGGTTTCTGTTATCACATAGGATTTTTAGAAAAAGTTTCATATTTTTCCTTTTCTGTTTAGTATTTATTATAATTATAAATAGTTAAAAATAGTAATTAATTAGTAATAATTAATTAAAAAGTCTAAAAAAATATCTTTTCTGTTTTAAAATTAGTTTTATAGTATTTTAGATTTTTCAAAGTTAAAATTTTATTTTTCCAAGTTCATTTCCTATTTTCTAGTAATTAAGTGTATTTTAAATAATAATTAATTAGTAATAATTAGATAAAAAGTGTGAAAAATATATTTTTAGTTTTAAAATTAGTTTTATAGTATTTTAGATTTTTCAGAATCATAAGTTTATTTTTCTAGCCTTATTTTGTATTTTCTTTCATTTTAGAGTATTCATTAAGTAGTTAAAATAGTTTTTAATTAATAATAATTAATTAAATAGTGTTAAAAATAATTTTATTTTTCTAATAATTTTCTTTTATTTTTAGGATTCCAAAAATGTCATTTTTATATTTTTAGGTCTTTTATTTCTTAGTTTTCACTTTTTATTTTGTGCGTCCGCGTAGTTTTTTAAAACTTACGTTTACGTTTTCTTGATCTGGTTGTTGTGCTTTCCAATTCTGTGACCAATTCCTTTCCAATCAATCAGTAGTGTAATTTCTAATCATAACCTTTACAGATCACTATCCTTAGTGATCATTCTATCTTCTGAATCAGTTTTGCACACCATTGAGTCTCCTTGGGACTAAACGACCCGGGAATCCCCTGTATTCTCTGATCTTAATTGCATTTGTGTCTAAGCAGTTTTAAGTCTGTTTGACTTGACTGTTTTGCGCAGATCACAGTACTTTCCCATTCTCTTCTTCATACTGGCAAATACTTCAAAATAGGCATTGATATGCCTCCCCTCAAGCAATGCACAGGACTGGCTAACATACTAATCAGTCCTCCCCTCAAATGTAGCTCAGTAATTAATCATTCCAATGATCAACACCAAGTGATTGAATCTTGAAACATCAAATCCTTTGGTGAGTAAATCAGCTACATTATCATCCGTGTGAACCTTGACAACATTAATGAGCCTGTGCTCATAACAATCTCTGATGAAGTGATGCCTAATCTGAATGTGCTTGGTCTTGGAGTGATAAACTGGATTCTTCACAATGCAAATTGTACTCTCATTATCAATGTTGATAGGAGTATTCTTGAAATTGAACCCATAATACAAGAGTTGATTCTGCATCCACAAAACTTGTCCACAACAGCTTGCAGCTGCCACATATTCTGCTTCAGTGGACGATGTTGTTGCAATTGTCTGTTTCTTACATTGCCATGAGACTAATCTTCTTCCAAGATATTGGCATCCTCCAGTGGTTGATCTTCTATCATAGTTATCACCTGCATAATCACTATCTGAAAAGGCTTCCAAGTGAAAAGGTGAATCCTTTGGATACCACAATCCCAACTTACGTTGTTGTTTCAAATAACTAAAAATTCTTTTCACTGCATTCATATGGGAGACCTTATGTGAGACTTGATATCTTGCACATAAACAAACAGCAAACATGATATCAGGCCTAGATGCAGTTAAGTACATAAGACAGCCAATCATAGATCTGTACAACTTGAATTCAACAGGTTGACCATCTTCATCCTTGCCCAATGAGTTGATAGACTTGATAGGTATAGTGACTGGCTTCATAGCATCAAAGTTGAACTTCTTAAGTATGTCAGATACATACTTGTCTTGACATATAAAAATTCCCTCTTTGGACTGTTTAACTTGATGTCCCAAAAAGAAAGGTAACTCACCCATTGAACTCATTTGAAATTCATGTTGCATCAGTTGTTCAAATTCCTTCACCATGGACTGTTTGGTAGCTCCAAAGATGATATCATCTACATAAACTTGTACCAACATGATATCCTTCTTATCTCTCTTGATGAACAAAGTCTTGTCAATATCTCCTCTCCTGTAACCATGTTGCAATAAGAAAGTAGAGAGCTGTTCATACTAAGCTCTAGGCGCTTGATGTAAGCCATAAAGAGCCTTCACCACTTTATAGACTTTTTTTGGATGTGTAAGATCTTCAAAACCAGGAGGTTGTTTAACATATACTTCCTCTGTAATCTTGCCATATAAAAAGGCACTCTTGACATTCATTTGATAAACCTGAAATCCCATATATGATGCAAAAGCAAGGAAGATTCGAATGGCTTCAATCCTTGCTACAGGAGAAAATACTTCATCATAATCTACTCCTTTTTCTTGTCTATATCCTTGTGCAACTAACCTTGCCTTGTTCTTGATGACATTCCCTCTTTCATCTCTCTTGACTCTAAAAACCCATCTTGTACCAATGACTTTCTTTCCATCTGGTAGATCACACAGTACCCAAACTTCTTGAAGTTTGAATTGAAGAAGTTCTTCTTGCATAGCTTCAACCCAACTCTCTTTAGTTAATGCTTGAGCAATATTCTTGGGTTCTTCTTGAGAGATAAAACAAGTAAACAAGCATGTTTGATGATCCTTATGATTCAACCTGTTCTATTTATAGACAAATCTAAGTAAAGCATTGTGAGGTTTAGAAAAACCCTTAGCTTTGTGTCTTGTAAGCACTCCAGAGTTAGAAAGTCCAATGATTTGATCAGTAGGATGATTCTTATGAACTCTTAAGATATGAGTCTATGGAACTTCAACATTATCATCCAAATTTGTGAAATCAGCACCTTCATTGGAATCTGAGAAAATACCTTCATCTTCAAATTCATCATCAGTGTCTTCTAAGCCAGGCATGGTAGGGTCATCCAAATCATCTAAAGTGCTGTCAACAGGTGCAGCAGTACTTTGATCGAAAGTACTGTCACCCAAAGTACTGTGAGGGAACTCTGCTGTCTTGTTCTTTTTCTTTGCTTCTTCATAAGCTCTTCTTTGATCATCATCATAAGATTGTGCTATGAAATCTTGAAAAAACATCATATTAAGCTCATCTTGAATAGCTTGATCTTCAGCAGAAACTGTAGCTTTTGGCTCATCAGTACTTTTCTCCTTCTCAACAATTATAGGTTCTTCATCAGGAACAACATTAGGTCTAATATGGACTCCATGAACAACATACTGTAAATCTTCTCCGTTGTGTACAGGTTGATTTTCTTCTCTAACAGGTACATAGTTCATAGAAGGAGTCAAAACCTCAAGATCAAACATCCAATCAGGACCTTTACCCTTCTGATTTTCATGATCTTCTAAAAATTCAACATGAAGACAATTTTGAACCTTCTTGGTGACTTTATTGTACACTCTAAATCCTTTGTTGTTGGTGCAGTACCCCAATAAGTGTCCTTCTTCTGACTTGCCATCAAATTTTCCCAGATTGTCAATTGTATTGAGAATTGTTAGAGGGCATCCAAAAGGTTTCATAAATCGAATATTGGGTTTGTTACCCATCAGCAACTCATAAGGTGTCTTCACCTGAGGTTTGGTGAATGATACTCTATTCAATACATAACAAGCAGTACTTACAGCTTCAGCCCGGAATTGAATAGGTAATTGAGAATCTGCAAGCATTGTTCTGGCTGCTTCTATCAAAGTTTTGTTCTTTCTTTCTGCAACACCATTCTGTTGTGGAGTTCTAGCAATACTGAACTCCCTCTTAATTCCTTTCTTTGCACAAAACTCATCCATAAGCTTGTTCTTGAACTCAGTCCCATTGTCACATCTAATACCTCTTACTTTGAGTCTCAACTGATTTTCAAGGGATATGATTAGATCATGAATTGCATCAAAAGTATCACCTTTAAAGCCCAAGAAAAAGACCCAACTAAATCTACTTCAACCATCTGTTACAACCAAGCAGTACTTCTTCTTGTTTAGACTAACAATAGAAACAGGTCCAAACAAATCCATGTATAGCAGCTCCAAAGGTTCTCGAATGATTCTATCCTCAAGCTTCTTGCATGAAGCTTTGTGTTGTTTACCCTTCTTGTACGCCAAACAGGAGTGATCATTCTTGTAGGTTTTGGTGGGTAAACCTCTAACTAAATTTCCTTTGACCAATTTATTGATATTCTTGAAATTTACATGGCCCAATCTTCTGTGCCACTGATGTGCTTCTTCGAGTGTTGCTTTTGCTACTAAACATGTTGCTCTTTCAGAAGAGCTAAGAGTCCTCATATCAAGACTGTACACATCATTGGTTATTGGTACTCTCAGTATTACCAAGTTATCATCAACAGGCTTAAACTCAGGGGAAAGAATAAGACATTCCTTGTAAGTGAATAGCACAGGGTACTTCTTGTCACAGATCTGAGATACTGAAAATAGGTTGAACTTGAGCTCCTTCACATAACTAACATTCTCAAAATCTATGCTCCCTGCCTTGATGGTTCCTTTCCCACTAATTCTACCTCCACTAGCATCATTCCTAAATGCAACTCTTCCTCCACAATATGACTTAAAATCTGACAGAATCTCCTTGTCTCCTGTCATGCTTCAAAAGCAACCACTATCCACAATTAAATGATCTGTAAGCTCCTCTTCTGGGTTGCCCTGCACAAAGATAAAAGTGTTAGTTATTTTTTGGATCCCAAGCCATTACTGACTTGTGTTCCCCTTGTGTAGTTACATACTTAAATTCTTTAAGTATGTAATTTCCACTGTCTTTAAGCATATGATCAATTATCTTTGGTTGTTCCAAAACTTGTGTTTGTTTTTCAATAAAAATATCTTTTTCATTCAAGTTTTCTTTATTATTATCAAAAAAAATCTCTGTTTCACTCTCACTTGTTGAAACTACTGTTTATTCCCCATCAGTACTTTCCTTCTTAACCCATTTGGTTTTAACTTCTGGTGTAGAGTCCCTTGATCTATCTACTTTGTTTGAGTTGAAACGTCTTCTTGATTGATAGTAATTAGATCTCCTAGGATTCCTATTCCAAAAAGTGTTTGGTGAAAACTGAGCAGTACTTTGAGAAGGTACTGGTTTTGGCTTAACAGTACCTTGAAATGTGTTTGAAAGTACTGATGGTTTTGAAAAAGGTCTTCTCTGGTGAGGGTACCTATAGTCTTGTGAAAATTTGTTATGGTTAGCCCTATGTGAGTGATTCCAGACAGGTTTATTCTCTCTAGGCTTATGGTTGGTAGATCTGTTCTTTGGGAATTTCCTTAGATATTCAGAGTGAAAGTCACAATGCTTAATCAAATGATCAGGACTGTAACAAACAAAACATAATTTTTGACCCAAACTCCCAAAATTGCTTCCTCTATGTCTATGACCAAAACTATTCTGTCTTCTAGGTGAATGATTAAAACTGTTTTGACCAAAATTATCCCAAAAAGGTTTAGCATTATTTTGAAAAGGTTTTCCTAAAGATACTGCTGAACATGTAGCAGTACTTTGAGTTGAAGGTACTGCTTGACTTTTAACATCATTATCCTTAGGTTTTTCAACAGTTTCTTTTGGGGTTTCAAACCTAGATTCACGAGTAAGCTTTTTCCTAAACTCTAGGTTGTCTACTCCAAAACAAGAAACATCTGGTCTAAGAGGTTGAAAACTACCAGTGGGATGAGGGACATCATGATAACCTGTGTCTTTCTTATATTCAGGAGGTGTTTCACTAATTGATTCCTCATTACTAGATGTGTCTACGTAGTTAATGAGTTCATCACTAGTTGTTATATCCTCAAAGTCAAGGTCATCCTGATTACTAGGTGGGTTCTCTTCTATGCTACTGAAATCCATACCAAAACCTAGTCCAGTTCTAATGTAAGCTCGTCTCTGTTTTTCAACATAACTAACATGAGAAAGACCAGATTGTCCCCAAGCAGCAAACTTTTCTAGTAATTCATCCCTTTCCTTAGTCATCTTTTCTAGTTCAGAGACCTTGCAGCCTAACTTCCATTCACTTAGTTTTAATTGATAGTCCTGTTGTTCATACTTTTCAGCCCAAGCCATTTCATTATTTTCATGTGTTATTATTTTGGCTTCCATTGACTCTAAGGTTATTTGATAACCAGCTACCTCAGACCTAGCCCTCCTATAGTTATCTCTTTCAGTCACATAATCATTAAGAACTTTTTGATAAAAGTCATGACACTTAGAACATACCTCAGAGATAGGGGTTGAACCTGGTGAAGTAGCTACCAAAGCAAGCATAACAGGTTCATCTTCACTCTCCATGCTCCAGTCAAAGCTTCCATAACCATCTTTAGATTCCATAGCAGCATATCCAGGTTCCTCATCAAACGCTGTGCTCCAATCAAATTCTTCCATTGCTCCCATACAGTATGTTACTGGTTCATCATCAAACTCAGCACTCCAATCAACCTCTGATAGATTCTCTTGAGCAACCAATGCTTTTGTTTCAGTAATAGGAATTTCCTTAAGTTCAAGCTTAGGTTTCTCAGTCATCCTGTTTGCCTGATATTTAGCAAACTTGCATTCCCTTGCAAAGTGGCCAGTCCATTGACAGTTAAAGCATTCAATCTTGGATTTGTCAAAAGTGATACCCTGTTTTGGCTTGAAGTCGATGCCTATTCTTGTCTTCTTCATGAACTTCTTGATCCTTGCAGTGATCATAGCAACTTGCCACCTTATATCAATTTCTTCAAGAGCATCCTCTTCAATTTGTGACAAGTCTTCTTCATAAGTAACAGGTAATGTAGCTTGTTGTGCAAAGAATGAGCACACAACTTCATCAGAATAGAGGGTGGTGGTTGGTGATGGTGTGGGTTTGGTTATGGTTGTGATCGAATGAGCAGGATATGCAGTACTTTGAGAAACAGTACGTTGAGTAGGATAAGCAGTACTTTTAGTGGAAGTACTGCCTCTCTTTTCAGAAGACACAAATGCAATACTGTGAGATTTAGAACTAGTTCCCCCATTCATCTCATGCTCATACACCTTCAGATGATTGTAGAGATCATCAAAGTCCAAAGTGTCCAAACCAGGTTGTCCTCTGATCATTGTAGCAATCACATGCCATGTAGATGGCAAACTCCTTAAGAACTTCATATTGGCATCTTCAACAGATACCTCTGCCTTGTATAACTCTAGCATGCTGAGGAGATTTTGGAATCTATAATATGCAGCATCAAGACCTTCTCTTTCACCAATAGTGAAAGTTTCAAACTGTTTCTTCAACAGATTTCTGTGCATCTTATTGGAAGCATCATTACCTCCAAATCTACTCTTGAGAGCAGCCCATAGTTGCTTGGCATCCATAGCATCATGGAACTTGAGTAAGTGGCCATCAGGAATAGCAGACAACAGTATGGTAAGAGCCTTCTCTTGATTTCTTATGGTTGCTGCTGGTAAGACCGCCTTAGGTGGTTTAGGTTGTCCAGGAATTTCTAGAGGATCTTCCACAACTTTATTACCATTGACAATTACATTCCACAATGCATGGTCTGTAATAGCAATGTACTGCCTCATCTTCATGCTCCACAGATCATATTCTCCCTTCTTGATGATTGGAATTCGGAGTGAGGTGACGGATGGTGGTGGTGCAGCTTCAGTCGACATCTTTGGTGTTTGTTGTTAAATCGGTTATTAGGGTTTCTTCTTAAACAGAGTTTCCACACAAGCTCTGATAACACTTGTTGGATCGATGTACTCTAACCAAACTAACTTATATAGCTTGTTAAGGGCTTAATGACCTCGGATAAATCCTAAGTCACTAACAATGAAACACTGAATAAACTCTATTAAGTACGCGGAATTTATTTTAATAAAGCTAAGAAGAATTCACTTTAACTTTAACGATTTTATTAATAACTCTGAACCTGCTTGTTATACAGATTCTTCAACAACTCTAAACTCTAATATCGTACTTCTCTAAAACTCTAAAAAACACGTATATTGAGAACGTATCTCTAATGCCAACCTAGGGGTCCTTTTATAGGCTTAAGGATAACCCTAGTCGGTTTACAATTTGTAACCTTATACGACAAGTAATCTAAAACAAAGCATATTCTAGAATAACAAAGCTTTCCATAAACGAATATAGCAGTTCTTTAGCTTTGCAGTACTTTGACTTCGACAGCAGTACTTTGACTTTCACTTAGCATTACTTTGAATCTCCAGCACTTTGACTTCTTCAGTACGTTGACTTTCATATCCCAAAAAGACCTAAATTTCTCCATAAAATCGTGCATCAACCAACCCAAATCACAACCAAACAACATATCTGCTAATCCTACAAACTATCATAAGACCTAACACACAATTGTCTATCATTGTGTCGATCCATCAGTTATCTTAACACGTTCTATTGGTCACTATATCACTATTTCTTCTTGATTTTGTAAAATCCCACGAAAGAATCTATTTCTCGGTTTAAATCATAGACTTGTAAAATCCCGTGTATACTACAACATCATGTCTTACACTCCTGATTCAGTGATTTCAGAAGTACTCAAACAGTATGGTGCTGTAGACAACCATGAGAATATTAGCTATACTGAATGGTTACAGATGATGGATTCAATCAATGATGATTTGAGTTCTTCATGCTCTGAGTCCAATGAGAAAGATTTGCACCTGTTCAGGCTACAAAATGCCATGCAAAAGGAAAGCAGCATTGAACCTTATCAGTTACTTCACTCTCACCTCGTACAGCTTTTGTCCACAATTATGGATCGAACATGTAGTGCCATCTTCCGTCAGGATTTACCTACACTGACTAGAAACTTGCTGTTGAACTTAGGACAATTGGAATAACAACTTGATAAAGAAAAGGTTCAAAAGGATAGTTCCAGTGCTGCACTACAAGTGATCCACAACCAATTTCAGTCATTCATCAGTGGGAAATTTACATCTGATTATGATCAAGACATGACTGAAATGTCTTTCAAGAAACACACTGGAATGGAAATTGGCGTGTTCATAGAGACACTTATCCATCTCATGGACAAAGTGGAAAAGTATATTGAGGAAGTTACTCAGAAAGATGAAATAATAGATGAGAGTCTGGTGAAGTTGACAGAAAGTTGTGATGAGTTGGGTAATATATCAGTTGAAGAATCGGGTGTTGTTGAATGCAGAATAACAGAGACAACAAAGAATGATGCAACAAATTGTTCAGTAAATCATGTTACACATGATGTTGATGCAGATATCAGACAGATAAATGAACAAGTGTCATGTGATGAGGTACCCTTAACTGTTCAACATAGTGCATCTGCTAATGTACCTAAACATACTGATCTTAATGCTAAACATGATTCTGATATATGTTCCTTGGTTGAGGCTGAGTCTAATAATTTCAAAACATATGATATGGTTGATAAAAAGGCTTTTGATGAACTTTTAAACAAATTCTCAAAACTTGAAAAACATTGCATTTCACTAGAAATTGCAATACAGAGTAAAGAAGAAAGTTTCCAACTTAACAAACCATGTAAAAATCCGGAACTTCCTGAATTCCATGAACTTTTTGAAATTACCACTTTGAAAGATCAGCTTCAAGACAAAAGCTCAACTATCAACAATTTAAAGAAACATATTTTTGATAAAAAAAATTGATGAACTCAAAGCTCAACTTCAGGAAACGAGTTTCGCTATTGTTGCCCTAAAAAATGAGCTTAGGAAAACTGTAGGGAAAAGTGTGAACACTAAGTTTACAAAACCATCAACCTTGGGGAAACCAGTTTCTCATCCCATTAGAAACCGGTCCGTTGTTAGGCAGCCTACTGCGTTTATATCCGAAAGACCAAAATTTTCAAAAACACGGTTTGCCTCCTAAGTTGATGAGAAACAAGTTTTGTCAAAACCAGTCACTTCACCTGAGTTACCTAAGAATAAGACATCTAGCTCCGTTAACCCTCAACAAGTAGCCACTTCTACTCCCAGCACCTCTAGGATTAGTTCGAAAACAGTGTCAAAACCAAGCATTAAAATCCAGAATTCATATGATATGAATGACTTGTGGAAGAACTATTATCTAGAAGAAGCTAGGAAAAAGGCACAGATTCGAAAAGACGGAATTTTAGGTGCAAAACCTAGGATCATGAATTTCACGAGATTCCAAGGCACTGCTAGTAGTAGTAAACCATTACCTAGGAACACTCAAAAGACTAAGGGTTGGCTTGCATCTAAGAGTAGTTATATGAAGAAGAATGTAAGCTCCCGGAAAATTTCAATGTACTTAACGCTTTAATAAGGAATTAATCACAATCTATTTCGTCATGAAATTTTCTAAACATCACATTTGCATATCATTTGGCATATGCATGATCAACGCAGCTTGAGCGTTCATAAATATACCGTTGTGATCTAAATAAATTTCCCCACTATCCTGATAATCCTAAAATACGTAATGAATACGTAAAAATTTGTAAAAATTACGAATTTAAATATAATAAAAATATATAAAATTCGTATCGGGCCTCGGAACTCATTGGACTTTATTCCGCCTCGTGACCCAACCCAACATATCATTGGGCCTCATATCCGAACCAAGCCCACACTATTTTTATCTTTGGGCCTCACCCCAACTCGTTTAATCATTTCATTGGGCCTAGCTTGTACACGAACCCACTAAAACAAGCCCAACTTGTTTAATACTTCCCTTGGGCCTAACCATTTTACACGACCCCAGAAAAGAGCCCACACACCCTTATCAAATTTTGGGCCTAAGCCTTCGAGCCCAACACACACCAATTAGTAAGACTAACAACTTGGAAAATATTATTACTTTGTGATTATGTAACCGGTCGAACAAAAAGGAGAAACCAAACCAAATAAGTAACCAAACCAACCAACAAGATTAGACTAAGTTCATCCCCCCCCCCCTCATACCCCTAACGACGTGCGTGTATGTGTGTGATAAAGGGAGACAAAACATGTCTCATTAGCCCCTAAACACCATTAAAATAATGAATAGCCACCCTTGACCTAGTAAGACTTTAAGATCCAACGTGTAATGTGCTCCAAGTCCAAAAATACACTCGACATACATGTAAGGTCCCTAGAAATCGGCTGCCATATCTTGCACGCCAATGAGACCAATTTCACACATGTTGAATAAAAATCTAGGAACTTGTAGGAAGAGATTAAACTAATATAGGAGCCATGCTACCTTTCTTCTTTATAAACCATCACAAGACTTGGCCAAACTCACAACATCACAAACTCACTCAAACACTTGCACTCTCTAAGCATAAAGCGTTCAATGTGGTAACAAAAAGGAAGAGAAGAAATAAACGTTGCAATACAAGAAACTAGGTAGACTTGGGTAAAATACTAGTTCGGGTAACATTATAAGGAGAACAAGAGGGTTCCCGTTGGGAACTTCTTCTCGTTCACTTCTCACACGTATCATCACCACTCATTTTGAGTGTAGTAAGTCTCTTCCAACTCGTTTCCATTTCATTTCTTCGTTTACATTTGGTTCTCGCACGTTAAATAGTTATGCGCACCATTTCAATGCAACTCGTATGGTATGCTTGATCACGACACATAGTCACACTTTAATACTAGTCTAATATGTTGAGAACACATCACAAACTTATAAGGAACACTCGTACACCTTAAAAACGCACGCGAAGCATTAATGGGCCTAAAAGCCCAACTGCTCAGCCCAATAAGCCCAACCCGTCTCCAAGAGAGATCCAACCCGGCCCAATAAATTAGTAATAAGCTAATAAGCTCTAAAAATAAGCTAGGAATAAGCTTGTAAAAGTTTTGTAAAGTTTTCGTATGTTAAAAAGGAATTTCGGACTTAAATTGCAAAACGAGTAGTTTATGGGTAGAAAGTGGAAAGTTTTCTAAAGTAAAGGGTCATTTTAAACGTATAATAAGTGTTTTATGAAAGTCTAGGGACTATTAATGCTATTTTCGAAAGTATAAGGGGCAACTTTCACGTGCATGCGCACGCATGGAAACCACAAGGACCGAATATGTAATTTACCTAAACTAGTATTTATAAACTTTGGGTTAAAAATGTCAAGTTTGGAAAGTAAAGGTTTTTAGTGTATAAAGCTAACTAAAGGGGCTGTTTTTGTAAATTCAGTTTTACCAAGGGTTAAACATGTCATTTCTGAAAGTTTTGATATAAAGTATGTTTCGGGTAAAAATTGTCATTTTATCAAAGTTAAGGTACTAAACTCGTGCTTTTTATAACTTGAGGGTAAAAAGTGTAAATTCGGGAAAAGTTTAGAAAAATTTATACACCCATCATAATTTCATAAAAATGAGTATTTTGATCATATGAGTATTTTATTTTCGGATAACGTTAAATGTATTACGAATATATATATATTTATAAGATTATAACTATATATATAAATCCGATAAAACACACGGGGAATTCATTCAAATACGTTAAAATACTCAACAAATCTATTAAGATCACAACGAGGGAAAACATTTCACTTATGCGTAAGAGAGGATCACTAGTTAAGACAATGTAGCACATAAATTAACTTAAAACGTTAATCACGATCGCACACTATTGGATTGGACAATCTAATGATCTATTGAATAAGAATATTCAATGCTCTATTATTTTGGTCGCGAACCAAAATGCTCATTACTGAGATTCGCCATCTCATCATTTTAGGTTTCGAGTTGGAACCTCCGCTACATTGTGCTTGATCTTTTTGTGCGTGTGCATTATCATCAAGGTGAGTTCATAGCCTCGCTTTTACTTTATATTTATAAACCCCGCGAGGGAGATACATGCTCTAAACTAGAACACAAGGTTTTTCATAAATGCTTGATCCTCTTGATTATTGGTACTGCCTAAGTTGTTAGCCACAAGTCCCCTGATCATGAACCATTAGTCACCGCGAGTGAACGTAGATATCGTGAATAGTACTATGGGGATTAACGAACCCCGTTTCGGTTATAGAGAAATAACCGGGGCGCACCATATCGAATTTCTTTAGGTAATTGGCTATTACCTCCTTTGGGGCATACTTACGTACACTGGTAATTCGGTGTATGCAGTTGAGTCTTGGTTTCATGAGCTTAGTGCATAATAATCTGTGATATTTTTCTTATGATATTGTTAGTTTACAATGATCATGATCTTATACTTGTGTTCAACTTATTTTAAACCTATGGACTTCACTCAACATTTTTGTTGACCTTTTTAAGCATGTTATCTCAGGTAATCAGTGAAGATTATGACCAAGGTGCGGAATGGGGCATGGCAAGGCTTATCTGGTGGTGTAAAACATAAAAGTTATCATTTCTTTCAAACTCATGATTTTTCTTTTGGGGAAAAACACTTGATCTATTTACAATATTTTGTAACAAACTATGAGTTTTCGATGAATGATAACTATTTTAATAAAACGTCTCTTTCGAGTAGTTTTCTATAATTATTGACTATGATCTCCATTCAAGTAACACCCGAATTAGTCTTCCGCTGTCATTAAGATTTTCGGGGGTGTTACAAAGAATGCTAAGCATATTGAAAATGTAATTAGAAATTATGAGTCTTTTCCGAATAAGAAACATCTTCCTAACTCACATGCTAAGGTACAATCCACTAAGACTACTAACATGGCTAAGGTTCAATATGTCATGAAGCTAAACAAACCTAAAACTTCACCTAGATGGATCCCAACTGCTAAATATTTGGAGTCTAGAAATAACGATACGTCTCCCACTGTGCATAAGAATATCAACAATCCTAGACCCTGCCATAAGTGGATGCCGTCTGGTAGAATGTTTAAGGATGTTGGACTTAGGTGGATACCTACTAGAAAGCTGTTTACCGATGGCAAAATCAAGGTTGACCGTGAAACCCCAAAGGGTTTGGATACTAATGTCACTAACCAAAATATATGCAATCAAGCTTGTAATGTTAGTGCAGGTATTCCTTACTCAGTTTCAGATACTTCGATCCTTCACTACATGGACTGGCTTAAAGTATGGTTAACAAATGGATTGATATCTCATAAATCACGGGTTCAAGTAACTCAATCTTGATATTCAAATCAGCAATGACGTCTGTTCACATCAGTTCAGGCCTCGTACTTCATCATTATGGCGTCTACAGATAACACTTCAGGCCCCGTTCCTTAAAGAAAAGAAAGGTGTACACTTCAGTGCGCTTTATCGTCAAAAGAAGAGAAATCTTCATGTGTATGACCATTCTCATCGACATTCTTCATCAACAAGCTTCATGTTTTTCCACGCTCTTTCAACTCTCAAGTGGATCTACGTTCATTGGTGTATATTCTTATTCACTTATTCAAATCAAAAATGGCAACTTTGGATGCAATTTTTGAGGGGGAGAAGAGTGCATATACTACATGTTGATGGATGATTGACTTACTAAGGATAACTGGGATTCATTGCTTGGGATTCATTGGTTCAAGATATGTTTGATGAGTACTTCCAACCTCCAACGAATGTTGATCATCTAGTTTCTGAAGCTCATGCTCTGGTTCCTACTGACTCAACTGGTTCACCATCTAAGAAGTACCTCTCAGAATCCTCAAGAAACATTACCTCCAGTTATTTCACAAGGCGTTGATAATGACTATCATGATATTATAGATGCACTATTGAATAATGATCCGCTCTTTGGTATTCCTTTGCCAAATCTTCACGGATTATTGTTCCTCTCATTGTGCATGCTATAAATCAACCACATGAACATTAAGGAAAATGACTACCTCATCTACTCGAAGACATTATTGGTGAATCTTCCAGATCAGTCTGTACATGTATACCTTAGGAAGAATGCATTGATGTTGAGGAATCATTTGTTCTGGTTCATTCAGTGGGTCAATGTACATCCGGTTGTATATTTATTCACATGTTGGACATTTGACACAAGTTTATTACTTCGGAGTTAATCATTTATCACTTATTTGAGATTGAAGTTGACCTTCACAAAGGCGTGTTCTTATTTGATAACTTGCTCGGGCTTAAGAATTTGAGTTGAAGACTTGGTTTATCTAGTTACCAACAGTCGGGGTGGATGGTTAAAGACCGACGATGTGGATAATCTCAAGAGGTGTTAATGTCTCATACTTTGTTTGAGTATTGAGTATTTAAAGATTTGCTTGGAGCATAAATTCTCGACACCGTTCTTCCATCATTAAGTGCAAGCTTAAGATACAAATGTGCGGAATTCGACTTCAGTTTCAAGTTTGGTATATCGGGTTTTTTCTTCTTCAGTGATCACTTCAAATTGTTTACATATGGGTTGGTAAAGATAGTCAGGGAGAGTTTCTGTAGCAGTTGATTCTCACAGGATTCATTTGAGCTAATTTTTGTTCTTCTCTATTTCAAGAATATTTGGTATGTATAATGTGTTGCTGATTCTGAGGTATCAAAACCAGCAAGGGGGAAGGAGACATACATCTAAATACACAACGAGTACACATGATGAACCTAATACTTCTTCTCTATTGAAGTAATCCTGGGAAACACGAATGTCATAACCGTAGAGATACTCAGTGTTTACTCATAGCTTCTGTTGTATTATTCCAACTATTTGGGGGAAGGATATATTATTCCAACTATTTGGGGGAAGGATGTATCATTCCAACCATTTGGGGGAAGTGGTCTCTGGATACTTTTGGTATGTGTTATCTCAGCTCTCAGTAGGAAGAAATATGAGAAGAATATGTGGAGCGTGAGATGATATTGCTTATCGACATTTTCTATATGATTTATGATAAAGTGCTTCCGGTTAGTGCTTCATGTGCACAATGTAATGATGATTCCGATGAGATCGCAACCATCAAGTGAGAGATATGTGTACATCTGGGTCGCAAACATATTCGCATGATTGAGCTTAATCAGTTATTCCGGAGTTGACATCCGCAAAGAAGATCAGTGATTCAATCAATTATTGTGATGTCATTGTCTCTTATCTTGTTGGGTACATGTGTACGTTATGGGCTGATTGGTTATATGTTAGATAACTAGAGTGCATTTGGTGAAATGAAGGTGTTGATATATTGTTCTCCTGAATTGACAACTGCTCAAACTCGAAGAGTTATGTATACATCGGGGACGCACAACAAGTTCATGTGATCGGGCTTAATCATTTATTTCGGGTTTGATAACCACAGAAATGATCCGTGTTAACTTGTTACTTTCGTGTTATCGTCTTCTTCGGGTTCTTGAGCTTCATACAATTAGACTGTTTGCTTCACTTCTTCTTCTTGGGGGAAATGGTCTTTTTACGTGGATTGTCGGTTTGGGGGGAAGCTACCAAAGATTCACTTTTTGAAGGCTCAAGTTCTTGCGACGATTCAAGAGCCTCGAATGCTTTGGTGGTGAATGTTTAAGAGATGATGGCTTCTATCTTCTACAAAGTGCTGAATGATTTCCTTATCTCGGTACTCGTATCGTCATCTTCTTAAACTATTTGTCTATCTTTGTAAATTATTTTCAAAAATCAAAATACAAAAATATAAAACCAACAAAAACAAAATAGAAAAATATAAAATCAACAAAAGCCCATAAAAATCAGAAAATTGAAAAATACCAAAAATATGTTTTCTCAAGACATGTCTTCTGGTATCGATAACATCTACGGTCTTAGAAATGTCATTCAATAATGGCACGGGACTTTAGATGAAGTTCGAGCAGGAGGTGTAAATATTTCTTTCTAAACATGTCTCAAAATATGGCTTACAGTTATCTCAGACTGTAACCCGCGCTTCAAAAAAATGGCTTGCAGTTATTTCAAACTGTAACCCGTGCTTAAAACTATGGTTTGCTGTTATTTCAGATAGAAACCCGTTCTTCAAGGAAGGAAAGTGTTGCGCTAAACCAATTTTCAAATATATCGTGCACTTATCCTAAAACTATTTGAGGAAAGTATGTCAAAGGACTGTTGTTCCTACACAAATGTTTTTCCGTCTAAAATTCTTCAGAAAAATATTAGTTGTTTTCAAAAATGGTGGTAAATGAGTTGCTTGTAAATCAATCAGTTTCAGAGTTTTCGTAAAAATTGAAAACTCAATCAATGACTTCAGCGCTTTTAAACTTTTCAGAAAATAAGTCATTGATTAAGGGGGAGAATGTTTTCAAATTTATATCATCTAACGAGCTTATCCAATTATCCTATATACTTAAATGTAAAACATGTTAACCTACATTGAAGGACTAGGTGCCTAAGATATGATGGTTAGGATTAGATGATTAGAGTTTGATAAACACATTATTCCCATGCCTTATATGAACTGATTGATATGTTGGATTGACCTTTATTAGTCGATTGATGTTTGGGTGATGTTGACCACCATATATATGTTTGTGTCCACTAACATATGCAGATATCATGGTTCATACGAATGTTCCCGATCCGGATCCCACAAATGAAGATGATTGGATGCCGAAAGGAAAAGGTAACTATATCTTGGGTTGACAAATGAAGAAACGAAGCTTAATTTGACTACTATGTAGAGTTGGCATGAAAAAATGCAACGAAAGAAGTCTCACTGCATCAGCAAATGGTTTTCTTCTAAACCTCCAGCAACAACAACAAAAGCAGCTCAACCACCTAACGTATCTTTGTGCAGGATAACATTTTTTAAACGATTTTAAATAATATTGTTTTGAAAAATGGAAGAATATTGGTTTTGAAAATAAATTGGACTCAATCTTGATAATCACCGAACTTCATTTTATCAAAACTTAAGTCACTCAATCATCGACTACGGTCATCGATTGAGGGGGAGAGTGATTTAAAATAAAATATTTTCAAACAATATTTCTTCATAAAAGGTCTGTTTGTACAATAATAAGTGGTGATCTAAAGATTTAATGTTATGTCATGGTATGATTTTCTTTAAAACTCAAAGATCTTACACAATGAAATTTTTTCTGTTCTTGTTTAATTGTGAAATTGTTTTATTTTACTTAAAGATCTCTTAAAAAACTATCATACCTGACACTAACAATCTTTAATATTTAAAATTGATCCGTATCATTCATTTTTCAAAATTAAATGTTGCCAAGTCTTTCCCCAAAATTTTCTAAATGATTTCAATCAATCGGGATCCAAAATCTCAATTTGTTTGAAATTTTTGATCGGGGGAGAGATCGTGATTTAAATCTCAAATCGGTTTTAAAGGGTAATTGTTTCAAAGCACTCCTTCCTTCATGTGTCAAACGATTTTGAAATACATAATGCACATGATTGTGGAGGAGCATTTAACCAAAAACCAGAAGAGTATTTAAACAAGGCCACATTTTCTCCCATGTTTTCTAAACCTTATTAAATCACTTGAGATCCAAAATCTCAAAGGGTTTGATATTTTTGATCGGGGGAGAATTTGTGATTTAATTATGAAATCTGATAAAGAAATCTGATAAATGATGATTGATTTGATTCAAAAGTGCATGCTGCTCTCCCATATGTGCTAAATGCTTTCGAATCTCGAAGCACATATTGAGGGGGAGCATTTCATAAGAAAATAAACTATCAAGGTACAAAGGTTTCAATGTTTTATCATAAGTACCTTGATTGAGTTTTAAAGGTTTACTATATGGCATTTGTGATCGTGGAAGTACTTTAAAGAACTCTTGCCTCTATGTGATAAAATGATTTCAAATATCCTATGCACATATTGAGGGGGAGAATTTACCAAGAAAATCAAATGGCTTTTTCTACGGAAATTGTGATCAAGAAATTAATTCAAAGAAATCTTGCCTCCATGTGCTAAACAATTTCAAATTCATATGCACATGTTGAGGGGGAGCATTTCTAAATGATCAAAACTATTAAGGTACAAAATTCTTTGATTTTATATCACAAGTACCTTGATTGATTTTCCAAATGATTTTTCAATTGGTTTTATGAAAGAATGAACAATACCAAAAGACCGACCAATTTACTTTATGCATGGTGTTATAAGGATGGTTAGGTTAGGTATTCGTTCCCACGACCCGCCAGAGCCGGAGGGATCTACCCAGGGACAATCCACTAGATAGTGTAGAGTCCTTAGGTATGATTAAAAAAGGAGAAAAGTGAGATATGGGAAGAGTGCGGACTGAGACAGAGCTAGTACTGGAATAAACCCAACAAGGTTCTAGTTATGAAGTCTCGGTAAGCACTGAAGGGGTTGAAGAATGAAAAATAATCGAATGAGAAAAAGGGTGAAAAGAAATAGCCCTCCAATAATTCAACCTTAGGGCAGAAACCGGGTTCAATACATATGCTACTAGTGTTTACTAAGGTAACACTGGTATTGAAGACAAGACATCATGGACCCAGTGACGCACTGCACTAAACTTCCTAAGCTACTCAAGTTCCTCTTAAAAGGGCTTGTTTCATTCTCACGGGGAACCTACATAATCTATCGACTTTCTCTTAGAGATTGTTGATATTGAAGAAGGAGACCCTCTCCCTAGTCTCCGGCATAGGAAACCAAAGTGCACTATTGAGTCTAGAGCCAAGAGATCATCCACAATATCTCATTAGGACACAAAATTAATGAAGACTTGCTGTTTCACTCAATGTGGAAAGTAAGAATATATTAAGAGTCCTACGCTTTATCCTTGTGGTATTGCCAGAACATCCGAGTGATATGTAAAGTATTCACGATGAAGATGGAAATCCTTCTAGAGCCAACATCAAACAAGCTCTTGGTGGGTGACATGTGAGATCTTGCAAAAGATCAAGCTTGTGACAACTGGATAGAAACAATGGGGCTATTCACTCTTGAATCAACCTTGGTCCAGGAAATGAATTGACGAATACTTTTGGAAAAACCATTTGATGTGCAAATCTTCTTTTCTCTAACACATCGAATGTGTATTCTTTTTCAAATACAAAAAGTATTTTTGATTGAAAATTGATCTTTCTCATAAAACCTTCGTCGTATTGCAAAACTCTTTCTTCAAGCAATACGCGAGTGTTTTTCAAATAAATTTTTCTTCAATCAGGGAATCTCAATTCGCTGGTTCGCTCACTCCGTGTTGTCTTCTTTGAGACGTTCCGGTTTGAGAACGGCTAGAATAGCTGCGAAACCCTGTCAAGGAGATTCTTAGGAATCCTACCTGATCACAGGCAGTACTTGTACTGATCAACGGGGAACCGTGGGCCATGTACCTCAATTCAACGAAAGTGATCAAAGACACTTTTGTCCGCTTTATTGCTAACTGTTGTATGCAGGTACTCCCGACGGTTGCAGCTGATCATAATTGAGGAGTCAATCCATAGCCGCATGCTCACATATCACATTCACTTCTAAAGAAATCATGATAAGTGCATATCTTCAACAACTGGCTCTGATATTTTCAATCCATGCTTCTGCTATGCTGCAAGAAATATTATGAATCAACAAAAGCTTCCGCAACTCTGATAAGAAGATATCATGATCCAAAATGTAAGCATGTCGGTCCGAAAGTCACAACTTCACATAATGGCAATACTACAATGGATGAGTCAGAGATTTGTTGTGGTTGATGATCTCTAACCTGGCTCAATGAATCACCAAACGCGGATCAGCACAAAGACCTCTACTAAAAGTACAAAGCAGTTGGACTTTGAAGAATCACTGCTAAAGCACAAAGACTGCGGACATTGAAGAATTGAAGTCTACGAGCTCGAGCATAAAGACAAAGATAGAATGCTTGGATTCAAAATGTAAATCATGGGGTGACCTCCCTTAGGGGGAGATTGTTAGGAATTGGAAATTCCATAAGGAAGTGTCGGTCACCCCAATTATTGTTTGGCATATCTTAGCTCGTAGACTTTACGTTATGTAGTAGTTATTAGTTAGTTATTAGTTTAAGTAACACCGTGGAGGAAGGACGGGTCTTTACCCACTGTATGCCTGATCCACAGTCCGAAGGAGGACGTGTAGTATGTAACTATAAATACCCTCTACCTCCCAAGGTAGAGGGTTGGACCTTTCATTCTAATCTAACCTTTTCTCTTTTGTTTACTTTCTCTCTCTAGAAAGGCTCCCATTCTACTTTCTCTCTCTAAACTCTTAAACCATACGCCCCATTTATGTTATGATATGATGTGTTTGTGAAATCCAATATATTACAGGTTGATTATAAGTTTTCCAAGAGAGGTTGAAAAGAGAGAGATTATGACGTTTGAACAGAACACTTCAAGCCTCGTACTCTAAAGAAAAGAAAAGTGTAAGTTTTAGTGCGCTTTATCTTCCAAAGAAGAGAAATCTTCTAATGACGTTTGAACACAACAGTTCAAGCCTCATACTCTAAAGAAAAAAAAGTGTACGTTTTAGTGCGCTTTATCTTCCAAAGAAGAGAAATCTTCTGTTGGATATTGGATTTCACATACACATCAAACCATAACACAAAGTAGGCGTACAAGAGTTTTAGAGAGACAAAGTTAGAGGTTTAGGGAACTTTAGTGAGAGAAAGAAAAATCTTATTATGAGCTCCAACTCTCTACCTTGGAAGGTAGAGAGTATTTATAGTCTTTACATAAAATGCCACACAACGGGCTGTGGATCAGGCATACAGTGGGTAAAGACCCATCCGTCCTCCACGGTGTTACTTAACTAAATACTACTTAGCTTAAAAGAACTACGACTACGAGCTTTCTAACGATTACATATACTTGAGGTGACCGACTCTTTAATACCTGAAATTTCTAATTCCTAACAATCTCCCCCTAAGGGAGGTCACCTCAAACACATACTAAAATTACATTGAATACAAACAGATATTACATTAACAATTGTTCTTGCATTCTTGATGTAGTACTTTGCTCCGAAGCTCATTGCATGTTTGGTTAATCCAAGTGGAGGTCTTTTACTGATCCACGTGATAATAATTTTATGCCAGCTTTTGAGATCATCAGCTAACCAAAAAAAATCTCTGAGACATCCATTGTGGTGTTGGTATTATGTGATGTTGTGACTTTCGGACCGGCATGCTCACATTCTGGATCATGATATCTTCACATCAGAGTAGCGGAAGCTTTCGTTGATTCATGATATTGGCAGCAGCGTAGCAGAAGCATGGTGATAACGCTACACGCGTCGTTCGGGGTCAAGGAAACTTCCTTTTCTTCGAGCAAGTTTTATAACACCCTAGGCAGTGAACCTAATCGTTGTAGTGTAGTAATTAGGGTAAGCCACGGGTATTGATATCGTTCTCTAGGGGAATAGGAATGCTAGTAGGGAGTTACTACGCTAAGGTTAAGGTTGAGGAAGATTATTTTTTATCCTTTTATATTTTATGAAAATGGAAAAGTACGAATCTCGGGTATTGGATTTGGGGGGGGGGGGTATTTCTACCGATTACTCTACTATTATCTAATTATCTAAACTAAGGTTGTGGGAGTCTATGTCTAATTAATGTGTGCTCGTATGATAGTTTAAAGATGTGTTTACTTAGTTTGTATTACTCCTTAATTATCTCCTATTGATGGTTGAGTGTCACGTCTTATTCCTAGTTGCGTTGTGTTTCTAAAGTTGTAGGGTATGCGTTTCTCCCTAACTCTTTGAACTTACCAAAGGGTCTTGTCTACAAATCCACGTAGAGATTATAGACTCCTACTCTAAGGCACTCTTCGGATGTTTTAGCCTACAATCACTCAGGTAATCATACTCTAAGGTTCACAAAGATGAATCAAGCATTAAGTACACAACGAATGACCTATCGCATTACTAGATCATTAATCAACTAAGATAAGAAACAACCAATCAATATTCAATAATTAAGTTTCATACTTCCTAAGCAAACACACAAATAAATTAGCCGGACATGGAGAACATGCAAGCATACACACAAATAATCAAAGACATAATTGAATTAATGAAGCAAAGACTTATCTTGGTGTAAGATAGGGTTAAAAACCCTAAAATACTGTACAAGACACCTTAGGTTCGGTTTTAGGTTTTTACTCCAAAGACTCTCCACACAAAGACTGAAAAATTCGGATTCTATATATAAGATTACAATTGCGACGGCGTCACCTTATGTTTAGTGACGCCGTCGTGTCGCCGCCATTAGGGTTTCGTCTTGGCCACGTTAACCTTGCGACGGCGTCACCTTATGTCCGTGACGCCGTCCTCTTCAGCTTCTGACGTCGTCTGGATTGCATCTAGGCCGTCTGAGTAGCGACGGCCTACTCTTTCACAACTAGACGCCGTCTCTTGAAAACACGAGTTTTGAGTTCTGACCCGTCACAATAATTCTCCGACGGCGTCGCAAATAACTCCTGACGCCGTCGCCTTCTACATTCAGCGACTGTGAGTGTCTCGATTTCGACTTTGGCCATTTTCTTCATATATTCGCGCCTTTTCGTCCAAATAAGTGCCATTCCAGCATTTTGCCTTCACGAGACCTAAAAAGTGAAAAGGAACGATATTAAGCAATAACGGATACAAAAGTGATCAAATAAGGACTTAAACGACCCCTCAAAATGGTACCTTTTAAAACCTTATCAAATATCCCTACACTAGTTATTTGCTTGTCCTCAAGCAAATGTGCTTTTAGCCAATTAATTTATAAGTTAGGGGTCATTCAACATTAATTCAAAACGGTCCACAACACATATAAGCCCCGCAAAAGTCATAACAAGCACGGAAATTACATACTAGCACCTCACATGGGGTGTTTGGATACTCACATCTCTCTCAGGTGTATAAATGAAATATAACAATATAGGAAATGGAAGATAAACACTCATTAACCGGTCCTAGTACATAGATTACCATAGGCTTGAGAATAGATCAAACCTCCATCGCTTTGGCGTAAGCACCTAGGAAAGACTATCAAAGAGGTCTTTAAAGGGTTGTAACGTTAGGCTTACGGTAGGGAAATAAGGGTTTGGTGGGATAGGCTATTTAGTGGTGGTAAGTCAAAAATCTCTATGTTAAATGCATATGAAGAATGGCGTTGCTAAGCCAAGACTCGACACTTCTAAACTCTAGATAACTGAAATAAACAAACATAAAATTAAAGGATAGATGTAGGATGGTAGCCCATATGTTTTTTTTTTTTTTTTTTTTTTTTTTTTTTTTTTTTTTTTCACTCTATTTTTTTCTTTTTCTCTTTTTCTATTTTTTTTTTCGAATTTTTTTTTTTTTTTTTTTTTTTTTCATACACTTTTACTCTACCATCCTCTAAGATAACATCAAAATACTAGGGATTTATAAGCATATCCCTACACTTGAGTTTTTATTACACTAACCCGAATTGAAAAGATCAAAACACTTGGGGTACATTATTACACAAACAAAGGGAATTTGAATTTTTAACGTTCCCTTCCCGTCATTTCATAAACTTTAACTTTTCCCATGAATCCCAATCGTCCCAAAACTGTATACAAAGGATATGACTCGACTTAGCAACTTATGCAAGCAACTAGATAATTGAACAAAGGGTTTGGGGTGATAACAAACATTTGCACTAAAAGTGAGTGCATAAGGGGTAGGCTAAGGCGATTTGGGTGTATATTTGGGGGTGGGGTGTAAACAATGCTCTTCATTGATATTCCGGAAAAACCGAAATATCACGAGAACCGCGAAAAGGATAGGCTCTGAGGGGTTAACTAGGGGTATCGTGTACTAAAAATGAGTACAACGCAAAGGGTGTGGGGGAATTACTCAACCGATGTGGAAGAAGTAATTATATTACGGGTATTAAACAAGGGTTATCCTAATGCCTCTTATCATTTAGTTATTCCTAACTACACAAGTGTAGCCTCACTTGCGATCTCGGAATGCATCACAAAACAAGTTCTAGAATCTAATATACTACCGGTTCACACTCTAAGCATTAAAGATGAATGCTTTTATTCCTACTAATCTAAGGGCGATCCTCACATTTTGGGTGGAATTTGGGTGGTAAGGGTTTTTGTGCTAGTCATGCAACTTCCTATCCGTGAGACGCTTTTGTTAAGACTAATGGCCCACTCCTATATGTCATGAAAAATTTTAAATTTGGTGCCAAAATTACCCTAACCGACATTTTCTCATGGTTTATTACACAAATGCAATTTAGACAAAGCAAATAGTCAAGGATAAGCATAGTTTCAAAGTTCCCGTTTTATTTTCCCTCCCTACACTTAAACTGAACATTGTCCCCAATGTTCCCCGAAAGTATCAAAGTTATGATAGAAGAAGGTAATTAAAAACGAAAGAAACTAATACTCCCCTGATTAGCTCGGTAGGATCCGTGTAAAGTGGTGGTTAAACTCTTTTCCAAGAAGAATTATTGCGTGAAAAGCTCCTTCCAATCTTATGTAACTTCTTCTTGACAAACTAAACCTGCACACTTGAAGAAAACTAACGAAACCTTCGCGTAAAATCGGCGGTAATAATATATATAAGACTCGATTTAAACTAGGATATAATGCTTGTGGAATGGATGTTTACAGAATTTCTAAGAAAATTAAGACCTGGAAAATTCCAAAATTTATAAGTAGCTCAGAAAACGAGAAAAAGTAATCTGATGTTTTTACTCCTTCCTGACGCCGTCAGGTTATCCTGACAAAAACTGGTCTGCGATTTTCTGGAAAAAATTCTGGAAAATTTACATCTTTAGAATCTGGAAAAATTTCTGCAAAACATTCATTATGACTCGATACAAGCATTTGACTCGAACAAACAAACATATATATCTTTTAATTAATTGTTATTCTCATGTTTACGTTTCTTTTGAAAACGTGTGTAATCCTCCCTACACTTATCCCTTATGTAAAATACCTTTATATGTAATTAAGACGAAGTTAAAAACAAAATAAAGCATTTTTACAAATTTAAACATGAGGATAAACAATTAATAAAAGATATATGACACTAACAAGCAAACAATTAAGCATGGGTTGCCTCCCACGAAGCGCTTTTCTTTATTTAAGAGTCTTGTAGCTAGACTCGTAGTCGTGCTCCTACGTTTTCTCACCATTGCCCTCTTGACTCTTTGTTTTCCCTTCATCGAAAGGGTGTAGACGCTTTATGCTCACCGTGGATTCCTTGCCAATGCTGTCAATTATGGCTACGGTTTTATCCTTTAAATTGGTCTCCTTAACTGTGAAAGGCCCAAACCATCCTGGTTTACTTCTTCCTCGTAATGACCTTATCCGAGACCTATACAAGAGCACTTTTTCTCCCTTTATAAATTCCTTAGGGTTCTTTTGTACCTTAGGTAATGAGGTAGGATTGCTTCTTAACTTTTTATCGGGTTTCCATAATGTTGCATACAATCCTTGAACCATAAAGTCTCTAAGCCCTTTTTCCCAGTCATTCTTCTTCTTCTTAACATTGTTATCCGGGGCTTTTCGATTTCCACCAGTAATCATTTCCATGATCTTAAGAGGATATCGTGGGACGATGGGTATTCTAGCGTACCCCTTTCCGCTTTTGAGTATCATGATGCCTTCTCCACATTTAATGGTTGCCTTGGCGGTGGCCAGGAATGGCGTCCCAAGAATGAGAGGTACGTTTTCATCTTCCTCAACATCAATGATCACGAAATCCACTGGATAAACGATGTTAGCTACCTCAATTAGAACATCAATAGCGATTCCTACGGGATGGACATAAGTATGATTAGCTAGGGAAAGTCTAAGGTCGGTTTTTGCTGGTTTCTCATTAGTTAGCTTATTATAGATTGACAATGGCATTATGTTCACATCGGTCCCTTGATCGGCCAAGGCATTTATATTGTCCATGTCACCGATGCTAACTGGTATCACGAAATTCCCTGTGGTGTTTCGTTTTCTTGTTAACGGTTTTTTTATGACCAACTCATACAGAGGTTCCATAGGTAAAGCATCGTATTCTTCTTCCGTCATCTTTCCTTCAAGAGCATCCCTAAGAACTTCATTGTACCTAAAGTTGTTTACTTGGTTTGCAATGGTTTTCTTGTTAATTTCATGCTTAAGGTAGTATTCAATGGTCTCAGGTTCATCATTAGGCATGAACTCATCCTTCGTGCTTTCCTCAGTATTCCACATCTCAACCCTTGCATTCTCAGGCATGATGGAAACGGCGTTTACGAATGAAGTGGGAGGGCAATCATTGCTTCTTACGAGCACTTTTTCGGGAGCCCTTGTTTTGGTAAATTCAATTACCAAATCCATCATTTCTTTCATTTTTTCTTGCATTTCCTCTCTCTGCCTATAAACCTCCTCTTCAAATTTGGCTAATCTTTCTGTATGAGCTGCCATATACTCCCTCATTTGATCTTTGAAGCTTGGTGAAAGTGGTATTGGGGAAGTAGAACGGAAGCGCCTTGCGGAATTTGGGTTTTGCTCGCGACTTGGAGATTCCGAAAGAGGTGTGGAGTGGTTGGTGGAGTGGGCGGATTTGACGATCTCTCGAGGAATTTGTACAGGTGCTCTTTTCTGCCTTTCCATAAGATAATCAATTCCTCTCTCGATGGCACTCAATTGCTCTTCGAGTGTATCGGGAGATTCAGGAGGAGTGGATATGGCATTAACTACGTTAATCGGAGTTTCGGGAGATTCACTCCAATCTTCGTAGTTTTGATCGGCGAGCTCCTCTATGATATCCCAAGATTGCTCTGCATTAAAGTCGCTGAGTCTTCCACCGGCAGCTCGATCAATGGATCATCGAGTGATGAAATCGGTATGATCATAGAAGATTTGGATTTAAAGCCAAAGATCAATGCCATGGTGTGGAAGTCTACGAAGTAATTCCTTAAATCGAGTCCATGCTTTGTAAAGAGACTCACCTTGGAGCTGCTGGAATGTCAAGATATCTCGCCTAAGCTTAGTAGTTCTCCCCGGTGGGAAAAATTGAGCAAGGAAGCGAGAAGCAAGATCATCCCAACTTGAGATGGAGCCGGCGGGAAGTCGCTCAAGCCAATTACTAGCTTGGACCCGTAGAGAGAATTGGAAGAGACGCAGGCGCGTGGTCTCCCGAGTAGTAGCATCAAGGTCGATGGAATCGACGATTTTGAGGAAATCCCTCAGATGCTGATTTGGATCTTCGGAACGAAGTCCATGGAATGCACATCCGTTTTGCACCAACCGGATGGTGTCGGATCGCATGGCCGTAGTTTGGGCTTGGTCGGGAAGCTCAATGGTGTTCCTATAGCCTAGGTGGCTTGGTCTCGAGTATTCACCAAGAGTACGGGCTCTTGGTGGGTCATTTGGTGGTGGGTTGATGAATGGTAGTGGGTTATCACCTTCCATGATGAAAAGTGATGAGGTTACGAACAAAGGTTACGAAGAGGGGGATAGACTAAGAGAAATCTAAAAATGAAAAAAGTTTACTTGATAGGAATCAAGCAAAGAAACCTAAACGAGGTGGACTACTAACTAGCTATTCTATTCCTCGGCAGCGGCGCCAAAAACTTGATAACGCTACACGCGTCGTTCGGGGTCAAGGAAACTTCCTTTTCTTCGAGCAAGTTTTATAACACCCTAGGCAGTGAACCTAATCGTTGTAGTGTAGTAATTAGGGTAAGCCACGGGTATTGATATCGTTCTCTAGGGGAATAGGAATGCTAGTAGGGAGTTACTACGCTAAGGTTAAGGTTGAGGAAGATTATTTTTTATCTTTTTATATTTTATGAAAATGGAAAAGTACGAATCTCGGGTATTGGATTTGGGGGGGGGGGGGTATTTCTACCGATTACTCTACTATTATCTAATTATCTAAACTAAGGTTGTGGGAGTCTATGTCTAATTAATGTGTGCTCGTATGATAGTTTAAAGATGTGTTTACTTAGTTTGTATTACTCCTTAATTATCTCCTATTGATGGTTGAGTGTCACGTCTTATTCCTAGTTGCGTTGTGTTTCTAAAGTTGTAGGGTATGCGTTTCTCCCTAACTCTTTGAACTTACCAAAGGGTCTTGTCTACAAATCCACGTAGAGATTATAGACTCCTACTCTAAGGCACTCTTCGGATGTTTTAGCCTACAATCACTCAGGTAATCATACTCTAAGGTTCACAAAGATGAATCAAGCATTAAGTACACAACGAATGACCTATCGCATTACTAGATCATTAATCAACTAAGATAAGAAACAACCAATCAATATTCAATAATTAAGTTTCATACTTCCTAAGCAAACACACAAATAAATTAGCCGGACATGGAGAACATGCAAGCATACACACAAATAATCAAAGACATAATTGAATTAATGAAGCAAAGACTTATCTTGGTGTAAGATAGGGTTAAAAACCCTAAAATACTGTACAAGACACCTTAGGTTCGGTTTTAGGTTTTTACTCCAAAGACTCTCCACACAAAGACTGAAAAATTCGGATTCTATATATAAGATTACAATTGCGACGGCGTCACCTTATGTTTAGTGACGCCGTCGTGTCGCCGCCATTAGGGTTTCGTCTTGGCCACGTTAACCTTGCGACGGCGTCACCTTATGTCCGTGACGCCGTCCTCTTCAGCTTCTGACGTCGTCTGGATTGCATCTAGGCCGTCTGAGTAGCGACGGCCTACTCTTTCACAACTAGACGCCGTCTCTTGAAAACACGAGTTTTGAGTTCTGACCCGTCACAATAATTCTCCGACGGCGTCGCAAATAACTCCTGACGCCGTCGCCTTCTACATTCAGCGACTGTGAGTGTCTCGATTTCGACTTTGGCCATTTTCTTCATATATTCGCGCCTTTTCGTCCAAATAAGTGCCATTCCAGCATTTTGCCTTCACGAGACCTAAAAAGTGAAAAGGAACGATATTAAGCAATAACGGATACAAAAGTGATCAAATAAGGACTTAAACGACCCCTCAAAATGGTACCTTTTAAAACCTTATCACATGGAGTGAAAATATCAGAGTCATTGATGCACTAATCATGATTTCTTTTGAGATGAATGTGTTAAGTGAGCATGCGGCTATGGATTTACCGCTTCATTTTGATCAGCTGCAAACGTAGGACGTACCTGCATACAACAGTTAGCAATAAATCGCACGAAAGTGTCTTTGATCACTTTCGTTGAATTGATGTACACGGCCCACAATTCCCCGTTGAACAGTACAAGTACTGCCTGTGATCAGGTATAATTCCGAAGAATTTCCTTGACAGGGTTTCGCAGCTGCTCTAGCTGTTCTCAAACCGGAACGTCTCAAAGAAGACAACACGGAGTGAGTGAACCAGCAAATAGAAATTCACTGATTGATGAAAAGATATTTGAAAAACAAACGTGTATTCCTCAATAGAAATTGTTTTTGCAATACAACGAAGGTTTTAATGAACATCAATTATCAATCATAAAACACCTTTTGATTTGAAATATTCGTACACGGTCGATGTGCTAAAGAAAGAAGTTTTTAAGCACAATGACCGGTTTTTCAAAGGTATCCATCAATCCATAACCTGAACCAGGATTGATTCAAAAGATTGAATCTCCCCATTGTTTCTGTTCAGTTGTCACATGGTTGATCTATTGATTAGATCTAACATGCCACCCACCAGGAGCTTGTTTGATATTGGCTCCAGAAGGCTTTCCATCTTCATTGTGAATATGTTTGCATATCACTCAGATGTTCTGGCAATACCACAAGGATAATACGTAGGACTCAAGATATAATCTCTCTTTCCACATTGTGTGAAACAGAGAGTCTTCATTGAAAGTGTCCTAATGAGATTTATAGATGATCTCGTGGCTCTAGACTCAATTTGTGCATATTTGGATCCTGTATCGGAGACTAGGAAGAGGGTCTCCTTCTTCAATATCAACAATCTCTAAGAGAAAGTTGATAGATAGTGTAGGTTCCCTGTGAGAATGAAACAAGCCCTTTTAAGAGGAACTTGAGTGGTTTGGGAAGTTGTAGTGCAGAGCGTCACTGGGTCCATGATGTCTTGTCTTCAATACCGATGTCACCATCAGTAGCATATGAATTGTACCCGGTTTCTGCCCTATGGTTGAATAAATGGAGGGCTATTTCTTTTCACCCTTTTCTCATTCAATTCTTTTTCATTCTTCAACCCCTTCAGTGCTTACCGAGACTTCATAGCTAGAACCTTGTTGGGTTTATTCCAGTACTAGCTCTGTCTCAGTCCGCACTCTTCCCATATCTCATTTTTCTCCTTTTATCATCATACCTAAGGACTTCTACACTAACTAGTGGATTGTCCCTGGGTAGATCCCTCCGGTTCTGGCGGATCATGGGAACAAATAGCTAACCTTATCATCCTTATATCACCATACATAAAGTAAAGTTGGTCGGTCTATTTGGTATTGTTCATCTGCCATTGGAACCAATTGAAAACCATTTGAAATTCAATCCAGATACTTGTGATATATTATCAAAGCATTTTGTACCTGAATTGTTTTTGATATTTTTAGAACAAGAGCTCCCCCTCAACATGTGCATCAAATGTTTGAAATCGTTTTACACACGGAGGCAAGAGAAAGAATTAACTTCTTTGATTACCATTTTCTAAAAGATATCAACATCACTTCCCTTATCAAAACAAGTAGATAAAGTATTTTAGGGAAGGATGAGGTTTTCATAATTTTTCTCCCCCTCAATATGTGCCTCATATTTGAAAATGTTTTGCAGATATTAGGAAAAGACTACACATTGAGATAAATTGATCACGTTTCAACTATTTGTGTTTTAAAATAGATGCTCCCCCTCAACATGTGCATGGAAAATCTTGAAATCGTTTGGCACATGTGGGAAGGAGAGCTTGTACATCCTTATAAAACCATTTACCGAATTATCAGTTTAAATCCAATTTAAATCACAAATTCTCCCCCGATCACAATTATCAAATCCTTTGAGATTTGTGATCTCTTGTAGATTTAAATTGATTTTGAAAGCTTTTAAGGAGAATTGTGACTTGTTTATGAAAGCGTTTTAACTGATAAGGATCGGATTTTAAGACTTTAAACTCCATTGATTAAACATGCTGAATATCTTTTGAAAAGAATTGAATGACAAATAACTTTTTAATTTAATTAAAATCATTCTCCCCCTCAATCAATGACAAAGTTTGTTGATTGAGAGATAGATATTTTGACAAATAAGTCGAGATGATTATCAAAAATAGAGTACTAGTTATTTTTCAAAGCAGTTAGTTTTCAGCAGATAAATGTTTATAGAATCAGAGCATGGAATTTTGAAAACATGATAAAGTGTAGCTCTGTTCTTCCTTTAAAAAGCGGGTTACTGCCTGAGATGACAATAAACCATTTTATTCTCTTTCTCCCAAAAATATTTTTTGATTTTTTGATTTTTTTAAAATTCGAACAATATCTAAAGTCCCGTGTCATTCTTTGAATGACAACACAAAGACCGTAGATATTATCGAATCGAGAAAAACATGACAAAAAGACAAAATTTTTATTTTATTTTTGAAGGTTTTATAATTTTGTATTTTGTTTTTCGAATAGATATTTACAAGAGATAGATGAAGGAAACCTTTTACTCCTCGTCTTCCTCCTAAAGACGTTTGAGTGTTTCTGGTTGAAGGCTTTTCAAGCCAAGTCGTGGAAGAATAAACTCAAAACGTTCTCTTGGAAGAGCTTTGGTGAAGATGTCTGCTAACTGGTATTCAGACCTCACAAAATAGAGTTCCACCACACATTTTTCCACTTGTTCCCTGATAAAATGATGTCGAATGTCGATGTGCTTGCTCTTGAGTGTTGTACGTTGTTGCATGAGAGAGCAATAGCCCTTTTATTATCACAGTACAGAGGGATTTTGTTAAATTCAAAGCCATAGTCAGATAATTGGGATCTCATCCATAGGATTTGAGCACAACATGATGACATGGCTATGTATTTAGCCTCTGTAGAGGAAATAGAAGTACTCATTTGCTTCTTTGAAGACCAGCTCATAAGCTTATCACCCAAAAACTGAGCACCTCCAGATGTACTTCGACGAGTATCTTGACACCCTGCATGATCAGCATCTGCATAGGCTGTTAGTGACATACCGGTGTCCTTCGGGTACCAAAGTCCCATATTGATGGTTCCTTGGAGATACCGAAAGACCCGTTTAACCGCTTCAAGGTTCTTTTTAGTAGGCTTAGCCTGGTATCTAGCACACATGCAAACAGCGAACAAGATGTCTGGTCTACTAGCTGTGAGGTACATCAGGGATCCAATCATACTACGATATTTCGTTTGGTCTACCATGATCCCTGAGTGGTCCTCATCTAGTTTAGTTCTTTCAATCATGGGAGTGTCAACAGGGTCACTTGAATCAAATCCAAATTTCTTTAAAATCTCATTTGCATATTTAGATTGATTTATGAAGATGCCTCTGGGACTTTGTGAAATTTGTAATCCCAAGAAAAATGACATTTGTCCCATCATTGACATTTGAAATTTTGAACCCATTACATTTGAAAAACGGTCACACTCATTGGGGTCAGTCGACGCAAAGATGATATCATCAACATAAATTTGAACATGAATTAAATGTTTGCCTGACTTTCTGGTGAATAATGTTGGATCAACTGCTCCTTTTCTAAATCCGGTAGATAGAAGAAAATTTGATAGCGTATCATACCATGCCCTTGGAGCTTGCTTTAAACCATAAAGAGCCTTCTTTAAACGATAACCGTGAGTAGGATGCTCTTGATTCACAAATCCTTCCAGTTGGCTGACGTAGACGACTTCTTTAAGATCTCCGTTCAGAAATGCTGTCTTTACATCCATCTGATAGACTACCATGTTCTTACTAGCAACATTAGCCAAAAATATTCTGATTGCCACGATTTGAGCAACAGGAGCAAAAGATTCTTCAAAGTCAATACCCTCCTCTTGACGGTATCCTTTAGCAACTAATCGAGCCTTGTTCTTCAACACATCACCATGCTCATCAAGTTTCACTTTGAAGATCCATTTTAGAGCAATAATCATAGCATAATCTGGAGCAGGTACTAACTCCCATACATCAAGTCGATCAAACTCATGAATTTCTTCTTGCATGGCATTGAACCAGCTATCTTCATTCATGGCGGTTTTAACATCTTTTGGTTCGATCTTAGAGAGTACCGAGTTGAAAAAGCACCATAAGGCATCGGTTGCAAGTTGTTTCCGTGTGGATACTGGACGAGAGGGATTTCCAATGATGTTGTCTAATGGATGATCGTGAGTACATTTTCTGAGCTGTTCATGTGGTAGTTGTTGAGGGACTGAAGTAGCAGAGTCGATGTCTCCTGAAGAAGATGGTTTTGATGAAGATTCAGGAGCAAATATGTTTTCAAATGGAGCATCTTCAGGAGTAGCAAAGGGATTAACTTCATCGTTAGTGCCAGAAAAGTTCCATGATGTACATTCGAAGATTGATGATTTGTTGATGAGACTGAGTGATCCGCAGCAGGCGCTTCTTGACTTAACGATATTGAGACTGTAGGATTGACTTCATTCTCAGGGATATGAGCAGCCTCTGTTGTGGCAATTGACAGTTCAATAGCACTTGGCTCATAGAGTTCATCAAACATAGGATCAAACAATTTCTTTAAATCATCTTCAGATGGAGGTACATATGGAATTTCTGGGGAAGAAATTGGTACGAGGGATGAACCAATGGGACTGTTTTGAAGTGCGGGTCCTGAACTTGATTGTCCAGGAGCCATTTGACCGGTCAGCTCATCAAACGTGACGTGAATTGTTTCCATGATATTTCGGGTTCTCTTGTTGTAGATTCGGTATCCTTTTCTGTTTGATGCATAAACTACAAATACTCCAATGTCTGCTTTAGCTCTAAGTTTGCCTAAATCTTGGCCCTCATTAGTTGGATAACACAATGCACCGAACACACGAAGGAATGAAAGATTAGGTTTTCTGTTGTGGATAAGTTCATATGGAGTTTTTCCATGAGCAGTGTGAATCAGGGATCGATTTTGGGTGTAGCATGCAGTGGCGATGGCTTCACCCCAGAGAAACATTGGAACTTTTGAGTAAATCAGCATTGTCCTTGCGGCTTCCACAAGAGTTCGATTTCGTCTTTCAACTACACCGTTCTATTGAGGAGTTCGAGGAACACTTCTTTGATGACTGATTCCAATACTTTCATAAAACTCACTAAGTTATTTGTTAACAAACTCAGTTCCATTGTCTGTTCAGATGATTCTGACCGTTTTGTTAAGACGAACCTGCAGCTGTTTTATGAGTTTGATGATGATATATGGAGTTTCATCCTTTGTTTTTAAGAACTTTACCCAGGTGAATCTAGAGAAATCATCAACCACAACTAACACATATTTCTTCCCAAAGATATTCTGCACTCTCATGGGTCCACATAAGTCCATGTGAATTGTATGAAGAGCTTCTGTAACATAGTTAGTAGGTTTGGGTTTATGGGCATACTTCTTGCTTTTTCCCAATTGGCATGCTGAACAAAGATGATCCTTTTCATACTTAAGTCTAGGTAAACCTACAACTAAGTCCTTTCTGGAGAGATCATTGATGGTGCCGAAGTTCAAGTGATTGAGACGACGATGCCATAACCATGACTTTGTTTTAGAAGCCTTTGACAACAAGCAAATTGGAGAAGACTTCATCATATCTTCGATAGAGATGGTGTATAGATTTGAACCACGTGAGCCTCTCAAAAGTTCCTTACCATCAAGTTCTCTAACGAAACAAGTATGTTTTATGAAGGCTACTTCTAGATTAGAATCGCAGAATTGACCAACAGAGAACAGGTTATGACCAAGACCTTCTACATAATATACTCTGGAGATAACACTTTTACCAACAACATAATCTCCATAACCTATAATTGCACCGAAATGATCATTCCCGAATCTAACTGTCCCGATGAATTTGCTCACGAAGTTCATGAGCCGTGACCGGTCGCCAGCCATATGCTTGGAACAGCCTGAGTCCAGGTACCACAGAATGATTTGAACGATCTACAGTTGAACACAGACAATAATGGATAACTGGATAATTGGGATCCCCATGCAAGAATGGGTTCCATTTGGTTAGTAACAATGATTGGAACACCCACATCAGAAATAGAAGCATTCATATCAGAAATTGATGCAATGAGATCATTATGAATAGATGCAGTACTAGTGTCTGTATTTGCCCTATTCAAAGTGTGCTCACTTCTTAAGGGAATAGTTCTACCAGTAGGCATCCATTTTCTAGTGGGCGTTGCCTGATTAACCTTATGGCCCACAGGTATCCATTGATAACCTATCTTACTAAATGTTCTTCCTGTGGGTTTCCACTGTTTTCTAACTCTCTTTCGCCTTTTCCTTTTAGCCTTTTTAACGTGATTGTTTTCATTAGTAATGTTAACTGGGGGTATAACAGCATTAGATAAAACATTCACACCACATTCATGATTAGAAGCAGAATTCAAGCAGACATCATTACAAGGAATGCAAATAGCATCAGAATTCGAATTAATTACAGTACGCCTATGGCTAATACAAGAATCAACACGATTCATTTTATTCGACTCAAGTTTAAAGTTCCTAGGTTTGTCTTCTACTCTCTTCCAATGCACATTCTTAGCTTGCGAGGTCCTATCATTCCTTGTATTGTCTTGAGACTTTGACCTGCTTGCTTTAATGTCAATGATTACTCCTGTAGAGGGAATGGGAACATTAGTTGGTTTTGTTACTCTTTGCATCTCCTGTTTAGATGTACTAGGATCTGAATTACATGCAGGCACACTAAGGTTCACTTTCTTAACACCAGAAGTGCTGGGATTTGTACTCCTAGAAGGCACACTAGAGTTCGCTTTCTTAGCATTAACAGATCTGGAATCTGAACTACTTAAAGGCACCCTAAGGTTCATATTCAAAACATTGGGCATCGAATGAATATCATACTTGGCACTAGGCATCGAACATGGAATCAAAGGATTAACTCTCTCACCTAAGGACTTTGGGCATATTGTGATTAAGCATTCTAGAATTTCTTGAGATCGTTTGGCATATACGCATGCATGCCCAATTGCATTGTCAAGTGGTTTCTCTAACTTATCCTCTTCAACAATCTCACGGAGACATTCTAGACAATCCTTAAGGGATGAGAAGTATGTTTGAATAGCAAGTTTGTTATTCCTGAGATGAGGGGGACAGATTTCACAGACAAAGCATATTTATTACAAGAGTGTACCTTTGATACACCATTCTCCCCATTGGTCATTGGCATTTTCCCTTTTACCTGGCTCTTCAGATTCTCAATTTCCTTTTGCAATGAAGCTATTTGTTCGTTGTTTTTGTTACGAGTGACCTTTATTGATTCGAATAACTCATTGAAATGACGTTTAACCTTTTCATTTTCTTCTAGAAAACTTTCGTTTTCCTTTTGTAATGCATTTACTAAGTTTTGAAGATAAAACATTTAAGAATTCTGAGAATCTAAAGGAGGAGGCATTTGGGAGCCAGTCACATTGTTCTTTTCACCCTTTAACTGAGAGATTTGGGCTTTCAATTTTCTGATCGTGTTACAATGAGCATGAATCTGTTCATCACGTTTGTTTATTTGAAAAACTGCATCAAACTCTGGAGCATCTGAGGATGTCTTGATATTTGAAGTTTTTACATTTTCTTTAAGATGTTGATATTTTAGTTGTAAATTAAAATGCTCAACCTCTAATTTAGAAAATTGTTTAACCAAATTGTCGTGATCATCCAGTTCAATTTTCTCATATAGTTTAGAATTAGTCTTTTCAAGCTCAATGACACGATCATAGGAGACTTTCAGGGCAACAAATAATTCATGAAATTGAGAAGCATTACTGGAACAATTTGTAGCAGTGAAAAACACATCTTGAGCAACACATTCAGTAATAAGAGTCTCATTCAATGTATGCAAGTTCTTCCTCTCAATCTCATTATATTTTAGTGCTCGCTCATAGTCACTAACCTCAACAATCATTGCATCAAATTCCTTTTCCATTTCTTTAATGTCTAGATTCATTCCCTTTTTAAGACTTTCAAAATGATCTTTTAGTTGTTTAAAGAAAGGCATGACTTCAGTTAAATAACATTCTTTTGTTTGCTCAAAACCCCTTTCCCCTTCAGTTATACCAGTGGGTGTGATCCTTTTCTTACAAGTTTTCTCAAAATCAACAAATAGTTGAAAAATAACATATTGACTGATTAAGGTCATGCTTTTAGTGGCAATAGTCCTAAGTACTAAATG
Organism: Chrysanthemum seticuspe; assembly: GCA_019973895.1. Taxonomy (NCBI): domain Eukaryota; kingdom Viridiplantae; phylum Streptophyta; class Magnoliopsida; order Asterales; family Asteraceae; genus Chrysanthemum; species Chrysanthemum seticuspe. The sequence continues at coordinate 248,098,021 of BPTQ01000004.1, forward strand.
CATTGGTGTATTTGGAGGATACACAGTCGCTGAAGGCATTTTCCTAAAGGGAGGGTTTGTTACAACAAGATTCTCTGCTTTTTTCTTATCTAAATCCTTTTTCCAGAACACTTGTTCGGGTGTTAACAACGTCTGAGGCTTAAACATGTTCAAAGAAATCCAATTCTCCTTCTTGTAATCATGGGGTGTGATATTTATTTTCTTCTCTTTACATTTAGGATCATCTAATTTCTTGTTCATCTTTTCCCTAGAGACTTCATCTTATTTCTTATCTTCCTCAGTGCACTCAACGTAACTAGGTTTCTGTCTAGGTTTAAGGATTTCATTGCCATCATAAAGAACCTTATGAGCATTTCTAGCCTTTTTTATGACCTCTGGATTTGGTTCCTCAACAAGGGGAATGCTATGCTTATCGCTTAAGACTCTATGCTTAGTGATTAAGTGAGCAGTCTGAATGGTATTTCCTTGTACATACAACTTATTTTCAAGCTTGTTTTTCAAGGTTTTTAGATTAGAAAAATCATTCAAAAGTTTTGATTCCTTAGCACTGAATTTTTGCTTAAGCATTTTAACATTTTCTTGAAGTTCTTGTTTTTGCTTAGCAGTTTTAGAAAGCTTTTCTTGTAAGGAGTTTAACTCTTGTTTTAATACTTCTTCTCTAAACCTACTTTTTCTAATAGTTGTACGCATTTGGTCATCCATTTCCTGCTCACAGGTGGTCAACTCAAATTTTGCACGTTGTTCATAAATAGCAACACGTTCTTTATAGGAATTCAGTTCAGAGATGACAGAATCATCAGGGGCACATGCAGTGAATTCATAAAAAACATAGTCATTATTGACCGCAGAAGATGCATCACTTGGTACAATCTCACTTTCACTTTGTATCACGTATTGATCATATGAGACAACATTGATATTACCCATATTTTCAATATCTGATTCAATAAAAATAGTTGATTGTACTTCGTTATGTATCTTTTGCTCATCAACTTCATCGTATAATTTTAATACCTCAGAAATGATTTTGTCTTTGGATGGACCAGCTTGTGGTGATGGAGAGACTTTAGGAGAGACCATTGGAGAAATGCTAGCCATGAAGATGGTTTTTGCAGTGGGTTCTTCATCAACATCATAGTCGTATGCATCACAATCAACTACTTGAAAGGCATTATGATGATTATGGCCTATCTCCTGAATTGGATGCTCATCCACATCTGCATCATATGTCTTAGCGTTTCCCTCAGCCAAGAACAACAACTCCTCTTCATCCATAGCTGCACCATTATCCTGAGCTTGCACAAGCAACATCTTATCCCTGAAGTACTCGGCATTCTGAGGGCGTTTTGGTGATGTGCAGTTCCTTGCAATGTGTCCCTCACCTCCACAATTGTAACATTTGATTGGCTTTGCTTGTCCCTGATTTCCATTCCTTCCTCTATTCTGATTTGCAGCATAACCTCTACCAGCTCCACCTCTTGCTTGTTCGTACTGTCGTTCTTGAACTGGCTGCACCATAACCTTCCCATCTCTGACAGTGGCTTGATTATGTGGATTGGAAGCAGTTCTGAGATTGTTGTTGGTGTGTGGAAGAGAGTTCATGTTTTGACTAATCAGAAGAGCTAGTTGATTAATGAAGTTTCCCACGTGTGCATCAGCATCAGTTTGTTTGAACATAGGATCAGGAATGAGTTTGTGATTACCATTACCAATGGGTATGACTTGTGATGCTTTGGTTGTGATTCCGATGTTTGAGTAGAAGGCAGTTGAATCATTTGAAGAGCTTGTCTCTCCCTAGTTGGTTTTGAATTGATTAAGAATCCTTTTTTCAAACATAGCATGTCTCTCATTCTGAAGGAGGAAGGCATAGAGTTGCTCATAGTTTGTATTCTTCAATCCTTTGGTTAGCTTTACAGAGGTGACAAACTTGTGCCATTCGGGATTCATGTTGTTCACAAACTTTGAGTTCAGCTGAATGTTTGTCATAGTCATTCTGATGTTCCTCATATCATTCACAAGCTTGTGGAATCTCACATAGTACTCATAAACACTCTCATCTGGTTTCATTTTGAAGTGTTCAAATTCATCATAGAGTTGTGATTCTCTATCTTCCATAGTTAATTCAGAACCTGAGAGAAGCATCTTGACATTATCCCACACTGCCTTTGCTTCGGTGTTGTGATTGATCAGCTTGTAGATATCTTTTGGAAGACCTTGAAGTACGATGTTAGAAGCCCTGATATCAGAATCGAATCTCTTTTTCTCCTTATCATCGAGCTCATCATATGTCTTTGGTTTGTCAATTCCATAGATCATTGTTCCATCTTCAGCTGTATCAATTAAGTCTCTAGTAGTCTCAACCCGATATGGTCCTTCATCAATGGATTTGAGAATGTTGACTCCATTTTCCTTTCCAAGACAGTACAGTCTGATTCGTTGAGCCCAAGAGTCGTAGTCATTTCTGTCAAGCCTGGGTGGACGAGTATCTGAACCAGCTGCTTGAACATCCTCAGTAACAGTAGAGATGATTGTAGGAACGTTGGTAGACATGATGACAGATTAAACGGGATTTTATAACTCTATGATTAAACCGGGAAATAGATTCTTTCACGGGATTTTACTAAATCAAGAGAAAACCGTATTCAAAGGATATCACCCAAGTCGCTAGGAAACCTAAAACCAAGTCGCTAAGTGCCAAGTCGCTATATAACAACTCGCTACAATCCAAGTCGCTAGCAAAATTTTGACAGCAATTCGCTAAGCACTAAGTCGCTAATTTGTCAAGTCGCTAAATAGAAACTCGCTAGGTACCAACTCGCTAACAATATAAAGTACAAGTCGCTAACTTACACCAAGTCGCTACGTGTAGTGGAGAATCCACTACGTGTACTTTTTGTCGGCCTGTCTCAGTAGACAAGTCGCTAGCTCAACTCGCTAAGACCTTAAACAACAACTCGCTACCAAATAACAAAGCAAATCGCTACCAAGATAAACTATCCGTGGCTCAAGTCGCTAGCTAGAAAATCACAAAAACACCACTTTTCAATCCAAAAACAACCCAACCACGATGATTCAAGCCTTCAAAATCAAAACCTAAACACTTGTGATGATTCTAAACACAAAAGTACTATCAAAATTCAAACTTTAACACTAGAAATCACCCAAATGATGCAAAAACCACTAAACTTTTTCAAACTCAAAAACCACCTAAAAACCACTAGAAATCCAAATATATGTAAGAGATGATCTAACCTGGCTCTTGATACCAATTGTTGGATATTGGATTTCACATACACATCAAACCATAACACAAAGTAGGCGTACAAGAGTTTTAGAGAGAGAAAGTTAGAGGTTTAGGGAACTTTAGTGAGAGAAAGAAAAATCTTATTATGAGCTCCAACTCTCTACCTTGGAAGGTAGAGAGTATTTATAGTCTTTACATAAAACGCCACACAACGGGCTGTGGATCAGGCATACAGTGGGTAAAGACCCGTCCGTCCTCCACGGTGTTACTTAACTAAATACTACTTAGCTTAAAAGAACTACGACTACGAGCTTTCTAACGATTACATATACTTGAGGTGACCGACTCTTTAATACCTGGAATTTCTAATTCCTAACATCTTCCAATGACGTTTGAACTCAACAGTTCAAGCCTCGTACTCTAAAGAAAAGAAAAGTGTATGTTTCAGTGCGCTTTATCTTCTGAAGAAGAGAAATCTTCTTATTATGACCATTCTCGTCAACATGCTTCATACTTTTTCCATGCGCTTTCAGTCATCAAGTGAACCGAACTACTGTTGATTGTTTTCTTATTCTACTTGCTCAATTATAATGACGATGGCGACATCATATGCTACCTTTGAGGGGGAGAAGTGTGAATAGAATACATTTGGATGTTTTTCACTTATTCAATCAAGAATGGCAACTCCGTATGCAATTCTTGAGGGGGAGAAGAAGTGTGAAGTTACTGCATGTTGATTGATATCTGAGAATAAATGGTCAAACGGCTCCAAACTCATGTAAGAACCGAGCTTCTTCTTATCGAGTCATCTTCACATGGAGTTTTTTTATAAGAGCTGTGGGTTAACATCTTCACATGGGCTAATGAGTTTAATGACAAAGTGCTTCTAGTTGCTGGGCTGATTTCCTTGATGAACATCTTTCTATTCTTGTTTGATTGGGAGGGATTTTAGTTGAGGGGATTTGCTATATTCAAGTTAACGGGAATGCATTTGGTGAGTTGAAGATGTTGACTTTCTATTCCCAAAATGGACAATCTAGAAGAAGGTCGAGTCTACAATCGGTTCTACATTTTCTGCTGTATGTTAGAAGAATAAAAGACGAGTTGCATTTGATTATCAAAAGACTTCTTCTTATTCTGGGTATTTATTAAAATATTATCGTTTTAGGGAAGAACACTAATTGGGGGAGAGTGAAAAGCCAGATTTGATCCCCAATTAGACTTGCTCGTATTCTTCTGCAGCAAGTTGATTCTCACAAGTGTTCAAATGTTCTTCTCAAAAGATTTCAAGTATTTGGGCTTATATTATGTTGTTGAATCTGAAGTATCAAAACCAGCAAGGGGGAAGGAGACAAGCATCTAAACGTGAGTAAACTTGATGAACTTAATTCTTCTAAGTGATTGAAGATATCCCTGGAAGACGTATGTCATAACCGCAGAGAAACTCAATGTTTATCTCTTCGTGGAGTTTAGTGCTCTTATTCCAACTACGTGGGGGAAGAGATGTAAGAGTTAGCTTCTGATGATTAAAGAGGTACACAAGTATGACATATTCAGGGGAGATAAATGTATAACATGAGGAAGGTGTTATCAGTTATTCTTTCGGTGGGAATGTGTGTACTTCGGGTTCTTGAGCTTGATACACGATCATCAGGGAAGAAAATTGTTTAGCACAAACATTGGGGAAGTGTTTTCTTTCCGGGCATGATGCATATTCGGGAGAGTTCTTCGATATTGGTGTACTTCGGGTTCTTGAGCTTCATACACGATCATCAGGGAAGAAAATTGTTTTGCACAAACATTGGGGAGGTGTCTTCATTCTGGGCATGATGTGTATTCAGGAGAGTTCTTGAGCATTATACAAAGAGACTGACTGCATCAATTCATCTACTTGGGGGAAGTGGTCTCTTGACAACCTTTTGTTATGGATCACTTCAGAGTTCAGTGTAAAAGGAATTTGAGAAGAATTATTTAAATGTGGGATGATACGTTGCTGTTGTTCTATCTTGATGATATAACCCCGAACGAAGAATCTAGACTATCGTTCTTAAAAGGAGCAGCGGGATTTATGATAATGGTGTGCTTCTCTGTGCACCTGGCTAAGGCAAGCTTGAAATAGAGCTTCAAATCTGCTCATCTAATGGATTTTCGGTTTGGGGAGAAGCTGCCAAAGTCTCTCTTTCTCAAAGGCTCATGTTCCATCTTCTATTCTAGAGCCTTGGAAGCTTTGGTGGTGAATGTTTAAGAGATGATGACTTCTATCTTCTACAACGAGGCTGCTCGATATCCTTATCTCGGTACTCGTATCATCATCCTCTTAAACTACATCATCTATTCTATCTGTATATATTTATCAAAAACTAAATACAAAAATATAAAACCAACAAAAAGAAAATAGAAAAATATAAAACCAACAAAAAGAAAATAAAAAATATAAAACCAACAAAAACCTATAAAAATCAGAAAATTTGAAAAAAAAACAAAAAAAAACAAACAAAACAAAAAATATTGTTTTCTCAAGACATGTCTTTTGATATCGATAACATCTACGGTCTTAGAAATGTCATTCAATAATGGCACGGGACCATAGATGAAGTTCGAGCAGGAGGTGTAAATATTACTTTTCAAAACATGTCTTAAAATATGGCTTGCAGTTATTTCAGACTGTAACCCGTGCTTAAACCATGGTTTGCTATTATTTCAGATAGCAACCCGTTCTTCAAGGAAGGAAAGTGCTGCGCTAAACCAATTTTCAAATATTTCGTGCACTTATCCTAAAACTATTTGAGGAAAGTATGTCGAAGGACTGCTGTTCCTACTCAAATATTTTTCTTCTATAATTCTTTAGAAAAATATTTGTTTTAACAAAATGGTGGTAAATGAGTTGCTTGTAAATCAATCAGTTTCAGTGTTTTCGAAAAAATTGAAAACTCAATCATTGACTTCAGCGATTTTAAGCTTTTCAGAAAATAAGTCATTGATTGAAGGGGAGAATGTTTTCAAATCTATATCATCTAACGAGCTTATCCAATTATCCTATATACTTAAATGTAAAACATGTTAACCTACGTTGAAGGACTAAGTGCCTAGGATATGATTGTTAGGATTAGATAATTAGAGTTTGATAAACACATTATTCCCATGCTTTATATGAACTGATTGATATGTTGAATTGACTTTTATTAGTCGATTGCTGTTTGGGTGTTGTCGACCACCATATATGCCTATCTGTGTTCACTAACGTATGCAGATAACATGGTTTATAAGAATGTTCCCGATCCGGATCCCACATAATATGATAATTGGATGCCGAAAGGAAAGGGTAACTATTTCTTAGGTCAACAAATGAAGAAATGGAGCTTATTTTGACCTCTATGGAGAGTTGGCATGAAAAAATGCAACGTAAGAAGTCTCACTGCATCAGCAGATGGTTTTCTTCATCATCAAATGAAGAAACGGAGCTTAATTGGACCTCTATGAAGAGTTGGCATGACAAATGCAACGTCAGAGGTCTCACTGCATCAGAAGACGGTTTTCTTCCTGCCTTACATCAACAACAACAAAAGCAGCTTAACCACCTAACGTATCTTTATGCAGGATTAATAGTGGATGATACCATTTTTCTTAAAACAATTTTGAAAATGTTGTTTTGAAAATGGAAAAATATTGTTTTGAAAATAAATTTGGACTTAATTTTGGAAATCACCGGACTTCATTTTATCAAAACTTAAGTCACTCAATCATCGACTACGGTCATCGATTGAGGAGAGTGATTTAAAATAAAATATTTTCAAACAATATTTCATCAATCAAGTCCGTTTGTACAAAATAAGTGGTGATCTAAAGATTTAATGTTATGTCATGGTATAATTTTCTTTAAAACCCAAAGATCTTTCAAAATGAAATTTTTTCTGTTCTTGTTTAATTGTGAAATTGTTTTATTTTACTTAAAGATCTCTTAAAAACTATCATACCTGACACTAACAATATTTAATGTCTATAATTGGTCCTCATCAGTCAATTTCAAAAAAGTAAATCTTGCCACGTCTTTCCCCTAAAATTTTTAAATCTCTTAAAAATTTTTGATCGGGGGAGAGATCATGATTTAAATCTCAAAACGGTTTTAAAAGGGTGATTGTTTCTAAAGCACTCCTTCCTTCATGTGCCAAACGATTTTGAAATACATAATGCACATGATTGTGGAGGAGCATTTAACCATAAACCAGAAGAGTATTTAAACAAGGCACATATTCTCCCATGTTTTCCAAACCTTATTAAATCACTTGGGATCCAAAATCTCAAAGGGTTTGATATTTTTGATCAGGGGAGAATTTGTGATTTAATATAAAATTTGATAAAAGATGATCGTTTTGATTCAAATGTGCATACTGCTCTCTTATATGTGTTAAACGCTTTCGAATCTCGAAGCACATATCGAGGGGGAGCATGTCAAAAAGAAAATAAACTTTCAAGGTACAAAGATTTCTATGTTTCAACATAATGTACCTTGATTGATTTTCTAAATGGTTTCTTAATGGCTTTTGTGATTGTGGATGTACTTCAAAAGAACTCTTGCCTCTATGTGATAAAATAATTAAATGATTTCAAATATCCTATGCACATATTGAGGGGGAGAATTTAACAAAGAAATTCAAATGACTTTTTCTAAGGAAATTGTGATCAAGAAATTGTTTTAAAGAACTCTTGCCTTCATGTGCTAATCAATTTCAAAATCATACGCACATGTTGAGGGGGAGCATTTCTAAAAGATCAAAAACAATTAAGGTACAAAATGTTTTGATTTTATATCACAAGTACCTTGATTGATTTTTTCAAATGATTTTTCAATTAGCTTCAAGAAAGAATGAACAATACCAAAAGACCGACCAATTTACTTTATGCATGGTTTTATAAGGATGGTTAGATTAGGTATTCTTTCCCACGATCCCGCCAGAGCCGGAGGGATCTACCCAGGGACAATCCACTAGATAGTGTAGAAGTCCTTAGGTATGATGAAAATAGGAGAAAAATGAGAATATGGGAAGAGTGCGGACTGAGATAGAGCTAGAACTGGAATAACCCCAACAAGGTTCTAGTAATGAAGTCTCGGTAAGCACTGAAGGGGTTGAAGAATGAAAAAGAATTGAATGTGAAAAAGGGTGAAAAGAAATAGCCCTCCAATAATTCAACCTTAGGGCAGAAACCGGGTTCAATACATATGTTGTTGGTGTCTACTAAGGTAACACTGGTATTGAAGACAAGACGTCATGGACCCAGTGACGCACTACACCTAACTTCCCAAGCTACTCAAGTTCCTCTTAAAAGGGCTTGTTTCATTCTCACGGGAAACCGACATTATCTATCGACTTTCTCTTAGAGATTGTTGATATTGAAGAAGGAGACCCTCTCCCTAGTCTCCGGCATAGGAACCAAATGTGCGAAATTGAGTCTAGAGCCAAGAGATCATCCACTATATCTCATTAGGACACAAAATTAATGAAGACTTGCTGTTTCACACAATGTGGAAAGTAAGAATATATTAAGAGTCCTACGCATTATCCTTGTGGTATTGCCAGAACATCTAAGTGATATGTAAAAGTATTCACGATGAAGATGGAAATCCTTCTAGAGCCAACATCAAACAAGCTCTTGGTGGGTGACATGTGAGATCTTTTCTAAAGATCAAGCTTTTGACAACTGGATAGAAACAATGGGGCGATTCGCTCTTGAATCAACCTTGGTCTAGGAATTGAATTGATGAATACTTTTGGAAAAACCGCTCGATGTGCAAATCTTCTTTTCTCTAGCACATCGAACGTGTATTCATTTTCAAACTCAAAAAGTATCTCTGATTGAAAAAATACTTTTGGAAAAACCGTTCGATGTGCAAATCTCTTCTTTTCTCTAGCACATTGAATGGGTATTCTCTTTCAAATACAAAAGGTATTTTTTGATTGAAAATTGATCTTTCTCATAAAACCTTCGTCGTATTGCAAAACTCTTTCTTCTAAGCAATACGGGATTGTTTTTCAAATTAATTTTTCATCAATCAGTGAATCTCAATTCGCTGGTTCACTCACTCCGTGTTGTCTTCTTTAAGATGTTCCGGTTTGAGAACAGCTAGAACAGCTGCGAAACCCTGTCAAGGAGATTCTTCGGAATTATACCTGATCACAGGCAGTACTTTTACTAATCAACGGGGAACCGTGGGCCGTGTACCTCAATTCAACGAAAGTGATCAAAGACACTTTCGTGTATTTTATTGCTAATTGTTGTTTGCAGGTACATTTGGACGGTTGCAGCTGATCAGAATTGAGAAGTCAATCCAAAGCCGCATGCTCATAGCATCCACACTTAATTGAAGAAATCATGACTTGTGCATATCTACATAACCTGGCTCTGATATTTTATACTAAGCTTCTTCTACGCTGCTGCAAATATCATGAACCAGTAAAGCTTCCGCTACTCTGATGGAAAGATGTCATGATTCAAAAGTGGGAGCATGTCGGTCCAAAAGTCACAACATCACATGATGGCAACACAATAAAGTGTGTTCAAGAGATTTACTGTGGCTGATGATCTCAAAGAAAGCTGGAAGATCATCAAGATGTGGATCAGTTCAAAGACCTCCACTGAAAGTACAAAATAATCGGACTATGAAGAGTCACTGCTTAAGCACAAAGATGCAGAAGTTGAAGAATTCAAGTCTACGAGCTCAGAACTGAAGACAAAATAGAATGCTAGGATTCGAAATGTAAATCATGGGGTGACCTCCCTTAGGGGGAGATTGTTAGGAATTGGAAATTCCATAGTGAAGTGTCGGTCACTCCAAAATATAGTCTAGCATATGTTAGCTAGTAGACATATAATTATTTATCAGTTTATTAGTTAGTTATTAGTTTAGTTTAGCGTAGTGCACCACCGCTGAGGAAGGACGGGTCTTTACCCACTGTATGCCTGATCCACAGTCCGACAGGAGGACGTATTAGTTTGTGACTATAAATACCCTCTACCTCCCAAGGTAGAGGGTTGGAACTAGTGAAGCTAACCTTGCATTTTGTGTTTTATTTCTCTCTCTAGAATTCCCTCTACTCTCTTCGTCTCTCTAACCATGGCTTTCTTGTATTATCACCATCCTAGACCACCCCAATCATCTAAACAACATATTATTTACAATCCTACATATGACCCCGATGGAGAGAAGTTTGAAAAGGCATACCGAACCAAACGTACTACTAGGAACTTAAATGATAAGTTTGATCCTTATGTTCTAGAGGATAGGCTTACTTATATCGGTACGTAGGGGCATGACTTCGAGTCTAGCTACAAGACTCACAAATAAAGAAAAGCGCTTCGTGGGAGGCAACCCATGCTTAATTGTTTGCTTGTTTGTGTGTCGTGTATCTTTTATTGATCGTTTATTCTGATGTTTAAATTTGTAAAAATGCTTTATTTTGTCTTTAACCTCGTCTTAATTACATATAAAGGTATTTTACATAAGGGATAAGTGTAGGGAGGATTACACACGTTTTCAAAAAGAACGTGAACATGAGAATTACAATTATTTAAAAGATATACATGTGTGTTTGTTTGAGTCAAATGCTTGTATCGAGTCAGGATAACCTGACGGGGTCAGGGTCGCAACTTGATGGCGTCAGGAGGAATAGAAACTGCTTACTAATTTTTTCTCGTTTTCTGAGCTACTTATAAAATTTTGGAATTTTCCAGGTCTTAATTATTCAGAAAATCTGTAAACATCCATTCCACAAGCATTATATCCTAGTTTAGTAGAGTCTTATATATATTGTTACCGGAGATTTTGCGCGAAGGTTTCGTCTGTTTTCTTTATGTGTGCAGGTTTAGTTTGTCAAGAAGAAGATACATAAGATTGGAAGGAGCTTTTAACGCAAACACTCTTCTTGAAGAAAGATTTAACCACTATGTTAATACAAATAAGCAGTAAAAACGTTTATTTATATTTACGATCTTCTAATGTTTTGTCGATAACAAACGTAAAATCATTTTAACGAAACAAACAAAATACGTAATTAGTTTGAACTAATAGTTTCTAACACACTTACGTTTTCACATAAAACACTAAAACAAGTATAAGTGATTTTATGATTTAGTATTACATATGTATAACAACTAGTGTTTACATATTTGGGTAAAATATACACATAACTAGTATGTAGTATATTGGGTAATATAAATGGGTAGAAACTTAAGTATTACAACCCATTGACCAAATACATTGAATGTAGTTGGGTACAAGCCAAAGTCCATGACCCATGGAGCTTGACCCATAACCCATTGCATGACATCATGCTTATATCATATATGGATAATATCCATAACCCATGGTATTGACCCATACCCATGTGACTCGGTGCATTGCAATCAAAAGATACATTGTATCTAGTAAAAGACCCATGGATCAACCCATGACCGATGACCCATAACCAAAATATCCATGGGTAAATAGGAGCGTCCCACGGATCCCTAGCTTTACGCTAGACGGATCTCTTGTGGGAGGGATCCGTGGGATCCGGGGAACAATAGACATTTTCCTCTATAAATAGTGAGCCATTTCTTCATTGTTTCTCACCCCTTTCTCACATACTTTCCCCTTGAGTTAAAAACTCTCTAATCCCATATCCAAGTGGTCTATGTTTGTAGTTTTGTTTTTGTGTGATTCTCTAGGTTCCTCTTAAAGGCGAGATCACTACCTTTGAAGTCAAGCAAGCTCAAGTCCATGAGTTGCCATGCTTCCTCATCATCAAGACTATTGAAGTCCTCTTGTTGATGATTCTTTTCTTCCTTCTAAGAAGTGTAGTGTTGGAGACATTAGTGAAAGATGTCTCAAGTGTCAAGACGAAGACATTAGTGAAAGGTATCGATCGTCCGTATTATAGGCACTAGTGAAGGGTGCCTAGAATTCAAGTCACAAGACATTAGTGAAGGGTTTCTTGAAGATCTAGTTAAAGGCATTAGTAAAAGGTGCCTTAGATGTACATTCGATATGGTGTGTTTCGATGTACAAGATAGATTAGCATTAGATCCAAGTTTATTGATATCCTTGATGATGTTGTAATAAGGAGTTGGTCTCCTTTGGGATTAGTCGTTGGTGTAGTGTTGGGTAGTAGTTCCTCCATTGTAATGGAACTCAGTACTTAGCCTAGTACAGGATAAAGGGTATGCGACGTTGTGGTAGGTGTGGTTCACCTTGGTGTGAAAGAACCCGGGGGTTAGCCTAGTACCGAAAAAAGAGTAGGCAACGTTGTGAAGGTTTCTCCACCATAAGGAGTTGGTGTCGTGTAGTGATTACGAACTCCCGAGTAGGTGACTCGGGGAGTGGAGTAAGGCAAGGAAGGTGTCCTTGTAGCCGAACCACTATAAATACTCGCGTTGTGGTTTTGTGCTTCTTACTCTTATCTTTTCATTACATACTTCTATATGTTTGTTTATCAACATCCAACACACATCCAAATAGATTGACATAAGTCGATCTAAATAGTTTAAAAGAAAGTTTTAATGGGCAAAACTATTCAACCCCCCCTTCTAGTTTTCCACACACTACTTCACACGATTCCTACCGTGCTAATCAGGGGAGTACTAATTTCTTTCGTTTTTAATTACCTTCCATTATCATAACTTTGATACTTTCGGGGAACATTGGGGACAATGTTCAGTTTAAGTGTAGGGAGGGAAAATAAAACGGGAACTTTGAAACTATGCTTATCCTTGAATATTTGCCTTGTCCAATTTCAATTGTGTAATAAACTATGAGAAATATCGATTAGGGTAATTTTGGCACCAAATTTAAAAATTTTCATGACATGTAGGAGTGGGCCATTATTCTTAATAAAGCATCTCATGGATAGGAAGTTATATGACTAGCACAAAAACCCTTTACCACTTAAATTCCACCCAAAATGTGAGGATCGCCCTTAGATTTGTAGGAATTAAAGCATTCATCCTTAATGCTTCAAGTGTGAACCGGTAGTATAATAGATTCTAGAACTTGTTTTGTGATGCATTCCGAGATTTCTAGTAAGAATACACTTGTGTAGTTAGGAATAACTAAATGATAAGAGGCATTAGGATAACCCTTGTTTGATACTCGTAATATAATTACTTCTTCCACATCGGTTGAGTAATTCGACACACCCTTGCGTTGTACTCATCTTTAGTACACGATACCCCTAGTTAACCCCTCAGAGCCTATCCTTTTCGAGGTTCTCGTTATGTTTCGGTTTTCCGGAATATCAATGAAGAGCATTGTTTACTATCCACCCCCAAATGTACACCCAAATCGCCTTAGCCTACCTTGTATGCACTCACTTTTAGTGCATTATTGTTATCATACTAAACCCTTAGTTCAATTATCTAGTTGCTTGCATAAGTTGCTAAGTCAAGTCATATCCTTTGTTCACAGTTTTGGGACGATTGAGACTCATGGGAAAAGTTAAATTTTATGAAATGACGGGAAAGGAACATTAAATTCATATTCCCTTTATTTGCGTAATAATGTACTCCAAGTGTTTTGATCTTTTCAATTATGGTCAAATTAGTGTTAGAGTAATAAAAACTCAAGTGTAGGGATGTGCCTATAAATCCCTATTATTTTAATGTTATCGTAGAGGATGGTAGAGTAAAAGTGTAAGGAAAAAAAATCGAAAAATAGAGTGTAAAAAAAAATGGGCTACCATCCTACATATATCTTTAAATTTATGTTTGTTTGTTTCAATTTATCTAGAGTTTAGAGTGTCGAGTCTTGGCTTAGCAACGCCATTCTTCGCTTGCTTGTAACATAAATATTTTTGACTTGCCACCACTATATCGCCTATCCTACCAAACCCTTTGTTTCCCTACCGTAAGCCTAACGTTACAACCCTTTAAAAGACCTCTTGGATAGTTTTTCCTAGGTGCTTACGCCAAAGCGATGGAGGTTTTATCTAGTCTCAAGCCTATGGTAATCTATGTACTAGGACCGGTTAATGAGTGTTTATCTTCCATTTCCAACTTGATATATTTCATATACACCCGAGAGATGAGAGTATCCAAACATTACTTGTGAGGTGCTAGTATGTAATTTTCGTGCTTGTTATGACTTTTGCGGGGCTTATATGTGTTGTGAATCGTTCTAAACTAATGTTTCATGACCCCTAACTTATAAATTAATTGGCCAAAAGCACATTTGCTTGAGGACAAGCAAATACCAAGTGTAGGAATATTTGATAAGGATTTAAAAGGTACACTTTTGAGGGGTCATTTAAGCCCTTAATTGATCACTTTTGTATCCGTTACTACTTAATTTCGTTCCTTTTCACTTTTTAGGTCTCTTGAAGGCAAATTTCTGGAATAACACTTATTCGGATGAAAAGGCGCGAATATACGAAGAAAATGGCCAAAGTCAAGAATCGAGACACTCAAGCTGCTGGAATTGAAAGGGGACGGCGTCACTGCTTAAATGCGACGCCGTCGCGACACATCTTGAGACGACTCAGTAGCCAAATTGCTAATTTACAAGTGACGGCATCAGGTTTAAAAGAGTAGGGCGTCGCAACTCAGACGGCCTAATTTGGATCCAGACGGCGTCAGAGGTTGAAGTCGACGGCATCACAAGCATAAGGTGACGCCGTCACAGAGTTGACATGGCCAAGACGAAACCCTAATGGCGGCGACCCGATGGCGTCACAATTAAAGAGTGACGCCGTCGCATCTTGTAACACTATATATAGAATCTAAATTTTCCAGTTTTAGAGAGGTGGTTTTGTGGAGTAAAAACCTAAACCGAACCAAGGCTGTCTTGTGCAGTATCTTAGGGTTCCATACCCTATTTTACAACAAGATAAGTGTTTTACTTCATTGATTTAATCATGTCTTCAATTGTTTGTGTGTATGCTTGCATGTTCTCCATGTCTGGCTAATTTACTTGTGTGTTTGCTTAGATAATATGAAACCTATGTATTGAATATTGATTGGTTGTCTCTTATCTTAATTGTGATTGACCTAGTATTGTGATAGGTCATTCGTTGTGTTATTAATGCTTGATTAGTCTTTGTTGAACCATAGCTTATAGTTACTAGTGGAATTGTAGGCTAGATATCCAAAGATAACCTTAGTGTTAAGTTTATGAATTCTAGATATTTCTTAGTCATTAACCTTAGGTAGCTTCAAAGAGTTAGGGATAAACGCATACCCTACGATCTTAGAAACACAACGCGTTAAGAATAAGGACGTGACAATTCAACCATCAATAGGAGATAACTAAAGAGTAATAACATCTAAGTAAACACATTTTTAATCATCATAAGAGCACACAACAATAGACATAGACTATACTCACCTTAGTTAATTAGATTAGATAATAGTAGAGTAATCAGTAGAAATACCAAACCCCCAAATCCAAACCCCGAGATTCGTACCTTTCAATTTTCTAAAAAAAACATAAAAAAGATAAAAAAAATAATCTTCCTCAACCCCAACCTTAGCGTAGTAATTTCTCACTAGCATTCCTATTCCCCTAGAGAACGATATCAATTCCCGAGGCTTACCCTAATACTACACTACAACGATTAGGTTCACTGCCTAGGGTGTTGAAAAACTTGCTCGACGAAAAGGAAGTTCCTTTGACCCCGAACGCGCGTTGTACGCGTATCAAAAACACATCACAATTACCATCCAAACAAGGGATAATAATAACCATGATATCCTTAAGCTCCCGATCAACTTTAATATTAATCAAAGCACGATCATAATTCAAACGCCCCCATGACTGCATGCACATAGAGCTAACAATCGGATTACCAAGTCTAGTAGCCATTGCATTCAACTCGTCCTCAGTAAAAGCCACAATGGAAATATCATGAAGTTTAACCGAAACTGGAATCGAGCACAAGTCTTCTTTCAGCAAATTAGCATTCGACGTCCACTTCTTCAATATAATAGGAACGGATCGAATGAACCAAGGTCCATTTTCCAATAATCCGTTCATTCCGTCAACCGAAGAAAATTTTAAAAAGAATAGCCCTTTGAGTTCATCATTTTTGGGTAAAGGGTCTTTCAACTGGTAAAATATATTACTCTAAAAAAACAATTAAGTACAAAAAAATATACCTGCCAGGATTCGAACTAGGGATTTAGGGATAAACTACAAACAACTCAGCCACTAGAGCAATTGAGTGTTTGTAAAGAAGAAAAAAATTAAAAATAGTGCACCGAAAAAGCAACTCTCTTGCACGAAATACCCATATAAGGTATATTCAATCTCGTGTGAACTTCCAAAACCGAGGATCAAGGAATATGAACCTCAGCCAAATCATTGGTTAGTTTACCCCTGTCTAACGATCTGAAATTAACCTCACGCATGCACAACTCATTACGAACCAAGCCAACAAAAGAGACGGGTGTAGGTTGAATAACCGGTTCAACCACCTATCGTGTAACAACATGTACCTGTTCTTGTGGCTTTACACAAGAATCAAAGACACTCATCCTAGGTTTAAAGGTTCCTATCATCTCCCAATAACACGAGTTGACCTTCAAGCATTTGACGTTCAATATTACGAATCTTTACAACTGAAGAACTCATGTCCTCCTCATTCGCAACATTAGCCTTTATGGGCATGGCTTTCGAATCAACGGTGGCACTTTTAATTTTCTTATGATTGTTGTCCCTCCTTCACGAATCCAAAAAATCACTTTCATGCTTATACATGCAACCACACGAACCTAATTAATCATACACCTCACGACAACCAGAAAACACCATCAGTAAATAATATAAAACATTGATAAAAAAAACAAACAAACCCTAGCAATGACCAGCAACAAAACTTTGGGCGTAGAACCAAATATAAGCCCTAACCCACAATTAGAATTAGAACCAATGATTAATTACTTGCAGCTATTCCGACGCAAATCATGAAACAATAGTAAATAAATAAGGTTTAGATAAAAATCTAAATCGAATGTTAACCGACCTAGGTAAAACCACAATTAGAGTTAGAACCAATGATTAATTACTTGCAACTATTCCGACGCAAATCATGAAACTATAGTAAATAAATAAGGTTTAGATAAAAATCTAAATCGAATGTTAACCGACCTAGGTAAAACCCTAATCAAGACGATTAAGGATCTGATAGAATGGATTTACAAGACGATTGTGTGAAGATTTTTGTTTTTTTGTTGAACGGCAATATTGTATTAAGCTATCAAAGAGCTAAGAAAAGTTACAAAAAATTTGTACATGATGATAAGAGATCACTGATCCATACAAGCCAATCGGGTTTAACTTTCCTACTCCTATGGAGGATCTAACAATGTGATAAGATTTTAACATCATCTCCAAGAGTATCTTTGCAAGGTGGTATCGAGTCGAAACAAACCCGACTCCGGTAACTCCATATGATCCAAGTAGTAGTGTAAACTACTACATCATACCAAGTTTTCGCCAAATTGTTGAGGTTTATCTTATCGCTTCAAGATAGTAAGTTGCGTGTTCTCTACCTTTGGCTCGTACGAAAGTGGAATTTTCTTCACTTGTTGCATGCCCCCACACTCACTTCTGAGTATATCAGAGTGTGACATGTAAGAGATAATAACGGTCGCAAATTAAATAAGTGACTTTTTCGGCTCCCATTTGAAACTTTAGTGACCTGGAAACCCTAATGACCTTTTCAACTCTCATGATTTAAAGCTGTGTCCCTATGGGTAATTTGGAGTGCAAGGAACGAGAAGATATTTTCTTCAAAAATTTCTTTGGTGAATGAGATCTTTATAAAAATTCAAACATCTTATTTTTTTGTGGGTGAAGAATAGCAGCTCTAATAAGTTAGTCTTATAAAAGGGTGTTCATCGGTTCGGTTATCGGGTTATTCGGTTTATTCGGTTCGGTTAGTTCGGTTAATTTTTTTTTTCTGGGTATAACCGAAAACCGAACCGAACCGAATAACCGAAAACCGAACCCCTATAACCGAAAACCGAACCGAATAACCCGAATTACATAATTTTAATTATTTTTTTATTTAATTATATATATTTTTAGCACAAAATATTTTTTTCAAGCTTAAATCATGTTATATTTATACTAAAAAAGAGTTTTAGTGATTTTTTTTTCATATATATACATAGAAAAAATATATATTTGATATGAATTCGGTTTTCGGTTCGGTTTTCGGTTTTCATTGCCAAAACCATATCCAACCCGATAACCAAATATTTAGTTCGGTTCGGTTCGGTTTCGACCAATTCGGTTCGGTCACAAATTCGGTTCAGTTATTTCCGGTTCGGTTCAGTTTTAATTTTCGGTTACTGTGGATATTACCCAATCCGTGAACACCCCTATTAATAAATAATGGCTTGTTTTGAACTTCTAGTTCGCTACTTTTCCTTGTTTACAGATTTGAAATTTAATATACAACCGACTTAAAAAAGGACCTGTAAGCGTTTCTTACTTCCAAGTCTCGTTCCTTATTATAGGGATAATGTTGATCTGCATTTGGGCTTTTTTAGGCTTTATTTATAAGTGATGTTTACGTAATGGGCTACGATGCTTTCGGGCTCACATGAACATACGTTACCAATACACGTTATAGAGATGTCATTACATTAATTTGATACAGAACACATTATTGTTGTCCTCATATTTATAATCGCTTTCCAACCATCAAAGCTGTTGAAGATATGTGAGAGATGTTATAGATGGCAAGTTGGCAACCCTTATTTGTTGTTCTCTACTGGATATCATAAGATAAGCATAGTATTTCAATACCTCTATTAAGTCAATAAAACATACAATTTAATGTTCTAAATTAAATGACAGCAGAATTGCTGTAACAAACTATATCTATATATGTATGCTGAAATCATTCAAGAAATTACATTGATGAACGTTTTAATTTTTCAAAAATGCTCCTTGCTGCTAAACAACTTTGTCTATTTAGTAAGTGAAAGTTTACGATAATTCACTATAAAATAGCATTCCGAACGAGTTTTCTAAGGATGAAAATAATTTAAATACACGTTTTAAGCATATTGAGGTTTTTTCTTTATCGATTATGATGCCGTTGAGCCGAACTTTGTGTTTGTCGCATGGATGTCATTAGAGGCTCATAATGTTGCCGATGAGGTTTCCAATGATGACTATGGGTAGACCGATTACATGCATGATATTTTTGGATTTAGATGTTCCTAGGCCCCTGAAACGATCAAGAGGCATTTTGAGCTGATAGAGTGATAGGTCTGATTGTCAAGGTGTTGTGCAAGTTTTAATGTTTTCTGGATTTGGTAGCTGATTTGCGTTTTGTTTGTGTCTGCAATTTTTGGGTCCAATGTTGCGTGATGATTTTTAGTCACTAACATTTTGCTAGTTTTCAACATAAATATATTTCCCATTGGAAGAAGCAAATCCGTTCGATCTTAGCCATACATATATAGTAAAAGACAATAACCCTCCTGTCAAGAATACTACTGGAGCTCTCTTCACAGTCATTCTTCTTTGTATTATTGTGCGCTTAATACAACGTACAACAAGATCCTCTCAAGTTGCGTTATACAACTTAAGTCAAATTGTGTAATTATTAACTATTGGATTTAATCTAATGGTTCAAATCAAAACAACATCTTTTGATATGAACCATTGGATCAAATTCAATAACTCACAATGACCTAAGCTTAAGTTGTATTTACAACTTGAGAGAATCTTGGTCCATGTACACCAGCCACACCAAGCTATTAATTCCACATACCACAGATTCTAAAATGATTGAGGACCACAAAAATGTTAAAATTATTTATTTAAACGCAATCTAAGTTTCATAGTCAAACCCGAAATTGTTAGCTTAGACCCACAAATGGACTTGGAATTGGAGGAAAGAACTTAATTACTAAAACATAAAATTGAAGATAAAAATAAAAATAATTAAAGATTATTATCTTGATTAAAAAAAAAGGATTTGGATATATTACCTAGTCGCAGCGATTAAACGTAACATGAAAATATTTTTTTATTTTTTATTTTTGATGATTGTCTGGACTTATAACGGCACATGTTGGAGCATTCGACTGGTTGATGTGGCTATTCCGGCACGCTTTTCTTCGGAGTTTTATTACAAATTTACGGCCGTTGACGGTGTCAACCAACTCTAAGTGGTTTGAGACTAATAAGCAAAAACAGTGAGGCGATTGTATTTTACAAATCTAGCGGCTTGTTACGGCGGCTATTGCAGTAGTTCGAGAATGGCTTTTATTCAGAATTTCAATACGAAGTCAATAGCACTGATTGTGTTAGTTAACTCCTTACAGTTTCGAAGTTATGGTAGAAAAATTGTGTCATTTTTTTAAGATTAGAGATACGATGACGACCGGAGTTTGATGGGTGCAGTGGTATAAAGTAAGTGACTCAAAGCCGACTAAGCCAGAGGATTGACTTGTTCAAGTACCATGTATATTAAACATTGTAAACATCATAGGTTATAATGTTTATTAAAACACAATATATAAATGTTACATGAGACTGAAACATAAAAACTCTAAACTAATCAACTGGCTAGTGCATTTATTAGCATGTAATCTTTTTATTTGAGAAGCTTGCGCTCGATTATTTAATTTTAGGTTATTTTCGTCTAAAAATTTACGAGTATCTTTATTAGTTCCTCGATTATCTAAGAGCCTAATTAAAATAGTATTTGAGGAATAAATGAACATGTGCCGATTTTCGTCGACGAGCCTATAAAAAAGGACTCATGGTTGTCTAACTAAAAGCACTTCTTCAAATCACATAATGTCATCCTTGAATGTTTTAGAAAAACCTCATGCCGTATGCATACCATTTGCAGCACAAGGTCATATTAACCCAATGATAAAACTAGCCAAAATCCTTCACTCTAAAGGCTTCCATATCACATTTGTCAACACTGAATACAACCAAAAACGTCTACAGAAATCTCAGGGTTCCGTAAGCCTCCCTTCTTTCCAATTTGAGACCATTCCTGATGGCCTTCCCCCACCTGAAAACCTGGATGTTACACAAGACATCCCCTCTTTGTTAAAGTCAACATCTGAAACGTGCTTAGAACCATTTAAGAAGCTCCTTTTGAAGCTTAATAATACCGCGGGGATACCTCCCGTGACATGTATTGTTTCTGACGGGGTTATGAGCTTTACAGTTGATGCTGCAGAAGAATTGGCCATTCCTGTGGTTTTGTTCTGGACGACAAGTGCTTGTGGATTCTTGGCTTATGCACACTATATTACTCTTAAGGAAAAAGGACTCATTCCGCTAAAAGGTAGCTTTTTCATATTCTTAATACTTATACTTCTCTATATATTTCTTGAGGAAAATTCAGCCGCCCATTTTACACATCTACGCGCCTTTTTCAGTTGGGACTTGAATTAACCACCATTTCAAATTTTTGATGCACATGCATTGTATGCCGCTAGTACAAAGTTTTATAACAATTTCTTTTTGCATGTAGAAATTACAAGTAGATTCTTGAATAGATATATCTTGAAATTTTAATGATCATGAGAACTCTAGCAAGTTAGTTGCTAAATTTTTCTATTTTTGACTTGCAGATACGGCTGATTTAACCAATGGATATCTTGAGACAAAGGTGGATTGCATACCTAGCATGGAAGGTATACGTCTAAAGGACATCCCTAGTTTTATTAGAACTAGTGATCCAAATGATTTCATGATTAAGTTTGTTATCCAAGAAACTGAGAGAGCGAAAAGAGCATCGGCGATTGTCCTTAATACGTTCTCTGACCTAGAGCAAGATGTCTTGAATGAGTTATCTTTGATCTATCCTTCTGTTTACCCCATTGGGCCATTACATACTATGGTGAGAGACATTGAGGACAAGGATTTGCAGTCGTTGGGTTCGAGTCTGTGGAAAGAAGAGCCTGAATGCCTTGAATGGCTCGATTGCCAAGAATCTGGCTCCGTTATTTACGTGAACTTCGGAAGTATAACCGTGATAACACCACAACAACTAGAGGAGTTTTCATGGGGATTAGCTAATAGTGAGCAGAAATTTCTGTGGGTAATTCGACCCGACCTTGTACGTGTAGACTCTCTGGTGCTATCAGCCGAGTTCCTGGTGATAACTCGTGATAGGGGGTTTGTCGCAAGTTGGTGCCCACAAGAAAAATTTCTAGATCACCCATCAATCGGAGGGTTTTTGACACATAGTGGGTGGAACTCAACACTAGAGAGCATCACAAGTGGAGTTCCAATGATTTGTTGGCCGTTTTTTGCTGAACAACAGACGAATTGTTGGTGGTGCTGTAATCAATGGGGCATCGGAATGGAGATAGATAGTGATGTTAACAGAACTCAAGTTGAAAAGGTTGTAAGGGCTTTAATGGAAGGAAAATGTATAGATTTGACGAAAATGGCTACGGTTTGGAAGAAAAAGGCGGCATCATGGGAGTCTTCTCGTCAGAACATTGAAAACTTGATCAACCAAGTGCTTAATCCAGCCGTCCTTGGATCTAAGTAGATGAAACTGTTATGTTGTATGTAATAACTAATAAGCTAAGTATGCTATGCATGCTTTCATCTTCATGATAGACGATAAATAATTCCATCTTCATGATAGATTAATGTATTTTAAAGGTATAATCAATTCCAACCACTAATATGTATATTATTAATCTGTTCATTGTTCTAATGCATAATTTCTTGTGGTTCATCAAAATATGAAGTATTTATCCGATCCATAGATAAAGAAAGAGGGAAATCGATCTATCTTATTCATATGGTATTTCTTTTTCTTGACAGCCACTCTCAGAAAAACAAAAAAACCCTACTGATGGATCGAAAATATAAATAAGAAATTATCAACCAAAGTTGTTTGTTTTATTTATGAGTAATTACATTAATTGATGATTCTGTGATTATCGATACATATACATAGTTGATGAACCGGTGCCACTTGAACCATTGCAAGGGTTCGGCCGGTGGTTACTAGGCGGTTGGTGGCAGTCAACCAACACAACCCTTCAAATTTACAGGTTCATACAAACTATTCTATTTTACATATTTGACACTAATGTTTGTTTTCTTCCAATTTCGAGATTAACTCAACATTCACCCCCTTAATCTCGATTATGTTGAAGAAGGTCTTTGACTCCAAGCAGTTGCCTCATGGTGACAAATCTTATCTTTGGTAGTGGTTTTGTGAGTATGTTTGCTCGTTGTAATTCTCCACTGATGTGTTCGAGCACTATGTCATCCTTCTCGACACATTCTCGAATAATGTGATACTTTGTATCAATGTGTTTGCTTCGTCCGTGAAACACCGGATTCTTCATTAGTGCAATTGCAGATTTATTGTCCATGTAGATTGTGACTTTCTGTTCTTTGGTATCAGTGATTTTGCTGAGTAGTCTCTTCAACCAAAGTTCTTGTGTTGATGTTGTTGCCGCAAAGAATTCTGATTCACATGAGGATAGTGCTATTGTTACCTGTTTTTGAGTACTCCAACTGATTGGTGAGTTCCCAAAGTAGAAAACTATTCCCATTGTGCCTCTTCATTCTTGTTTGTTAATACCATAACTGCTATCACTGTAGCCTTGTATCTTTTTTCGTCCTTCATGCCCATAAGTTATACCATAGTTCTTTGTTCCTTTGATATAATGTAATACTTGTTTGATTGCTTTCATATGTTGTTCTTGTTTTTGTGGTTCTTGCATGAAACGACTATGTAATTCAACTGAAAAACTTAGATCAGGTTTTGTGTGTAGTAAGTGTCGTAAACATCCAATTAAGCTTCGATATTTAGTGGCGTCTACGTATCTTTCTTCGGTTATTTTTGTGAGCTTCATACCTGGTTCCATGTGTATCTTCGCATCATTACAATCTAACATCCCTGTATCTTTGAGTATCTTGTTTGTGTAGCCAATTTGCTTTATTGAGATTTCACCCCCGTTCTATGTAACCTAATTACCAAGATAATGGGCAAGTAATAAAAGATCACTCATTTCGAACTTCTTTTGCATTTGATCCTTCAAGGTATCGATCTCTTTCTTTGGTGTTCCAGTAACTATCAAGTCGTCAACATATACTCCGACCAATAGATTTGATGCCTTGCTTGTTCTTGTGTAGAATGCTTGTTCTAAAGCACACTTCTTGAAACCAAGTATCTTTAGTGTGTTCTCTAACTTGGTATACCATGCTCGTTGCGCTTGTCTTAGCCCGTATGGTGCTTTTATAAGTCCGTAGACTTTTCCTTTGTTTTCTTCTTTTATAAAACCTTCAAGTTGTGAAACATAAACTTCTTCCTTTAATTCTCCATGTAGAAATGTGAACTTTATATCCAAGTGTTGTACTTCCCATCTTTTATATGCAGCCAAAGCCAATATTAACCGTATTGTCTCGACTCTTGCTACTGGTGTGAAGACTTTATCAAAATCTATGCCATGTTCTTGAATGTATCATTTGGCTACTAGACGTGCCTTTTGCTTAAATATCGTTCCATCAGCACCCCTTTTTATCTTGAGTACCCATTTCAAATCAATTGCTTTATGATCATTTGGCAGGGTAGTTAGTTTCCAAGTGTTATTCTTGTTGATAGAATCAATTTCTGCTTTTATAGCCTCAATCCACTTGTCATCCTTGGTTGCTTTGTGATCGGTAAATTTCCAAACTTTCATTTAATAATAAATTATTATTTATTATTGCATGAAAGTTTTTGAGCAAGCAGTAGCTCACTTGATATAATTATGGGAAGTTATCCCGCACAGTGGAACAATTTAAAATATTTATGATTTCCAGAAAATGCATATTTTAAGATTTTCTGACCACTTATGAGTTTTCAAACTCACTCGAGAAGTTATCTCACTTTATCAGAAACACGAGCTCGCGCACGAACCGAAAAATAGAAAGTATGGTATTAGTCTAATAAACACACTTTTGAACCAATATTGATGTTTTTATATTTCTTTTATAAAAACACACTCGAAAACATATTTTACACGTTAACCGTTTCCAACGTGTAAATGGAATATTTCAACTCACGTTTAAAACGTAAATGAAATATCAAAACTTCGAGGAAGTTCACGTTTTAACTTCCCACTCTTTTCTACTCTCATTGTGTCACATTTTATGCAACGAAACGCAATCCAACTCGTTTTTATACGTATTTCGTATATACATTTCTCGTTATGGACTTATTTCCATTCAAACAACAAACCGGAATTTTCCAGACTAATGTTAAGGTATCGCTTTCGTACTTTCCCAATCCTAATTGAGCTTAAAAACGAGAAGATATCTCGTGAAACGAGAAAACTACACACTAAACAAGTTAGAACGACCTAAAACTCATAAATCAATTTGAATTACAAATTACACTAAATTCGAGGAAACTATACATATGAATACTCATTTTTATTAGAAAAATCATTCCGGACGCAATGGCGCAAGTCTCAAAATTTAAAACGGACGTTTGCTAGGTCAAATGGAGCCCACAAGGCTTTTATATAAAGAATAAACAAAGTTTCAAAACTGCCCCTCCTTATATTTTCAACTACCGCCCCTGAACTTTTGTGTTTTCCGCATTTAGTCATTCCTGGAGGTAAAAAAGACCAAAAATTAGGGTTCTCTTTTATTAATAACATCACCACCACCGGAAAACTTTTTCGGCATCGTCGCTGGTTCCGGCCACTCCAAATAACACCACCAACGCATAGATCGTCCTTCTCACTTCAATTCTGGAGCATTTGGGTTAAAAAGGAGCATGTTTGGTCGGGTTTGGAACTCCACAGCCGCTCACCAGCACTCACCACCGTGAGCCACCACCAACTCTCACTTCCTCCTCCCATCTGGTAAGCCCACGCGCCACCTCCCTCGTTATTTCGTCATTTTATTCGAAACCCTAATCGGGTTCTAATAAACTAAACGGTTTTTGTGATAAAAACTAATAAAACTTATGTTTTTACAAACTAAATTGTTTGGATCTTTATTTTTGGCTCACGACTCGCCGTGACTCGCTCCGAGTCAGTTGACTCGTCCGAGTTAACTCACGAGTTGAGTTGACTCGGACCCGTTCCCTGCTTAATCCGTGTTATTATTACATGTTAAAGCTAATGTTCATCCTTGTGGTTATTATTTCGGGTTCTGATTTTTATTTGGCCGATTACTTGGTTAGCCGACTAATATTCATGACAAGTTTTATATTTGTTTGATGTTGTTCGCTTATTTATTTGTGTAACCGTTTGATGGGGGTCTCGTATAGTGGTGATTCGTGACTCATGGGAGTCACCACTCTATTTTTTATTGTGTAGCTGAACCTTATAGGGTTGTTTGGTCAATTGTGGTTGAGCCATGACGCAAGGGAGTCACGGCCAAGGTGTGTTTGATTATTAACGATGAGTTAAATTTTTTGTTAGCATCGTTGGTGTGTGTAACACCCCAACCCGACAAGGGTCCGAATGTCACATTACGGAGTCAAATCAGAACATAATTAAATTACAAGCGGAAGTCTTGAATGAAATAAAGGAAAATAAAGTCATATAAATAAAGGACTCTCAAAGGTCCAAAACATGCAATCCAACTAAAATAATAATTTCAAAGCCGAAACGAAAATAAAGACTGAGTAAAAGATAATCCAAAAGAAAGGGTCGCTAAAGGGTAGGTCTTCTACTCCTACTCTCTTCTAAAACCTGCCCCAAGGAAAAGAAAAAATGCGGCGAAGCTTACAAAGCCCAGAGAACAGATATAAACAAATCAAAGTAAACTGAGAAATAAAATTCATAGAGAAGGAATGAAATTAGTCAATGAGGAGCCTGCAGAATGCAATATTAACAGATAACAAGAAGAACAACAATCGAAGGAGACCAAAACAAAGCAGCGCATCAGCGAATAGATATAAGCAATTAAGCACGTATAAATAACCAAACATACTGATACCGAACATAAACAAATAGGGGTTGATAAACAGTATCATAAACAAAACAAGTAACCAAACAGTGTACAAGCATAACAGTCAGCGTATCAACTAAACCTAAATATGGCAACACAAATAAATCAGATAATCAGATTACATATAAGCCAAGCTGAATTCTATAAGCTGGCGGAAGCAACTAAATTGAATGTAAGCATAGCAATTTGTGGAAAACTAGAAGGGGGGGTTGAATAGTTTTACCAATTTAAAACTTCCTTTTAAATATTTAGATCGACTTATGTCAATCTATTTGGTTGTTTATGTTGGACGTTGATAGATAAATATATAAACATATAATGAAGGATAAAGAGTAAGAAGCACATCACCACGACACAAGTTATTTATAGTGGTTCGGCTACAAGGACACCTTCCTTGCCCTACTCCACTCCCCGAGTTACCTACTCGAGAGTTCGTAAGCACTACACCAACTCCTTATGGCGGAGAAGCCTTCACAACGTCGCTTAACCTTTTTCCGGTACAAAGCTAAATACCGAGTTCTTTCACACCAAGGCGAACCACACCTAACACAACGTCGCCTACCCTTTATACGGTGCTAGGCTAACCACCGAGTTCTTTCACACCTTAGGAGAACTAATCCTATCACAACGTCGCCTACCCTTTATTAGGTACTAGGCTAAGCACCTAGTTCCATTATGGAGGAACTACTACCCTTCACGACACAACACCTATTATCAAGGAGATCTACTCCTTGTTACTACATCATCAAGGATATAACCATCCTTGTGAATAAATAAACACCTATATGTATAACGATGCACCTCATCGATTATACGACCTAAGCATTCTTCCCAAATGCTACTTGATTTGATTCTTCGGCATCCTTCACTAATGACTTTGACACAACGCTTGGCATCCTTCACTAATGCCTTCGTCTTGACACCTTAAGCATTCTTCACTAATGCTTTGACGCGGATGATGAGCACCTTTCACTAATGCTTTCATCTTGACACTTTCGGCATTCTTCACTAATGCCTTCAACCCAACATCTATGGAGAAAGGAAGAACTATCAACAAGAAAACCTTCGTTGTCTTGATGATGACGAAGCATGGCAACTCATGGACTTGAGCTTGCACGTCTTCAAGATGTGGTGATCTTTCCTTTAAGAGGAATCTACAAGATCACACAAAAACAAAAGAGAAAAGCTACATAGATCTCTTGGATCTGAGGTTAGAGGGTTAGAATACTTGGGGGAAGTATGTGTGTAAAGGGATGAATAGAAAGGAAGAAATGACTCTCTATTTATAGAGGAAATTCTCTACTGTTTCCCCGGATCCCACGGATCCCTTCCACTTGGGATCCGGCTAGCACAAAGCTAGGGATCCGTGGAACGCTCCTCTTTGCCCATGGGTATTTTTGGTTATGGGTCATGGGTCATGGGTTGATCCATGGTTTTCTATCTAGATACAATGTACCTTAAGGATACATTGAACTTGTGTAAGTGGTATATATAAAACCATGGGTTATGGGTCAAAACCATTTGCTAGTTTTTATCTATTTAGTATATACTTGCTTTTACCCATTTTAGTATACTTAATATAAGTATGTATTAACCCAATATGTAAACACTAGTTGTTGTACATATGCATATAATTCATAGAATTACTTAAACTTGTTAAGCCAATATGTAAACACTAGTTGTTGTACATATGTATATAAAATCACTTAATCTTGTTATAGTGTTTTATGTGAAAACGTAAGTGTGTTATAAAACTATTAGTTCAAACCATTTACGTATTTTATTTGTTTCGTTAATATGATTTTACTTTTGTTATCGACAAAACATTAGAAGATCGTAAAATATAAATCAACGTTTTTACGGCTTATTTGTATTAACAATCTCCCCCTTTTTGTTGATGACAAAACATAAAATTATTTTAAGGAAAAGCTAAAATTCGTAAAAGTTTGAATTTGTAGTTTTTACTTTCTTCTCCCCCTTTTTGTCGAAACAAAAAGTGTTTGAAGAAACTAACACAATTTTTATAAGAAAAATTATAAAAGATGTAACGAGAGCAAGTGACGGGAATGGTACTCGTCTTAACTCCCCCTTGACGAGTCCATCCCTTTGAAAAAGGGCGTCAAGGACATAGTGTAAAATAAGCTAGTTGTGTTTGCAATTAAGTTTGCAAATGGTTCGTCTAAGTGACGAAAACGTGCTCCCCCTCGAATATTGCAAAGTCGCAATGGGGTATCATGAAGTGTAATCCAAAATTGGATTAAGTTGCAAATGATTTTGCAATATTGTTTAACACAAAGCTCCCCCTAGCTTTTTGGTGTCAATATTTTCATGTGTATTTTGAATAACTACAAAACAAAGGTTAGAAAAACAAGAGTATAGTGCATAATTTCCTGCAAAAGAGACTCAAGTTAGTAGAAATTTGTGCTTCTGTACCACGGATCCCACGGTTCCCTTCAAGGAGGGATCCGTCTAGTTATCAGGAAGGGATCCGGCTATCTGTTCCAGTTTCTTCAGCAGTGAAGAAATGTCAAGGAGTGCTATTTGAGGGAATGAGATAAATGTACAATATAACAAGCACAACACACATAATTATCATGGCATAAAAGTATTCATTCAATAAAACAAGAGATACACAACCAAATCTCTAAAAACTAAGAAAATGAACTTTAGCCATATAAGTACTACTAATACTAATCTTATTTCGAGATTTAGAATGTGACAATGTGCTTAAGTCTAGGGATGGGTGGACTTGTTGAATTGATCCAACTTTGCAAGAAGATGATTGAACATGAAATGTATCTCATTTCGTACTTCTTGAACAAGTCCTTGAGTTTTTAGACAATTTGGGCAAGTATTGTCTTGGTTTGGTCCCGAAGGAAAAAGGATGTTTTGAGGGGGCTCAATGTGTGTTTGAGGGTCTTCATTTTGAGAAGTAGGGAGAGGTTATAAAAATGAGGGTGGTAATGGAACTTCTTCCATATGATCAAGGTTGTTCCTTGTTTCCCATGATGGGCTAGTTGGTGTTGTAGGTGGTTCCCGATTCAATGAAAAGGTTGGTGAATGGGAGGTTCTTGGTGATGAATGAAACAATGAATATATGTTTGGATGCGGAAGAGGCTCATTCAATGAGTGTAGTCCATTCTCAATGAATGAAGGTTTTGATGGCTTGCTAGAACTATCCATGTTAGGTTTGGAACTAGATGATCCCTTTTCTAGTTGGATGGATTTGATGCTAATCCTTGCGGTTCTCTTAGCTTTTGTTGGATGGGTTTGATGAGGTGGGATTCTAGAGTCATTATCTCTAATAGGGGATGTTTCGGTGGATGAAATTTCATGGATCATTTGGCCCTTTCTTTTGGATGATCCTATATTTGAGGAGTTGTTGCTAAGGGCTTTAGTCATGGTGATGAAGGTGCTAATGTGAGCTTCAAATTTCTGATTTTTGAGATGTGATTAAGAGTGGTGACTTAGTCCTAAGGTTTGTTTGGTTATAAAGGAAAATTTGAAATAGGAAATTAAATCCTTGACCACTTAGAGGATTAAGCATGCTCTTGAGATTTTGATCAGCTCTAGGAGGGTAATTAATGAATGCTTAAAGGTGGTTAGAGAAAAAGGTAACTTGAATTTGAATTAAGGAGGCTAATCCTTATTCTTTCTGTATGTACGGATCCCGCGGATCCCTCTCAGTAGGGATCAGCCTGGTTATAGACCAGGGATCCGGCTATCAGACAGGTTCTAAGTGAAGTCATCATGCCTTTGTAAGGTTTTAAGTGATGGATTTCGAGGTTTTGACTTAACTTTGAAGTTTATAGCTGTTGGATATCTCAAATCCTCAACCATAACAAGTAATTGTGCTTAATGATGGTTAGACTAAGAGCACTTACCTTGGGTAATCTAACTATTTATTTGTCAAGGTTTCCGTTCAATATGTTGTGAGAAAAAATGATGATACCAAGTCCTAAAAGTCAGATGATGTCCTAGAATAGATTTACTAAAATCTATAAAAATAAAAAATAAAAAGAATTAAAAAGAAACTTATTTTTTGCTCTAATTTTGAGTCAAATAAGATTGAGATCAATTTGCTAAAATTGAAGGATATATCAAACTAAGAGCTATCAAATGTGATGGATAATGTGTGAGTGTTGGAGCGGAATTATGGTGAGTTTTGACTAGTTGATAAATGAAATATTTCGAAAATGTATCCTAGATAAGCCATGAATGAGAGTGAGGTTTTCAACTATTAGGGAAGATTATTTAGTTGGCTCTAGGGTATCATGTTAGACTAGTTAGAAGTGTTCTAGTGGACTATTTAGATGAAGCTAAATCTGTTTTTCACATCAGTTGCATACGGATCCCACGGTTCCCTTATGGGAGGGATCCGGCTAGTTGAAAATCTGGGATCCGCCAATCTGTAGATCAGAAGGCTTACAGGAAATGTGCAACTATGCATAT
This sequence comes from Chrysanthemum seticuspe, assembly GCA_019973895.1. Lineage (NCBI taxonomy): Eukaryota > Viridiplantae > Streptophyta > Magnoliopsida > Asterales > Asteraceae > Chrysanthemum > Chrysanthemum seticuspe. Next base: position 248,129,652 of record BPTQ01000004.1, read on the forward strand.
TATAGAAAATGCTTTTCTTAGTTGTTTCTAAGTAGACTAAGTACAAGAACATAACTAATATAGCTTGTATCAAAGTGGGAAACACTGAAGTTCCTAGGATGAGTGACGACGACCATACCAAGAGGTCGTAAAATCTCATTTTCAAATACCTAAGTTAAAATGTTTAGTGCCAAGATATGGCAATACCTACATACTACAAGCATAGTTAAAATTGTTTACAAACCATTGTTTTGAAATTGTTCATCAAGTACTTAAGCCTTAGGACCTTACTTTCTTCACTTCTTCACCCGTCCTTTATCAAACCATCTTCACTTCTTCTTCCTCAAGAAATTGGCGAAGCATTTGAAGATTCCCTTGGTTTGTTGCCATTCGTACGATTCATTGGGGATGTTTGGAAATTGGTTAATGTAGTCCAAGGGTCAAGATCAATATTCTCAAGTGGGTTGCTACTACTCCCTTCACCTTCACCTTCTTCTTGCCTCTCCCTTTCGTCCGAGGAATCCGTGGGTGGATGTGGCCTCTTGCCTTCTACCATGAACCTTGTTGTTCTACCCTCGGTTAGTGGAACCATGACCTTATTGCAAAAGTTATGATCAAGGGATTGTGGGGAAGGATCTAATGCAAAGATAAATTTGGCAAGACGGGTTAGAAGCATTGCATACGGGAGTACCATCTTGTCCATGCTTCTCACACTTGCCATTCTTTTGACCATGTAGTAGGCAAGGTTGAATCTAGTATTGGTCACTAGACAATATATCATGAAGCTTAGGCAAGCATTGGGGTGATCCTTGTTTCCTACTAGACATACCACATTTTCTCTTATCACAACTTCCCATTTCTTATATAACCCATACATTTCCGAAAGCTCCATTTGAAAAGGATCCCTATAGATCACTTTTGACTTTCTTGTGACTCTTGATGGTGATGCTCTTGGCATAAATACGGTGTCCCTCACCGTGGTTGCTTCTGGGATCAAAGTGTGGTAGATATCATGGTGATCAACCATTGTGTGTAGTTGTTCCAAAGACCATTCATTTGAGTACATACAAACACCATCATATGTAACCCCTAGAATTCTTCCAAGCTCCACAAGTGAAAGAGTGTACTTATGTCCATTTATGGTAAATTCAATTGAGATGGACCCATCATCATTTCTAATTATACCCATAGTCTTGTAAAACTCAAGCACAAAGACCGGGAAAATTTGCTCGTTTATATCCAATAAACAATCAAACCCAATGGTTCCAAATACTTCCCTCATGTCGGTATTTGCAAGAAATGATGGATCAACAACTCTACCTTCATGAAAGAGTCTCCTTTCAAGTAACTTAAAAGCTTTCCTATCGTCCGGATTTAATCCATTTTTCCTATGGTACATGGGAATGTAGTGAGTGGTGTCTTGGTAATCTTGTTGCTTGTTGCTTGGCATGATGTTCCTAAACAATGTAACCACAATGTGGTGTTAATGGTGAATAGTAACCTAGAGGGTTTCATCACAATTTTGCTCTCATCATCTTTGTTGGGTTCAAGAAATGTGTTTAATTTGTATTAACAATGTTAAATCTTTGATTTAGATTATCTTAGAAAACAATGTGATGACAAATAATGGTAAACCCATTTGAACCCAACTCTTAAAGATGAAGTAATTGTAATTCTAAGAATCAAGGAATTAGATTAACAATGTAGTGAAGATTAAACTTACACACGTGATTGTTAGGCTTGAGAAAAATGATCAATTAGCTCCTATGAACAGTAATAGAGTCCTTGTTCGTGAGTCTGTGAAATGAGTGATGGTGAAACATCCACAGTGATCATTTTTAGCTTATACTGTCTTCTGTTGCACGGATCCCGCGGATCCCTCTCATTTGGGATCCGTCTAGTATAAACTTAGGGATCCGGCATGACAGTAAAAGTTAGCTCAAGAAATTCCTTGATAACTTTGGTTTGAGAGTTCTAAGATACCTAGTATTTTGGTGTTAATGTTCTAAAGCTTGTGGTTTGAGGTTTTGATGATTAAATGCTATTCCTATTAGACAAGGTTCCCTTTTTTAAGAATTAGTCGCGATTCTTGGGAAGCTTTTCAAATATTATAATAAAATCCCATTTTATTATAATATAAGAAGTTTCACATGGATATTTATTGATGTGCATGAGATGTCAATAAATCCTTTGTGGTGAATAATGATTGATGTTATCATATAACAAGGTATCATTATTATGAGTTGGTAATAAAGTCTACAAAACAAAATTGGAGAACACTAAATAGAAAATTACTATAAAAGAATAATTACTAGAATTATTACTACTAAGACATGCAATCAAGATACTAATAATAACAAATAAAGATAAGTAATTAAAGATCATACCTTTGCCAAATATTCTTTTAAGGAAAAGAAATATTTAGATGTTTCTTGGAATCTCCAGATTAATGTTGTAAAAACATTCTTTTTGCGAGAGGAACAATTTAGATGAATTCTTCATGATCTTTTTGGTAGTTCCAAATCCAAGTATGGATAATGCTTTTAAAAAAATGTTAGAGCATTCTATCAATGTCCAACAATATACAATATATTGATTTTTTTAAAATTATGACAAAAATAATCCTTCTTTGTAGTATTCAAACATACATGGATCGTATCAAGTTTTTAACGTACAACATACTCTAAGAAACTTGGTAACGAAGCTCTGAAGCCAATTGTGGAAAACTAGAAGGGGGGGTTGAATAGTTTTACCAATTTAAAACTTCCTTTTAAATATTTAGATCGACTTATGTCAATCTATTTGGTTATTTATGTTGGACGTTGATAGATAAATATATAAACATATAATGAAGGATAAAGAGTAAGAAGCACATCACCACGACACAAGTTATTTATAGTGGTTCGGCTACAAGGACACCTTCCTTGCCCTACTCTACTCCCCGAGTCACCTACTCGAGAGTTCGTAAGCACTACACCAACTCCTTATGGCGGAGAAGCCTTCACAACGTCGCTTAACCTTTTTCCGGTACAAAGCTAAATACCGAGTTCTTTCACACCAAGGCGAACCACACCTAACACAACGTCGCCTACCCTTTATACGGTGCTAGGCTAACCACCGAGTTCTTTCACACCTTAGGAGAACTAATCCTATCACAACGTCGCCTACCCTTTATTAGGTACTAGGCTAAGCACCTAGTTCCATTATGGAGGAACTACTACCCTTCACGACACAACACCTATTATCAAGGAGATCTACTCCTTGTTACAACATCATCAAGGATATCACCATCCTTGTGAATAAATAAACACCTATATGTATAACGATGCACCTCATCGATTATACGACCTAAGCATTCTTCCCAAATGCTACTTGATTTGATTCTTCGGCATCCTTCACTAATGCCTTTGACACAACGCTTGGCATCCTTCACTAATGCCTTCGTCTTGACACCTTAAGCATTCTTCACTAATGCTTTGACGCGGATGATGAGCACCTTACACTAATGCTTTCATCTTGACACTTTCGGTATTCTTCACTAATGCCTTCAACCCAACATCTATGGAGAAGGGAAGAACTATAAACAAGAAAACCTTCGTTGTCTTGATGATGACGAAGCATGGCAACTCATGGACTTGAACTTGCACGTCTTCAAGATGTGGTGATCTTTCCTTTAAGAGGAATCTACAAGATCACACAAAAACAAAAGAGAAAAGCTACATAGATCTCTTGGATCTGAGGTTAGAGGGTTAGAATACTTGGGGGAAGTATGTGTGTAAAGGGATGAATAGAAAGGAAGAAATGACTCTCTATTTATAGAGGAAATTCTCTACTGTTTCCCCGGATCCCACGGATCCCTTCCACTTGGGATCCGGCTAGCATAAAGCTAGGGATCCGTGGAACGCTCCTCTTTGCCCATGGGTATTTTTGGTTATGGGTCATGGGTCATGGGTTATGGGTTGATCCATGGTTTTCTATCTAGATACAATGTACCTTAAGGATACGTTGAACTTGTGTAAGTGGTATATATAAAACCATGGGTTATGGGTCAAAACCATTTGCTAGTTTTTATCTATTTAGTATATACTTGCTTTTACCCATTTTAGTATACTTAATATAAGTATGTATTAACCCAATATGTAAACACTAGTTGTTGTACATATGCATATAATTCATAGAATTACTTAAACTTGTTAAGCCAATATGTAAACACTAGTTGTTGTACATATGTATATAAAATCACTTAATCTTGTTATAGTGTTTTATGTGAAAACGTAAGTGTGTTATAAAACTATTAGTTCAAACCATTTACGTATTTTATTTGTTTCGTTAATATGATTTTACTTTTGTTATCGACAAAACATTAGAAGATCGTAAAATATAAATAAACGTTTTTACGGCTTATTTGTATTAACACAATTGATAACATCAAATAGTCCTGAATATTAAGTGTCAATTTCCCCCAATAATGTTCGTATTTTATATCATTTATATGGATTTACACTTGTTTTCCTTTATATTTCACTTTTAGGTAAATTACGAGCATTTGAGCTAATGAGACGCGGATTTGGAGATTTTCTTTGAGATTTATGATAGTATGCCCACTGTGAAGAAGCTACGGCGTAACTCCATCTCTCACATTACACCGTCGCTAGCGTGTGAGTCAGAAGACCAACTCAGCATTTAAATACGGGGTAACTCCCTACTAAGGATTATGCTGTAACCAATTAGGTCAAAGGATGTTCCACGCCGCCATCAGATACGCCGTAACTCCTTCCATTGATTACGGCTTAATCATACCAATTGTAACCTGTATTGAAGATACGGCGTAACCCATTCTATGTGTTACGCCGTAACTAGCTTACCGAGAGCATAATTATGGAAATATTGGGGTTACGGCGTAACTCTCAACTCAAGTTACGCCATAACTAGATCGTGCCTATAAATACAAGCCCTAATTTCTGTATTTTACATCATTCACTCCACACCAAAAAGCAGAGAACGTCAAGAGGGGTCCAAAGGCAGATCTTGAAGAGCATACAGAACCATCTCCAAAGGAGAAATCACTCCCTAATGATAAACATTAGCGACGATTTTATCTTTTACTTTCGATTCATGTATTTCATTATGTCAAACATCGAATCTTTGGTTTCGTTTAATATGATCGGCTTAGCACCTTTGGTGCTAGCCTAGTTATGATTCCTTAATTGTTTTGTTTACGTTTACATGCTTCCGTATAATTGTTTCTAGTGTATGCATGCATAGTTCGTTGGTAGCTACCCTAGCTTCGGTAGTTTTGAATGGCGGTAGTGTCTAGTTGCTTAGGAGAATTGACCAACTGACTCTAAGTAGGTAGATTGAGTTAGGAAGGGTAAGAATTTACCAACTGACGACCCTTTCTCACTTGTGCGAACTAACTAAATGATCACCTGTCGTTTGGATGAACTTAAGAAGTTAGGGATAAGTGTCTAAGATGCTAGCGTCCGGGCACTCATTGTTATGAATCTTGCATGTAGTAGTACTTAATGACTTGTCTTAGGGGACTAAAAACAACTGGACTTTCAAGGGTAGTAGCTTGATCTCCGGTGGAAGCCTTTGCTGATAGGTTAGGACGAACTGACCAAATGTTGTCCTAGCAACTTAAACCCCCACTTGAATCAATTGGAAGTAGTAAGACGTAAACATTACATGATAGGATGAATAACTAGGTTAGCACACTTTACCCTTATTGATCACAACCACTATTTACTTTTCGCATTTTATTTCTTGTCAATTAGTTTATTAATCATTTCAAACCTTAAAACAACTAAAACCAGTGACACCTAGACTTAATATAGATCCACTCACATAGCTCTTGGGACGACCTCAGTTTTACCGATTACTACACTACACACGACCGGGTACACTGCCCGTGAGTGCATAAGGTGGACCATAGGTAAACGAGACTTTATAAATATTAAAACCTGGTCAGAAAACCTGCATCAAGAATCACACAAGTCAGGTAACCCACAAATAATAAACAGAACAAGTATCATAACCAGCGGAAATACTAACAACAGTATAAGCATGATAGTCACATGTATCTGGTAGGAATACCAAATGAACATCATAATTGAATGAATTAGCTAGACGGATAACATAAGTTGAACCATATTCCTTCATCAACCAGTAGCATAAACAGAAGTGTAAACATGTCAGATCAACAAGTCAGGTAAACATCAATTACTAAGCCAAATCAATATCATAAGCAACGGAAAAAATACCAACCAAAAGTACAAGAATGGTAGGTACAAATAGCAAATAGGAATACTAAATGATAATTATAGCCCACAAAATAACTGAACGAGGTATAACATGGTAAACGGATGAGTCAAATAATTACATACTAGCATGGCAAACGGGTGAATCAATTAGTCACATAATAGCAAGGTAAACAAATAGTCACATATTAATCATATAATAGCAGGGTAAACGGATGAGTCAAATAATTACATACTAGCATGGAAAACGGATGAATCAATTAGTCACATAATAGCATGGTAAACAGATAGGCACATATTAATCATATAATAGCAGGGTAAACGGATGAGTCAAATAATTACATACTAGCATGGAAAACGGGAGAGTCAATTAGTCACATAATAGCATGGTAAACATATAGTCACATATTAATCATATAATAGCAGGGTAAACGGATGAGTGGTAATCTAAAGTATAAGCTTGGTACTCAACCAAAATGGAATGAGAGTATGACAAATAAATGAAATAGAGTATAGTATGGTAGTCGGATGAATAACATAAGGATAATGAATGAATGAGTAATCAATGAAAAACTAACAACGAGAAATATAGAATATGGTGCATTGTGGAATAATATGAGGCATAACAAAGATAAAAGGTCATGAAAGGAAAATATCAGAGATCTACCACAAGCCCGAAACAAACATATCATAACATAAGTAACCAATGGAGTAGCTAATTCCCGAAATGTGAAGGACGTGTATTGCACACAACATCAATCACTGAAAAAAATCAATCAATCATATCATATCATATACATAACAAATCTAGGATGCATCCATACGCCCCTGCAAAGATATTAGTGGCGAAACATATATAATAATCTTGAGCTCATAATATATATAACGAAAAAGGGACGGGATGGTTCATCACTCGAACACCCTGGAGTCATGCCATTAGTGCATCAATGGCATGGCCATGTTACATCCACGGCTAGGAAAATGGCTCGGGTATTAAACTGAAGGGTCAAAAGGTAAGGTCAAAGTTTGGCAAATGTCTAGGTCAACAGAATAGTATAATCAAAGGTTTATAGCAAAGGTTCTTAGTAAAGGCTCAATTCAAAGGTTCGCATAAAATAGTTCAAGGTTCATAATCAAAATAGCTAAAGATCAAAAGATGTGTAAGAGATCATGAGAAACCTTAAGAGAAAGGTCAGGATATCTGTACCTTACAAAAGCAACAAACAGAAATGACCAAAAGAGTAGGATCACTCCGACTTCACCCGATCTACACGAATTATCATAACATATTACTTATACGTACAATTAATGTCATAATTACGGTTATTATGAATTTTAGGGTTTCTACCATTTATAGAAACTTTTTAGGTCAAAACATACTTAACCAAGTTTTACGAATTAATCATATAGGGTTTAAGTGAACTAAATGATTAATTACAAGGTAAATGAGTTTTACTCTTATTAACACTTAATTAGGGTTTCATAGCGGAATTTAATTACATTTATGCACAAAAGTATATTAGGATACTTAATAATCAAATTAATGTTCACATATTATCAAATTAGGGTTTCATATACCATAAATCATACAAAGGTCCAAATGTACATTAGAGGTCACCAAATATCATTTTAGTGGTTTAGTAGTCATTTACACAAGTTCATAAGGTTACCTGCATCCTGGGTTAATTTACAAACACTTATGTATACTAAATATTAAAACATGTATTCAAGTCATATTCGGATTTATTTACCTTACATCAGACATGTTTTCTACTAATTATATAAAATAGCTAAGCATCAATTCAGGTCCCCCGGTTCGACACAGAACTACCTATATTTCTCTAGTATTTATATGAATTTCCTTAAAATTTATAGACATGTCTAAGTATTTTATAAAAATTCACTTTCACAAACTGTTCCAGATTTCTCAGCTTTAGACACCTTGTAATTTTATATTTTTAAACCTTATTTATACTATTCCAAAAATTTCCCAAACATTCCAGAAATTAGTTAAGACATTAATTAACATCATATAAAAATTAGGGCTTTGCAGACCTCACCAATAGTTTATGAAAAATCCCACAAGTTGGCTGAATTCCCAGACCCGTATATCAGTTTTAACATGTTAACTTTCAAAAATCAAACGGGTGACTTTCCGACCACCAATGACCCCGAAACTTGACACACAAGTAGTACAAAGGTTAAATTCAATTCTAGAATCAAAAACCACCCAACTATGTGTTGTTAAGCATTTATTATCTAATTTACAAAATACTCTTTTTCTGGAGCAGCATCACATGAAATCACAGTTTGACACACGATACATAACAATTTATAAAGACTCCAATTCAATACCAATAATTAAACGATCATCATGTACATGTATTAAGGTCCCCAAAACACCATAAAATGGTCTCATTCGATATTCCCCACTATACAATAGATTAAAAATGTAGAACCACACCGAAAACCCTAATTGACCTAAAAACCCTAACCCAACTTCCACAATTTTTATAAACTGATCCGAGTGCTATAAAATTAATACAAATTCGTTTTTATCATCGACATAGATTAGGGTTTTCATAAAAATTAATCTCATAATTTTCTTCAAGCCGAAATAATTAAAAAATAATAATAAAACAAATACCTAGTTTGCGGTTTAATGGAAATTCGATTGCAAGAGACTTAAAAGATTTTTCTTCCGACTTTTGCAGCCCTCTCCTTGATTCCTCAGACTCCAAATCGTGTGTGTGAGTTTATGTTTTCTGTAGGTCGAATGGGAGAGGACGGGGGAAGTATAACCGATTTAAGAAGAAAGCGTGTGCTTTATTTTAGGGTATAAGTAAATACCGAATATTATAAATTGATGCGGGGATTTGTGTTTATCTTTAGGTCGATCAAAAAAAAGAGGGGGGGGGGGGGAGAGAAATATGGCCGAATATATGGGGTGGTATTTTAGGGTTTACATATAATTTTTGTACTTAAACTATTTATAGAATTTGGTTTAGGTAATTAATTATTTAGATTTACTCTTATTATTAATTTATCAAATGTCACTAAATTTAAAAGTATTATTTCAAATGTTTATTAAATATTTTAGATAAATTTCATAATTAGTACCTCGAGTTAATAAATTTTAAATTAGACACAAATATAATTTACGCGATTTTCAGGGTTTTACAACTCTTCCCCTCTAAAAAAAATCGTCCGAATTTGAAGTCGCAGAAGTAAACGGAGACGTACTAGTTTAAGGCAGACGTAGCAATCTATAGTTTCGCACAATCATAACAATTTCTGGTCCAAAGAGTACAAAAATTACACGTAACAGATGTCAGTGAGAAACTCGCAATGAGGTACAGAATTCGAAACGAATGTGAAAACAAACAAATAACGGATATGAGTCATAGCCCATCCAACGTACCAACCTCAGGCATTTCTCAGGACGTCGTATGATTCCAATAAGTTCAAATTATACGATCTCGGTATTATCACGTTGATCAGGCGTCATAATATTTGCATCACATAACAAGTCGTTATTGTCATCATATTCTATCTCGGTTCATGACGAACCACATAACCAACATCACGTCAAAACAGATACAAATATAGGTAGCGAGTAACATACCAAATCAAACCAAATTCATATACAGGCAGCACATAATACATCAAATCAACTTTCCATTCCACAAAAGAAAGAAGGCCGCTGACTTGCTCGAGAAGGTTCCTCGTGACTTATTACTGACGATCAAGAATAGCCTCAGGCTCACTAGAATGAAAAGGTGCCACAAAGTCTAACCTTACTAATACAAATCATATAAACATAATGGATGAAAATTGATATTCATTAAACACAACGCGAAGTTGTAGTAACACTGAAGAATCAAGCCATAGGAATCCATCATCCAGGAGCGCCCAATCATATGAAGCAGATGGATCTTCTCAGCATCTCAATGGTTGGACTTTCGACACTAATATGTCTGAATCTTGGTAGTAGTTTCTCCGCACGTCTAAAGTACGACGGTCATAGTTCCTCTGCTCCTATGTCTTCCAAGTGTCCACTAGTTGAATCTTGTCTCCGTCTTTGCTCCTCTGGCTGTTCCTGCTTCACGAACCTCTCCAGTTCAGAAACTGTTGCAGCAACGCAAGGTCGACACAACCATCTTCGACTCTATGAGTAGTCTCCATCTAAACGATCGACAAGCGAATGCGCGAGGACAAGACAGACAAAGTCAAATGTGGAAGGAAGATCAAATCAGCGGAGACAAAAGAGTATCAAGATCAAATCTGAACAAAAAGTGAAAACAATCAGAAAAGATCAAAACAAACGGAAGCCTAATGTCTACCCAAGTCCTCACGGGTCAATCCTAAGGTCAACAAGCCAAAACCGTAGCTCTAATACCATAATTGTAACACCCCCAACCCGACAAGGGTCCGAATGTCGCATTACAGAGTCATATCAGAACATAATTAAATTACAAGCGGAAGTCTTGAAGGAAATAAAGGAAAATAAAGTCATATAAATAAAGGACTCTCAAAGGTCCAAAACATGCAATCTAACTAAAATAATAATTTCAAAACTGAAATGAAAATAAAGACTGAGTAAAAGATAATCCAAAAGAAAGGGTCGCTAAAGGGTAGGTCTTCTACTCCTACTCTCTTCACTATAATCCCAGCTCTCGCAAAAACCTGCCGCAGGGAAAAGAAAAATGCGGCTGAGCTTACAAATTCCAGTGAACAGATATAAACAAATCAAAGTAAACTGAGAAATAAAAGTCATAGAGAAGGAATGAAATGAGTCAATGAGGAGCCTGCAAAATGCAATATTAACAGATAACAAGAAGAACAACAATCGAAGGAGACCAAAACAAAGCAGCGCATCATCGAATAGATATAAGCACGTATAAATAACCAAACATACTGATACCGAACATAAACAAATAGGGGTTGATAAACAGTATCATAAACAAAACATGTAACCAAACAGTGTACAAGCATAGCTGTCAGCGTTGTTAATACAAATAAGCCGTAAAAACGTTTATTTATATTTTATGATCTTCTAATTTTTTGTTGATAACAAACGTAAAATCATTTTAACGAAACAAATAAAATACGTAAATAGTTTGAGCCAATAGTTTACTAACACACTTACGTTTTCATAACAAAACACTAAACAAGTAATAGTGTTTACATTTTATAGAAATGCATATGTATAACAACTAGTGTTCACATAATGGGTATATATATATATATATATATATATATATATATATATATATATATATATATATATATATATATATATATATATATATATATACTTAGTATATATTAATGGGTAATATAATGGGTAAAGATCTAAGCACTTGACCCATTGACTAGACATATTGAATGTAGTTGGGTGAAACCCAAAGTCCATGACCCATACCCATGGAGCATGATCCATAACCCATGACCCATTGCATGACATCATGCATGAAGTCATGTTGGATAATATGCATAACTCATGGAGCTAACCATGACCCATTGACTAGATGCATTGCACCTTCTAGATACATTGTATCTATTTGGATACTCATGATCCAAAGTCTATGACCCATGATCCATGACCCATAACCCATTTAGGATGAGCGTCCTAAGGATCCCCAGGAATACACTGGACGGATCCCTCAAGCAAGGGATCTGTGGGATCCGTGGGACAGTAGTAAATATTTGTCTATAAATAGTGAGCCATTTCTTCATTGTAAGTTGCAACTTTTACATATACTATCTCTTAGTATTGTAAACTCTCTAACCTCAGATCCAAAGGATCTTTCTATGTATTTTTTGTTGGGAATAATCCGTTACCACGGATAGTAGTGGTTTACACTGCTTAGTTTAACACTAGCAGTGGAAACGTATTCCCACTGCAAGTTCTTTATTACCACTGCTATCAGTTTATTATAAGGTTAAACGCGTCTAAATAAGTATAGAATAGATTGTGTGTATATTCTATTATGTTAACTTTATACTTATCTTGTAAAGGACTCCTTGTTGTATAAAAGGAGATCCTAGGTTATTGTCTTAGGTACGTATTACTTTACATTTACCTACGAAAGCTTCAAGGTGTAACCCTAGTGATAAGTTAAGATCACTCGTATTATTCATTAATAATTTTGGAGCTTGAGTTTTGTGTTAATTGGTGTTTATTCTCTTACATCATATAATTCGTCTTCTAAGTATTACTTAAGTAAATTCCGCTTGCTTGATAATATTATACAAAATATCATTGACACAAAGTAGAGTGTCCCAGATCCATCAAGTGGTATCAGAGCGAAGGTTCTGATATTTTGTTTTAGAAGATCCAAGGAATTAGCTTGACTCACTCACTCAATTCAATGGAGATGCAAAACAATCAATCAAACTCTTCTTCTACACCCAGACTCCCTAAGCTTAAGCTTATTGAGTTTGAGATGTGGATGATACTGATTGAGCAATACTTCCTCATACATGACTATGCTCTATGGGAGATCATTCAACTTGGTGATTCCTTCAAATCTGTGACCACTACTTCAAAAGTTTGTAACACAGATGTTGTGAAAGTTTCTGTGCCTGAATCAAATTCTAAAAAAGCTCAAAAGAAGAATGATCTTAAAGCTAGATGTCTGTTGCTGATGACTCTTCCTAGAGACCAGATTATTGCATTCAGCAAGTTCAAGACAGCTAAAGAACTGTTTGAAGAGATTTGCTCAGTGTTTGGTGGTAATGATGCTACAAAGAAGACTCAAAAGACATTGTTAAAGCAAAGTTATGAAAACTTCTCTGCTTCAAGCAATGACTCACTTGATAGCATTTTCACCAAACTTCAGAAGATTGTTACACAGCTAACTGTGTTTGGAATTGAGGTAGAAAAGAAAGACCTCAATTTGAAGTTTCTAAGAAGTTTGCCTTCAGAATTTCAAATCGATGTTACTGTCTGGGAAAACAAGTCAGACATTGAAACAATGAAACTCAATGATCTTTACAACAACTTCAAACTTATTGAGCAAAGGTTGAATAAGGCAGGGAAACTTGGTACAAGCTCTAGTATCTTGGCATTGTTGTCAAATTCTGTTGACAGTGATGATTCTGAAGATGAAAGTGATGATGATATTGCAACTGTAGGTTCTAAAGTTTCCACTGACAATGTAAATATTGCCACTGCAAGATCAAAGAAGAAGGTTGCTAGTATTGGAGATCCTACATTTTATGCTTTTATCTCCACACAAGTTGATGGCTCTCTCTTAACTCATGAAGACATAGAGCAAATTGATGAAGATGACTTGGAGGAGATGGATATAAAATGGCAGATAGCCCTTCTGGCAAGCCTATTCACATTAATGGTGACGATACTGCAGGCTTTGATAAGAAGAAAGTAGAGTGCTTTAACTGCCACAAGTTTGGACATTTTGCTAGAGATTGTAGAAGACCAAAGACAAAGGACAATAGATCTACATGGTACAAGCAAAAGAAGGGACCAATTGTGGAAGAACCAAAGGCAATGTTGGCTATTGATGGTGTGAGCTATGATTGGAGTTTCATGGCTGATGATCTTGAAGAAGAACACACTGATGCTGCTCTTGTTTCTGCTGAAGTTGCTCTTATGGCTTTCTCTGACTCGGAGGTACAAAACTCTGAATGTTGCTCTAAAACATGTAGGGCTGCTAAAGAAGTTGAAAGACTTAATAATTTATATTCTAATGAAAGACAAGAGTTATACACTGCCAATTATACTGTGGCTAATCTTAAGAGAGCCATGGCAGTTTTAGAAAAACAAATAGAGCACTATCATGCAAATGCGTCAAATTATAATGATGATATGATTCTTCTTAGGAGAGAGGTAGAACATACAACTGTTGTGAATGAAGCATACCAAAAGGAGCTTGAAAAACTTCAAAAGAAAATTGAAAATGTCAATTTAACTATAGACACATGTTATCATCAGTCTGAGTCAATTGATAAAATTTGGAATGCTCAAATATATAATAAAGCTAAGTCTGGTATAGGTTATAATACTAAGCCTCCACCACTAAGGGGTGTTCATTCACCTCAAGGTATAGATTTAGCTCATACAGGTATAGAGGATTTTAAGGATCTTGAAAGAGAATATGGTCCTTTAAAAGACACAGTTGTGAAGAGTGAGGAAGAGAGTAAGCTTGATAAGGATGTTTTTGAGAGTGCTAGTGACTCATCTGTTGTAGATGAGAGTGTTAAAAAGAATGTAGAGACTACTATCCCAAAAGTTGCTAATACTGTTACAGAGGAACCTAGGAAACCAGTTAATAAACCTAGAACAACTGTAAGGTATGCTGAGATGAATAGGAACAAGCCTACAGATCCTAGGGGTAACCAGAGGAGTTGGAATCATGTTAAATCTCAACAACTAGGTAGTGATTTTGTGATGAACAATAAAGCATGCTATATCTGTGGTAGTTTTGATCATTTACATGCTTATTGTGACTATCAAGTTGGGAGAAGGGTAGTCTATGGGAACAAAAGGGTGGAGTCTAACAGATATCAACATAATGTACACCCTAGTTCTAATTGCAAAATGGTCCCAAGAGCAGTTCAACTTAGAAGTGGCCTCAAAACATTTGCCACTGCAAAAACTGTTAACACTGCTCACCCTAAGTCACCTGTTAAAAGTGAAAATACCAAAACAAGCTTTGTAAAATCTGCAAAAACAGGAAAAAGGACCTTTCAAGCTAAAAAGATTAACAATAACCAACAGTGGGTACCTAAAAAGAAACCAGCAGTTTCCACTGATCATTCAAAAGTTACCACTGCAAGGGTTTTGAACAAGAAAATGGGGGACATGGAAAATGCTGTGAAGGCCTCAGCACGTTAGGAATGGAAACCAAAAGGAAATATCTCTACAACCAATCCCAATGGTGTATCAATGACCTTTGATAGATACAATTATATTGATACACGAGGCAGATCCAAGTCAATCATGGCTTGGGTCCCCAAAAGAAACTACCTCTTTACTCTTATGTGCAGGAACATCCAAGGACAAAAAGATCAGATCAAGGATATACAAATAGTGGGTGTTCAAGGCACATGACTGGCAACAAGTCCTATCTTTAAGACTTTGAGCAATATGATGGACAGTATGTCAGTTTTGGAGGTGGAGTAAATGGTAAAGTTGATGGTAAAGGAGTTATTAAAACTGGTAACTTGGACTTTGAACCTGTGTATTATGTAAAAGAGCTTAAGTATAATATTTTTAGTGTGTCACAAATGTGTGACAAAATGAACAATGTTCTTTTTACCAAAGATATGTGTTTTGTACTCTTTAAGGATTTTAAGATGCCTAATGAAGATGGAACCATTTCGATAGAGTTTATCATCGATGGGCACGAATTCACCTTCACTCTTGAAGAATTTGCTAGGACACTTTGTATCCCATGTCAAGGAGTATGTATGTACTAAAATGAATGGTCAATGGCCAAGATTCATGACATGGTGGATCATCACGAGGTATACTTCACACGCATCCCGGAAGCAACTACAGTAAGAGATACCGTCTTCATAGAAAGAGCCTCTCCATCAAGAGTCACTAGAAATTCCAAGGTTGTCTATAGAGATCCTTTTCAAATGGAGCTTTCGGAAAGGTTTCCATTATACAAGAAATGGGAACTAGTGCTAAGGGAGAACGTCCTTTGATTGGTGGGAAATAAGGATCATTCCAATGCTTGCCTAAGCTTCATGATCTATTGCCTTGTAACCGGGACTCATTTCAATCTCACCTACTACATGGTGAAACGAATGGCAAGTGTAAAAAGGACGGACAAGATGGTGCTCCCCTATGCCATGCTCTTGACTCGCCTAGCAAATTTCGTCTTTGCTTTGGATCCATCTCCCTACTCCAATGACCACACCTTTTGCAACAAGGTCATGGTGCTTCTATCCGATGAGAAGACCACAAGGATTATGGTTGAAGGCAAGAGACCTCACCCACCAATGGACTCATCAGACGAAAGAGAAAGAGAGGGAGATGGTAGTAACCCCATCGGCAACGTGCAACTCGACCCTTTAGCATACATTGACCAACTACCAGAAGTCCTGAGCCCTTCACAAGAATTCTAACAAACAAAGGGCATGTCCAAGTGTTTTGCTAACTTCTTCATGAAGAAGAACAAGTAGGGGTGGAGGGGGTAAAAAGAAAGTGAAGAGTAGAGGCGATGGAGAAGGAGTTTGAATGGGAGGAAGGTAAGGTCGTGGAGCTTAATTTGTGAACAATTGTCTGTAAACAATTTAAACAATATTTCTGTAGTTTAGGATGTAGCTCTAAGTAGATGGTTTGACATAAACTAAAACATTCTAACCTAGGAACCCGAAAAATGAGAATTTTACGACGACTTGATCACAATCAAGAAGTCGGTACCGCTCATTTTGCTTACCTTCTAGTCGCCCTTACTTACTATGCGTAATATTTTTGCTTGCATATTTGATTATTGAATGTAGAAATGATTAGGATGTGTATTTCCTAAAGAGAGCAAATTCTGCACATTTGCTGAGAAGCTACAGGTCAGCAGTAGCCGGATCCCTGAGCTATAACTAGCCGGATCCCTCAGATGAGGGAACCGTAGGATCCGGGCAAACAGATAAGGAATTCTTACACTTTCACTTCAATCCAATACACTAGACCTTATCACACTAGATAAACATGACACTTTAGGACCACTTAAGTTTTCCTCAAACTCAGTAGGTCTCACACTCACTCATAGCTAACATAGGATCACACTCTAGATATTTTTGATTTATCACTTCACCAAAACTCACCATATTTTTGTTCCAATACTCACACAATGTTCCTCACATCTCAAAACACTGAGTTTGCTATTTCTCTCAATTTTGACAAATTGATTTTAGTCATCTTTGACCTCAAAATAGGCTTAAAACTAGTTTTTCATTTCTTTTTATATTTTAGGAATTTTCCAAATTTCTCTTAAGCTATCATCTGATCTCTAGGATCAATTGTCCTCATTTGTCACCTTCAAATTAATGGTATCATCCTTAAACACTTAGTTGCACCCTCAAAAAGTCTACTTTCCTACCAAAAACCATCATTAGGTATCCTCACACCTTATGGTTGGACATTTAAGTCACATACCATTTAAGACATCTGAGGGAAGTCAACCCCTTAATATTTATAGGTACTATACCTTAAAAGAGCATAATCACTCCACCACTTTGCTGTCTAACAGACGGATCCCTAGTTTATAACTAGACGGATCCCTAATGAGAGGGAACCGTGGGATCTGGGTCTACATAATAGCTTAATATAAGCTTTTCCTTCTAATTCAAACTCTCTTTGGTAGTCTAAACACTTTTACTTACCATTAAATGACTCCCTAGAATAGAACAACACTATAGTTGACCTTAGTGCATGCCAAAATTCTTAGTGGTCAAGAATTTAATTCATTAACTTAACCTCATACTTTATAAACCAAGCACTGTAATGAGCTTAAACCATCATTCAAACCACAAACCAAAAATTAGTAGCTAAGACATCTATTACATCCTCTCTATCACTATGACTAAAGCATCTAGCAAGAACTCTTCAACCAAAGGTTCATCCAAAAAGAATGCTCATATGGTTCATGATATTTCCTCTACCGAGTCATCTCCCATAAGAAGTCCAAATGCTAAATCCCTCCTCAACAAACTCATTCAACCAAAGCTAGAAAAACCGCTAGGATTAGCATTCGAACTTTTGAGTTGGAAAAGGCTTCATCAAACACTAAACCAAACACACCTAGCTCTAGTAAAACACTCAAGCATTCATTTCTAGAACCTAAACTACATTCCTTTACCGAACCTCTTTCCCATCCAAATCTCTACTCGTTAGAAGACTCACCACTAAGGACTTCCTATTCACCAACTTTCTCGCTAAATAGGGAACCACCTTCAACATCAAATAGTCCATCTTTGGAAACAAGGAATCACCAAAGATCCAACCATATAAAGGACTTCCCATCTCCATCACTAACTCGTGCATTATCACCCTCACTTTTAGTTGAACCACACCCTACATCACTCAACTCTCCTTCACAAATTCCACCATCCTTTGTGGAGCATCCTCAAAACATTACACCTCCTCTGGTTCCTAATCATGACAATAATTGCTCTAATTGTCAAATCACCCAAGGACTTGTTCAAGAAGTACGAAATGAGTTACATTTCATGTTTAATCATCTCCTTAAAAGATTGGACCAAATCAACAAGTCTACTCACCCTTAGATTTCGAGCACTTTGATGCTTTTTAAGTTTCCGTTACTTCTTAGAATTATTAGAAAATGTATTTCATGTTTTAGTCATTCTCTTAGTTTTAGACATATGTATATCATTTCTCATGATTTTATTGAATGAAATTACATGTTACATGCCATATTGTCTTGAGAATATGTTTGGTGCCCTAATTCATAACTCGTTTTGATGATTAACATCACATTGTACATCACCATGGTTGTCTTAAGCATACAGGCAGACGGATCCCTCATTTTAGCCTAGACGGTTCCCTCCAAGGGAGGAACCGTGGGATCCGTGCAACAGAAGACTTTTTTATTACTAACTTGAGTCTTATTTGCAGGAAATTATGCATCATATACTTGTTTTCTAGCCTTTGTTTTGTAGATTTTTAATATACACTTGAAGACTTTGACAACCTCAACAAGGGGGAGTTTCTTGTCAAAGCAAAACAGTTGCAAAATCATTTGCAATACTTTCACATAGGTTTACTTGATGTCATCCCCACAAAGGAGCATTCGTCAAGGGGGAGCATGTTCGTCAAAAAGATGAAATAATTTGCAAACAAAATTGCAAAACACTCACTTTGTCTTTCTAATTACTTCACGCCCTCACAAAAGGATGGACCGGTCAAAGGGGAGCTAAGCCAAGAATCCTTCTCTTCTCTTACTCTATAGTTTTCATATTTTTTCCTTTTCACATGTTTTTCTTAAAACAATGTGTTAGTTTCTTTTCGACGCTCTTTTTGTTTCGACAAAAAAGGGGAGAAGAGAGTAAAAACTCCAATTCAAACTTTAACGAATTTTAGTTTTTCCTTAAAATAATCTTATGTTTTGTCATCAACAAAAAAGGGGAGATTATTAATACAAATAAGCCGTAAAAACGTTTATTTATATTTTACGATCTTCTAATGTTTTGTCGATAACAAATGTAAAATCATTTTAACGAAACAAATAAAATACGTAAATAGTTTGAGCCAATAGTTTACTAACACACTTACGTTTTCATAACAAAACACTAAACAAGTAATAGTGTTTACATTTTATAGAAATGCATATGTATAACAACTAGTGTTTACATAATGGGTACATATATATATATATATATATATATATATATATATATATATATATATATATGTTGGAAAATTTAGTGCACTTGTGGGATTAGTTAACACTTGGTTTTGGGTAAGGCGGTACGGAGTGTACACCCATGAGGTCCTTGAACACCCTGACTCAATAGTGGTTAGTACTGCTAGTGTATTGGTTGCTACTGCTAGTGTAGTAACTGATGGTTCCTACTGGTAGTGTTATGGTTCATGCTGATGGTTCTTGCTGGTAGTGTTTGGTTCCTACTGCTAGTGTAACGGTTCCTACTGCTAGTGTTGCAGTGATTAATTTGTAACAGCTTTGACTCATTCAATTGGCTGTTATGACTGCTTTATGACCACGTTTAATTGGTCATGTAACCACTATTCCTATGATAATGGAGGCTTATTATGGGTGATTAATTGGCCGTTAATCATTCATAATATCCATTGACTAGGAGTGAGTATTCTCTACTATAAATAGAGATGGACTTCATCAGCATTAGACACTGAGAAATATACTGAAACCAGGAGAAACAAACTGAAAGCATAAACACTTGAAAGCAAAGGTTTATTGATTTGTGCCTAATTCAATAACAAACATTTGGTCTTATCCCAAGTAGATATTCGTGATACCCATGCATTAGGGTCGAATAGTTTACTTTGGAAAGTGATTACATGATTCCAAGTGATATCCGGTAACCACGTAGTGGTATTGCTATTGCTGCTGATTATCTTACCCTGCAGCTAGGCAAATATCCACCAACAATCAAAGTAAACTAATTTGTGATAATCAATGGTTGCTGCTGCAATGAAACACATGGCTTCAAACTTTGCCAAGCTGGACAAGTTTGAAGGGGTGGAATTTATGAGATGGCAGAAGAAGATGCACTTCTTGCTGTCAAACATGAGTGTGGTCTATGTTCTGACTACACCTATTCCTGATGATGGGGATGATGCTACTGTGGAGCAGATCAGGAGAAGGAGCAAAAGGAAGAATGATGATTACATTTGCATAGGTTTAATTCCTAATGGTATGTCTGATTCTCTATTTGACATTTATCAGAACTTTGAATCTTCTAAAGAACTGTGGTATTCCTAGGATGCCAAATATATGGCTGAGGATGCATCAAGTAAGAAGTTCCTTGTTAGTAATTTCACAAATTACAAATTGACTGATTCAAGACCAGTTATGGAACAATACAATGAACTTCTTGGTATACTTGGAAGGTTTACACAACACAATATGCACATGGATGAGGCTATTTCAGTCTCTTGTGTCATTGATAACTCCCTCCTTCTTGGAAAGATTTCAAGCATACCTTGAAACATAAGAAAGAGGAGTTAACTCTGGTTGAGTTGGGCAGTCATCTGAGCATTGAGGAATCTCTCAAGGTGCAGGATAATGACAAGCCAAAGAGTAGCAAACTAACCTCTCAAGGTGCAGTCATCTGGTTGAGTTATTGAATCTGATAAATTTGTCCTATCTAAGAATGGCGTGTTTATTGGTTTTGGCTATTTATGTAATCAAATGTTCAGGCTTAATATTGTCACTGATAGTGTTAATTCAGCGTTTGTGACAACCAATGACCTGACTGACTCTACCCTATGGCATGCTAGACTTGGTCATGTACACTATAAAAGGATGCAAGATATGTCTAAGGATGGGTTAATCCCAGCATTTGACATGGACACTGAAAAGTGTAAAACTTGCATGTTGACCAAGATAACTAAGAAACTTTTTCAGGGTGTTAAACGTGAATCTAAGCTCTTGGAGCTAATATACAGTGACCTGTGTCATTTGCATGCCACTACCGCTTTGGGGAATAAGAAGTACTTTGTGACATTTATTGATGATGCTTCTAGGTTTTGTTATGTCTATCTATTACATACTAAAGATGAAGCATTAGATAAATTCAAAGTATTTAAAACTGAAGTTGAATTACAACTTGGGTCTTTGATCAAAAGATTAAGGACTGATAGGGGAGGTGAGTACATGGATACTATGTATGTTCAGTCTGTTGGTATAATCCATGAAACGACTGCTCCCTATACTCCTCAGCAAAACGTTATTTCTGAAAGGAAAAACAGGGTGTTGAAGGAGATGGTTAATTCCATGTTGTCCTATTCAGGACTGAGTCAAGGGTTCTGGGGTGAAGCTATGTTAACAACTTGCAATTTATCAAATAGGGTTCCTAACAAAAGGAAAAAGGTTATCTCTTATGAACTCTAGACTAGAAGGAAACCCAACCTGAACTATCTCAGGGTTTGGGGTTGTAGGGCTGTTGTATAACTCCCTGATCCAAAGCTGAAAACTTTGGGTGAAAGAGGCATTGACTGCATCTTTGTTGGATATGCGGAGCGTTCCAAGGCTTTTAGGTTCTATGTTATTGAACCTAAAGAATATGTTTCAATTAACTCCATAATTGAATCAAGGGATGCAAACTTTGATGAGAATACATTCTCATCAGTCCCTAGACCAAGTATGAGGATTCCTAATGGAACTCATAAAACTGGTGTATCAGAGGTCCCTGATGAAGTGCCATCAGAGGTCCCTGATGAGGTTGTGGTTCAACAACCTGAACCTATGCTTAGAAAGAGCAAAAGGGTCAGGACTCTAAAGTCGTTTGGACCTGAGTTTCAACTATACTTAGTTGAAGGAACAAGGGATGAGGTCTCTCACCAATACTCCTATTGCTTCATTTTTGAGGATGATCCCAAGACATTTGAAGAAGCAATGATGTCCCAGGATATTGCTTTCTGGAAAGAAGCAATCAATGATTAGATGGATTCCATCATGGGCAACAACACTTGGGTGTTGGTTGATCTACCACCAGGTTGCAAACCTTTGGGTTGCAAATGGATTTTCAAAAGGAAAATGAAGGTAGATGGAACTATTGAAAAGTTCAAGGCTAGACTAGTCATTCAGGGCTTTAAATAAAAGTTTGGGATATACTAGTTTGATACTTATGCCCCTGTGGCTCGTATCAGTACCATAAGACTGCTGATTGCTTTGGCATCTATTCATAATTTGATTATTCATCAGATGGATGTGAAAACAGCTTTCTTAAATGGTGAATTGGATTAGGAGGTTTATATGAACCAACCTCAGGGCTTCATCATGCCTGGAAATGAAAACAAGGTGTGTAAAATGATTAACCCTCTTTATGGACTAAAGCAGGCACCTAAGCAATGGCATCAAAGATTTGATGAAGTGGTTTTGTCTAGTGGTTATGTTCTTAACCAAGCTGACAAATGTGTATATAGCAAATTTGATGAATCTGGTAAATAAGTCATCATTTGTCTATATGTTGATGATATGTTGATCTTTGGCACTGACCGAAATCAGGTTGACTTGACAAAGGAATTTTTTTCATCAAGGTTCTCCATGAAGGACATGGGGGAGGCTGATGTTATCCTTGGTATAATGATTAAACATGAAAGTAAAAGAATTTCTATCTCTCAGTCTCATTATATTGAGAAGGTGCTGAGCAAATTCAATTACTTTGATTGTACTCTAGTGAGTACACCTATGGATACTTGTGAGAAGTTGATGCCTAATAATGGCAAGGCTGTATCTCAACTTGAGTATTCTAGGGTAAATGGCTGCCTGATGTATGCCATGACTTGTACAAGACCTGATATTTCTTTTACAGTGGGTAAACTGAGCAGATATACTAGTAATCCTAGTGCTCATCACTGGCAAGCAGTTCAGAGGCCACTGAAGTATCTGAAGAGAACTATGGATTATAGTCTCTCATATAATGGTTATCCTTCAGTATTAGAAGGATACACTGATGCAAGTTGGATCAGTAACACTGAAGATAATTCGTCTACAAGTGGCTGGGTATTCCTACTTGGTGGAGGTGCAATTTCTTAGGCATCCAAGAAGCAAACTTGCATTACCAGTTCAATAATAGAATCTAAATTTGTGGCTTTAGCAGCTGCTGGTAAAGAAGCTGAATGGTTGAAAAACTTGCTTCTTAAGATTCCATTGTGGCCTAAACCTATGGCACCTATTTCTATCCGTTGTGATAGTGCAACTACATTAGCAAAGGCTTATAGCCAGATGTACAATGGGAAGTCTAGACACTTAGGTGTCAGACATAGCATGATTCATGAGCTTATCATGAATGGGGTGGTATCTATAGAGTTTGTTAGATCTCAACAAAACTTAGCTGATTACTTGACGAAGGGTTTGGCTAGAGACTTGGTTATAAAGTCTGCTAAAGGGATGGGTTTAAGTCCAACTTAGTCACTGAATGCTAGGACACCCAACTCCCTCCTAAGGAAACTTGGGAGCTTAGTTCAATGTGGAAAGTTGAACATTCAGTAGACTCGAGAACATGTTTTATTTACATCCCAAGGTTGTGCTCAGAACC
Source organism: Chrysanthemum seticuspe (assembly GCA_019973895.1). NCBI lineage: Eukaryota > Viridiplantae > Streptophyta > Magnoliopsida > Asterales > Asteraceae > Chrysanthemum > Chrysanthemum seticuspe. Next base: position 248,153,627 of record BPTQ01000004.1, read on the forward strand.
TGCTGAAAAGGAGGATTGTTGGATCGATGTACTCTAGCCAAACTAACTTATGTAGCTTGTAAGGGCTTAGCAACCTCGGATAAATCCTAAGTCACTAAGAATGAAACACTGAATTAACTCTATTAAGTATGCGGAATTTGCTTCAATAAAGCTAAGAAGAATTAACTTTAACTTTAACGATTATATTAAAACTCTGAACCTGCTTGATACACAGATTCACTAACAATCCCTAACAGCTCTAATATCGAACTTTGTAAACTCTAATATTCTCTAATATTGCACGTATGAATTCGTACCTCTAATGCCAATCTAGGGATCCTTTTATAGGCATAAGGATAAACCTAGTCGGTTTACATCTCTAATCCTTGTACGACAAGTAATACTAAACTAAACAGAGAACATTCTAGAATTACATAATAATCCTTAACGATTTGCATAGCAGTCCTTTATCCTTGCACTACTTTGATAAGTGAGCAGTACTTTGACTTTATTCTTTAGCAGTACTTTGACTCTTCAGTACTTTGATTCTTCAGCACTTTGACTTTCTATATCCCAACAATCCTCCCCTAACTTGAATTCTACTTTCTTGATTTCAAGTTCCTTTGTATCTGTATCTTTAACATCTTTGTCTTCAAGGAAAGATTGTGTCTTTATCTTCAAATTTTGCCTTTGTATTCCCTGTGCTTGTATTATCATCATCAAAGTAATCTTTATAAACATTCCTTTACAACAACAATCAGCAATCTCCATCTTTTCAGCTACTCAGCAACATATGACAATTTGTACACCAGTTCATAAAGTTTCAGTCTATTCTCATCACTTCCAGGTGTGTAAACTCCTGTGAGAGGTGAATCATTGAAGATTTAATGAATTTTGATGTCTCTTTACCAAAGCCATTAACTCTGGAGTAGTCAATGTTTAGGTGTGTAAGACCATGGTACATTGATAACCATATGATTTTTAGCAAATCATCAGCTATCAACGGATTTGTTTTGTCTTTACCAAAAGTCGTACCCTTTTGGACTAGTTAGTTCTTGCAACCATGGTAAACTAATTACCATATAAATGGTTTTTCCACAGCCTTTACCATAAGCCATTTTTCTTGTAGGCTAGCCAACTCTTTACATTTTGCTGATATGGTGAGTTGATTACCATATAACTTATTAGCAAGTTGTCAACTACATAACGGATTTGAGATATCTTTACCAGAGCCGTTTGCTCATGGATTAGCCGGTCCTTTTGTTAAACATGATGGACAAATAACCTTTTGTTGTAACAATCTCAAAAACCATTTGTTGATGTTAACTTTTGTTTCAAAATATTTTGCACTTAACAAAAGTTTGCTTATTAAAATCGTTTACTGGTATTGTGCTGCAAGCAGTACTTTAGTTAAAGTATTGTTTGATCAGCAGTACTTTGAATAAAGTACTTATTTTTCAAAAATTTATACAATTAACCATCATACCAGTACTTATGCTTCATCATCAGCCATAGTTGCCCATCTGATATATAATTCAATAACCATTGGGGCTGTTTCATTCTCTTCTTCAACTTCCATTCCATGATCCAGCATCCTTCTCATAAGATCACTAGTCAAAGGATATCTTCTTTCAGCTAACATATGGATCATAGTTCCATCTTCCAGTTCTAAAGCATGCACTCCTGATTCTTCAAAGAATCTCCAACTTGTAATCTCCTAATTTTCTTGATTTAGCCAGATTTCTTCAGTGCTTGTTTCCTCAGTTTCCCAGATAGTTGTCAGATCTCCTAGCAATACTAAACCAATTCTAGTTGATGGAATATGTTCAAAGTATTCTTGCACTAATTGATATAGTTGAAACAGATCTGCTCTATCTATTATGTGCAGTATATCCCATAGCAAATTAAACATTCTAAAGCTTTCATCCTCCCTATGGAACATCAGATAGTCTCCATCCTTTGATTCTACCACTTCAAATGTAGTTTTTTTATACTTCTTTACTGTAGCATCTTTGGATTTAGGATGATCAAAGTCGAGAATTCTTATGTAATTTCTCAGCTCATCTACTGTATCAGATCTTAACTCAATCTTCTTTGATGACTGTTCAGCTTCAGTTGTTCTTTTTCTTTTTAAGCTTCTTTTACTAGCATCCTCTTTTTGCTTATCATCATCCTTAAAAGAAATAATACTATCAACTTGCTTTTGATAAGCTTTTCTAATAGCATCATATAAATCTTTCATCTCTAAATATCTCATCTTCTGTAATCTAGTATATCCTTGACCCTTCAGATAAGCCATCATGGCATTTCTTTCCTTAGCAATACTTGGTGGTCTTTGTGATATAACTGGTTTTTCTGGTATAACAACTTCAGGTTCCTTCACTGGTAGAGCAACCTCAGCATCATACTATGCTTGAAACTTTTTAGCAGCTGCTTCATTCTTAGCCACTTCAATAGCTCTTATTTCAGCCAAAGTGAGCTTCTTGTTCTTTGTTTCAACCAGTTTGCATTTGCATTTGTCTTTAGGATATAACACTGGTTGAGAAGCTTGAGGTTGTTCTTCAGCAACTCCTGGAATACTAACACCCCTTGGTCTTGATAGATTTTGCAATATTTGTTCAACCGTCTCATCATCACTTGCACTATGAACTACCATGGGTGTATCAGCTTCCTCTTCTTGTAGGACAGTAAAAGGACCAGCTTCTTCATCAAAATCAAGATTCCTTGGTGTAATCAGCTCTTGTCTATGTGTTCCTTGAAGAGCCACAGTACCTTGATCACCAGCACCTTGATCATCAGTACTTTGTACACCAGTACTTTGAACTCCAGTTCCTTCATGCTTAGTACTTTGAGGTTCATCTTCTTTATCTGCATGAAACTCAACATCTTCTTTCAGATTATCTTTCTCCAGATTCCTCCCCAATTGAATAGAAGATTGTTGTTGAACCTTTTTTCTAGTTGAAGGCTTCTTATATTTCCTTCCTTTCTTCTTTTGAGACTTCAACCACAACCTGTGATGTTGAACTAATGGCCAGACAAACTTCTTTAATCTTCTAAATTTGGTATTTAGCATCACGAGTTGTGCAACTTGAGCTTCAAAATCTTTCTTTAAGCGTATCAGCTCCCTTGTCAAAGCATAATTTTCCTGAACCTGACCCTCAATTGTCACATCTCCCTCATCTCCTTCAGATGTCTGAAGCCCATCTGTTGAAGTGTAATCATTGGGAGAGGATGGTGGGTTTACCTCTGGTTTTGAATCTCCATGAGTAGAATGTTGTGGAGATGTAGGAGGTAAAGTTGCAGTACCTACTTGTGCAGCAGTACCTTGTGAAGAAGCAGTATGTTGAGAAGCAGTACCTTAAGTTGATACAGTACCTTCTCTTTCTTCACTTTCAGCAGCCTCATCTCTAATGGCTTGCACAATTTCCATCATAGAAGTAGTCAAGGGAGTGTTCCTTCCAGAAAGCTTATCACTCTTCCGAGCCATGAAGGTGAATATCTTGGCAGGTTGTACCACAACAGGTAATAAGCTCGAAGGCTTTGGTACATCATGAAGTTGTTTATTCAAGAAAACTTGAATAAATCTTAGATACATTAACCAGGGTGATCCATGAGAAATGTGAGATAGCATACCATCTATAATGATTCTTGAAAAGTTGAAGATACAATTTGTAGCCAATCCCACCAGAGCAGATGCTATATTAGAACCAAATTGCTCCCATGAAGTACTCTTAGAACTGAGACAATGAAGTAATACATGTACCAAGTACTTCCAATGCGGACTAAACAAGGGTTTCTTGAATGTTGTTTCAGTTAAGGACCCTTCATATCCAATATCTCTTAAAGTATCCCAAAGAAGTTGTTTGTCAAAATGTATAGCTCCTTCTTCATCATCAAATAATACATCCTCTCGAATTGAAGCTTCACTAACTCTCACAATCTTTCCAGCAACCTTAGCCTGTATATATGACTCATCATCTTCCATGTGAGTTCTAGCAGTCGCCCAAAACTGTTGAATCCATGGCTCAATAACATCAGGTTCAACCAAAAGTGCATAATTGATTGTTGATCTAGCAAGGAAATCAATTATGTCATGAAACGCAACATTAGCTTCAGTTTTATCCAAATTAGCCACCATGTTGTGTTTTGTAACTGTGTTTCGATTCACCATTGATTGTTGTTTACAAAAGAAAGTGTTTCGATGAATAGTAAATGTGAAACAGAGAGAAATATGGAAAATATTGATAAGCATAAAGATGAGAGGGAAATTCGGAGGGTAGTTATTTATAGTTAAGATTTGAAAAATCACAGCCCATAATAACAAAGTTACCGTTATTTGAATTTTATCCCATCTTTTGACCGTTGGAACAGTACGTTGATAAGACAAGCAGTGCTTTCCACATGTGCAGTACTTTCCGGAGCAGTACTTTCAGAGCAGTACTTTCAGATAACCAAAAAGCAGTACTTTTCCATTCTCTTCTTTACAATGACAAAAACTCCAAATAGGCATTTGATTGCCTCCCCTCAAGCAATGCATAGGACTGTCTAACTAACTAATCAGTCATCCCCTTAAATGTAGCTTAGTAATTAATCATACCAATACTCACCACCAAGTTATTGAATCTTGAAACATCAAATCCTTTGGTGAGTAGATCAGCTACATTATCATCTGTGTGAACCTTGACAACATTAATGAGCCTATGCTCATAACAATCTCTGATAAAGTGATGCCTAATCTGAATGTACTTGGTCTTGGAGTGATAAACTGGATTCTTCACAATTAAAATTGTACTCTCATTATCAATATTGATAGGAGTATTCTTGAAGTTGAACCCCTAATCCAAAAATTGATTCTGCATCCACAAGACTTGGCTACAACAGCTTGCAGCAGCAACATATTCTACTTCAGTGGATGATGTTGCTGCAATAGTTTGCCTCTTACATTGCCATGAGACTAATCTTCTTCCAAGATACTAGCATCCTCCAGTGGTTGATCTTCTATCATAATTATCACCTGCATAATCACTATATGAAAAAGCTTCCAAGTGAAAAGGTGAATCCTTTGGATACCACAACCCTAGCTTAGGTTGTTGTTTCAAATAGCTAAAAATCCTCTTCACTGCATTCATATGAGAGATCTTAGGAGAGACTTGATATCTTGCACATAAACATACAACAAACATGATATCAGGCCTAGATGCAGTTAAGTACATAAGACAGCCAATCATAGATCTGTACAGCTTGACTTCAACAGGTTGACCATCTTCATCCTTGCCCAATGAGTTGATAGATTTAATAGGTGTAGTGACTGGCTTCATAACATCAAAGTTGAACTTCTTAAGAATGTCAGAGACATACTTATCTTGACTTATGAAAATTCCCTCCTTTGATTGTTTAACTTGAAGACCCAAAAAGAAAGTTAACTCACCCATAGAACTCATTTGAAATTCATGTTGCATCAGCTTCTCAAACTCCTTCACCATGGACTGTTTTGTAGCTCCAAAGATGATATCATCTACATAAACTTGAACTAGCATGATATCATTTTTATCTCTCTTGATAAACAAAGTCTTATCAATTGCTCCCCTCCTGTAACCATGTTACAATAAGAAAGTAGAGAGCCTTTCATACCAAGCTCTAGGTGCTTGATGAAGGCCATAAAGAGCCTTAACAACTTTGTAGACTTTGTTTGGATGTGCAGGATCTTCAAAACCAGGAGGCTGTTTAACATAGACCTCCTCTGTAATCTTACCATAAAGAAAGGCACTCTTGACATCCATTTGAGAAACCTGAAATCCCATATATGATGCAAAAGCAAGGAATATTCGAATGGATTCAATCCTTGCTACAGGAGCAAACACTTCATCATAATCTACTCCTTCTTCTTGTCTATATCCTTGAGCAACTAACCGTGCCTTGTTCTTGATGACATTCCCTCTTTCATCTCTCTTGACTCTGAAAACCCATCTTGTACCAATGACTTTCTTTCCATCTGGTATATCACATAGTACCCAAACTTCTTGAAGTTTGAATTCAAGAAGTTCTTCTTGCATGGCTTCAACCCAACTCTTTTTAGTTAATGCTTGAGCTATATTCTTGGGTTCTTCTTGAGAGATAAAACAAGTGAATAAACACGTCTGGTGATCCTTATGATTTAGCCTGTTTTGTTTATACACAAAGCTAAGCAAAGCATTATGTGGTTTAGAGAAACCTTTAGCCTTGGTTCTTATGAGCACTCCAGAAGTAGAAGGTCCAATTATTTGACCAGTGGGATGATCTTTGTGAATCCTTAGTGTAGGAGTCTGTGGTACTTCAAGATCATCATCCAAATTTGTGAAATCAGCTCCTTCATTGGAATTGGAGAAAATACCTTCATCTTCAAACACATCATCAGTATCTTCCAAACCAGGCATGGTTGGATCATCATCAAGAGTACTGTCAATAGGTGCAACAGTAATTTGGTCTAAAGTACTGTGATACAAAGTACTGTGAGGGTGTTCTGTAGACTTACCCTTTTTCTTTCCTTCTTCAAAAGCTCTCCTTTGTTCATCCTCATAAGAGTGTGCTATTGTTTCTTTAAAAGGCATCCTATTAAGCTCATCTTGAATAGCTTGATCTTCAGCAGACAAAGTGGATTTTGGTTCAACAGTACTTTTCTCCTTCTCAACAGTTATAGGTTCTTCATCAAGAACAGCATCAGGTCTAATATTGACTCCATGAACAATGTACTATAATTCTTCTTCTTTGTGATCAACTTGATTTTCTTCTCTAACAGGAACATAATTCATAGAAGGAGTCAAAACCTGAAGATCAAACATCCAATCAGGACCTTTACCCTGTTGATTTTCTTGATCTTCTAAAAATTCAACATGAAGACAATCTTGAACCTTCTTGGTGACCTTGTTGTACACTCTAAAGCCTTTGCTGTTGGTATAATATCCCAATAAATATCCTTCTTCTGACTTGCCATCAAACTTTCCCAAGGCATCAATAGTATTAAGAATAGTAAGAGGACATCCAAAAGGTTTCATAAATCATATGTTAGGTTTGTTTCCCATAAGAAACTCATAAGGTGTCTTCATCTGAGGTTTAGTGACTGATACTCTATTCAACACATAGCAAGCAGTACTTACAGCTTCAGCCCAAAACTGAATAGGTAATAATGAATCTGCAAGCATTGTTCTGGCTGCTTCAATCAAAGTTCTGTTCTTCCTCTCTGCAACACCATTCTGCTATGGAGTTCTAGCATACTAAACTCCCTCTTGATCCCTTTTCTTGGCACAAAATTCATCCATAAGCTTGTTCTTGAATTCAGTTCCATTTTCACATCTAATACCTCTTATTTTGAGTCTCAATTGATTTTCCAGGGCTATTATAAGATCATGAATAGCATCAAAGGTTTCATCTTTAAATCCCAAGAAAAATACCCAACTAAATCTACTGCAATCATCTGTCACAACAAGGCAGTACTTCTTTTTGTTTAGACTTGCAACAGAAATAGGTCCAAACAAATCCATGTGCAGCAGCTCCAAAGGTTCTCTAATGGTTCTTTCCTCAATCTTCTTGCATGACGCTTTGTACTGTTTACCTTTCTTGCACGCCAAACATGAGTGATCATTCTTGTATGTTTTGGAAGGTAAACCTCTAACTAAATTTCCTTTAACCAACTTGTTGATATTCTTGAAATTTACATGGCCTAATCTTCTATGCCACATATGTGCTTCTTCAAGTGTTGCCTTTGCTACTAAACAAGTTGCTCTTTCAGAAGAGTTAAGACTCTTCATATCCAGACTGTACACATCATTGGTTCTTGGTACTCTTAGCACTACCAAGTTATTATCATCAAGCTTGAATTCAGGGGAAAGAATAAGACATTATGTGTCAGTGAATAACATAGGGTGCTTCTTGTCACAGATCTGAGAGACTGACAAAAGATTGAATTTGAGCTCCTTCACATAGCGAACATTCTCAAAATCTATGCTTCCCACCTTGATGGTTCCTTTGCCAGTTATTCTTCCTCCACTAGCATCATTCCCAAATGAAACTCTTCCTCCACAATAAGATCTAAAATCTGACAGAATTTCTTTGTCTCCTGTCATGCTTCCAGAGCAACCACTATCCACAATTAGATGATCTTTAAGCTCCTCTTCTGGGTTGCCCTGCACAAAGAGAAAATAGTTAGTTAATTTTAGGAACCCAAGCCATTACTGACTTGTGTTCCCCTTGTGGAGTTACATACTTAAATTCTTTAAGTATGTAATTTCCACCGTCTTTAAGCACATGATCAATTATCTTTGGTTGTTCCAAAACTTGTGTTGGTTTTTCAATAAAAATATCTTTTTCATCCAAATTCTCTTTATTATTTTCAACAAAAATCTCTGTTTCACTCACACTTGCTGAAAGTACTGTTTGTTCCCCATCAGTACTTTCCTTCTTAACCCAACTTGTTTTAACTTTTGGTGTAAAGTGCTTTGATCTAGATACTCTTTTTGAGGTGTAACGCCTTCTAGATTGATAGTAATGAGATCTCCCAGGGCTTCCATTCCAAAAAGTGCTAGCAGTACCTTGATTGGGTGAAAATCTAGCAGTACTGATGAGTTTCCAAATACTCATCATTTTTACATAATCTAAACTGCAAAATCATCTGAAAACACTCAAAAACACATCAAAATGATCAAATTATCACAAATCAGTGTTTTATGTGTTTTAAATTCAAAAATATCAAAATCAGATGAAAAATGTATCAAGTTTGCAAAATTGGCAGTTTTAGTCCCCCAAGTTTTAAAAGTTGTCAAATCTAGTCCCTGGAAATTCAAAAATGTGGAATTTTATCATTCAAGGTCCCTGAAGTATTTTAAGTTGTTAAAAATGATCCTTGAATGATTCTTTGGTCAATTGGCAAGAAAGGTCCCTTAACTTTGGAAAATTACAAAATTAATCCTTGGACCTTTAAAAATGGATTTTATGCAAAAAGGGCCCTTGTTTTATCAATGTTTGTCAAAATTGGTCCTTGTGAGAAGTTTGGAAATGTTCACTTTCAGTCCTTCATGTTTGGTCAATTTACACTTTTGGTCCTTATTCTTTAACAAACCAAACGGACACTTACAATATCCAAAATCCAATCCAAACCCAAAACATAACACAAGCCCAACTGCTAGCCCATTGTCACTTGGCCCTTGACCCCTCCCTTGACCCTTGACCCAGGTCAGATTGCAAAAAGACCCTGGCCAAACCAATTTTGACCCCCTTTGTTATTTAACTACGGTCAACAAAAGTCAAACCCAGACACAAAACGCGCCTTATACCACCATTACTGTAGCCATGTCTCTCCCAAAACAGAAACCTCAAAACCAGACCCTGGTTTCACCACATTTTCAACCCCTTCCATTCCTTGTCCCCTCCACATCATCTAAACAACAAAATCCTTTAATTACTTCAACCAAATCCAATAAATGATTAAAACCTGCTTGAAGAAAAAATGGCGCCAAAAATACATGTGGACGGTTATGATTATTTCTAGTGATCCAAGGGCTCAAATTTGGTGGGAAAGATTCAGAGTACCTCAGAGATGTGGAAAAGTCTATAAAGGAAGAGAGTTGCATTGGAGAAAAGATCTATCTAGTGTAATTTTAAGTCTTATTGTCGTTTTTAAGTATTCTCAAGTTTAAGTGTATGTTTTTATCTTCAAACTCTGTATTTTAAGTTTCAATGCTATAATAAATCTTCTGTGAATCATAAATTTCAGTTACAAGTTCTATTTACAGTTTATGAAAAATTTCCTAATTATGCAAAATCTCAAATGTTTCAAATGATGTTGTTTGTTGTTTGTATGGACTAGAATAACTCATGTAAGCTCCCAAATAGCTTTTATAAGCTATTAGAAACAATAAAAATTAGTTTAGACTAAAAAATCAAAAATTACCAAAAATCCAATTAAATACTTGAAAAATCAAAAATCCATGTTGAAGAACATCAAGAAGCTGGAGCAGGGTGTATCTTGGATGGCCTTGGGTTAGAGCTCTGTGGAGAGCATTTAGGATTGGTTTTCAGTTCATAGTTCTCAGTTTATGCCTCAAAGTCATTTGTAAGCACTTTTATCCAATTTGGCATTTCATTGTTCTAGTTGTTAACTAGCTTCAATTTCTGTTACTTTATAATAAATAGTCATATTTAAGTGTGTTTAAGCCTTTAAATAAGTAGCTAGTACTTCTAAATTTGTAGTTTACAAAAACTTGGTTTTAACAGTTAAAATAAGTTAATCATCAATTCTGAGTTTGAAGTTGTTTTGATTGTTGTTTTAGGCTTCATTAGTATTAACAATAGATTATATAAGGTCTAAGATCAAGTTCATGGTTTACAATTGTGTTTTGATTTGAAAAAGTTCATAACAGTCATCAAAAAGGGGTGTTTGGTTTAGTGTACTCAAAGGTTCTTTGGACTTTGGCATTGTTGGAAATCCATCTAAATAAGTTTAAACCACTCATACAAGTCATAAAACAAGTTCTAGTTCAGCAAAAAGTCAAAAATCATGTGATCTTGGTTTATGCAGTCCACTGTTGGCAGTCATGATGCAAGATCTTGATTTTGTGTTCAAAACTTGTTAATCTTGCTCAAGTAAGTCTTAATATACCTTAACATAACATCATCAGTGTTTAAAATCAAATCAAAAGTCACTTTGGTCAACTTTTTGGTTTTTCTAAAAAAGTCAAAATTTCAAAAGGTCATTTTTGAATAAACTTGGGAATTTTACTGTGGGTTTATTAAAGAGTTTCAGCTTATAAGCTCTTGGGGATTTGTAGTCTAGTTGGTAAAGAAAAATACAAAAATATTAGTTCTTGGTCTTTTAGCTTTTAAAGTGCTTATTTTACTGCTTTTGTGGGGTACCTGTTCTGCACAAGTGCCCTGTGCACAGAAATTGATCCCATTTTGAAAAGCTCACACTGAGCTTATTACTTGTCCAAATCTAGTGTTCTCTGGTTCCTTGGAAAGCCAACCTGGTCTTCTTGAGTTGTCAAGTCTTAGATTTCAGTTTGGAGCTTATTCTCTAGGGCTGCATTAAGCTTAAAGTCTGTCCCAGTTTTTGTTTTTCATCACAACAGTCATAAGTTCCTATTAGCTTATTTGAGCTTTTCAGTGTGCTTATTTGTTCTTATTAGCCTCATTTCAGTCTCTCTAGCTTATTCCATCTTACTTTGAGCTTTTGTTTCAGTATACAAGCTTGTTTGAGCTTATTGCCACCTAATAAGCTATTTAAGCCACTGTTGGGCAAATAAGCCATCAAATTAGCTTATTGTTGTTTTGTAAAATTTTTGTCTTTATTAAAGTTTCATATTATTGTTATATAAGTAGTTTTCAAAAATAAAAATCACAAAAACATCAATATAAAAATAGTGATAGCGTTTATTTAAGATTTTTTAGCTTTTTGATTTTTCTTTTCAACTTATTAATAAGCAAATATTGTTTTTCTACTTTTCTTAGGTTTCTGTCATCTTATAGGATTTTTATAAAAAGTTTTAGATTTTTCTCTTTCTTTTTAGTATTTATTATAATTATAAATAGTTAATAAATAATAAATAATTAGTAATAAATAATTAAAAAGTCTAAAAAAATATATTTTCTGTTTTAAAATTAGTTTTATCATATTTTAGATTTTTCCAAGTTAAAATTTTATTTTTCCAAGTTCATTTCCTATTTTCTAGTAATTAAGTGTATTTTAAATAATAATTAATTAGTAATAATTAGATAAAAAGTGTGAAAAATATATTTTTAGTTTTAAAATTAGTTTTATAGTATTTTAGATTTTTCAGAATCATAAGTTTATTTTTCTAGCCTTATTTCCTATTTTCTTTCATTTTAGAGTATTTATTAAATAGTTAAAATAGTTTTTAATTAATAATAATTAATTAAATAGTGTTAAAAATAATTTTCCTTTTCTAATAATTTTCTTTTATTTTTAGGATTCCAAAAATGTTATTTTTATATTTTTAGGTCTTTTACTTTTTAGTTTTCACTTTTTATTTTGTGCGTATACGTAGTTTCTAAAACTTACGTTTACGTTTCTTTGATCTGGTTGTTGTGCTTTCCAATTCTGTGTCCAATTCCTTTCCATATCAATCAGTAGTGTAATATTTCTAATCATAACCTTTGCAGATCACTATCCTTAGTGATCATTCTATCTTCTGAATCAGTTTTACACACCATTGAGTCTCCGTGGGACTTAACGACCCGGGAATTCATTGTATTCCCTGATCTTCATTTGCATTTGTGTTTTGAGCAGTTTTAAGTCTTTTAGACTTGACTGTTCACCACCAATCAAGTACCTTGAGAAGGTATTGGTGATTTTGAAAAAGATCTTCTCTGGTGAGGGTACCTATGGTCTTGTGAGAACTTGCTGTGGTTAACCCTATGTGAATGATTCCAGACTGGTTTATTCTCCCTTGGTTTTTGGTTGGCAGATCTGGTCTTTGGGAATTTGCTTAAGTAATCTGAGTGAAGGTGACAGTCCTTAATCAAATGATCAGGACTATAACAAAAAAAAACACAATTTTTGACCCATACTCCCAAAAAATCTTCCTTTAGTTCTTTGATTAAAACTATCCTGTCTTTTTGGTGAATGATGAAAACTGTTTTGACCAAAATTATCCCAAAAAGGTTTAGCAGTATTTGGAAAAGGTTTTCTTAAAGGTACTGCTGAACGTCTAGCAGTACTTCGAGAAGAAGGTACTGCTTGACTCTTAACATTATCATCCTTAGGTTTCTCAACTGTCTCTTTTGGGGTGTCAGAACTAGATGGACCTATATTAGATTGACCAGTAAGATTTTTCCTAAACTCTAGATTGTCTACTCCAAAACAAGAAACATCTGTCCTAAGTGGTTGAAAACTACTAGTGGGATGAGGGACTGCATGATAACCCTTGTCTTTCTTAAATTCAGGAGGTGTTTGACTAATTGATTCCTCATTACTAGATGTATCTACTGTTAGGATTTAGTAAATCCAGATATTAAAGTGTCGGTCACCTCAAGTATATGTAATCATTAGAAAGCTCGTAGTCATAGTTATTTTATGCTAGATAGTATTTAGTTAAGTAACATCGTGGAGGACGGACGGGTCTTTACCCACTGTATGCCTGGTCCACAGCCTGTAGGTGGCGTTTATGTAAGATACTATAAATACCATCTACCTCCCAAGTTTGAGGGTTGGAGATCATAATAATACTTTTACTTTCTCTCACTAAGTTCCCAAACCTCTAAACTTTCTCTCTCTAAAAACCTCAAAGTATACGCCTAGTATGATCATGGTTTGATGTGTTTGTGAAATACAATATGTTACAAATGGTATCAAGAGCCATGGTTTGATCATCTCTCTTACATGTCCTTGGATTTCTAGTAGTTTTATATGGTTTTTGGGTTTGAAAAAGTTTAGTGGTTTTTGCATCATTTGGATCATCTCTTGTGTTAAAGTTTGAATTTTGATTTTACTTTTGTGTTTAGAATCATTGTAAGTTCTTGGGTTTTGATTTGGAAAGCTTGAATCACTGTGGTTGGATTAGTTTTGGATTGAAAAGTGTTGTGTTTGAACTTTTCTTGTTAGCGACTTGAGTCTCGGAAGTGTTTTCTTGGTAGCGACTTGTTTCGATATTTTTCAGCGACTTTTAGTTGAAGTGGTAGCGACTTGAGCACTAGCGACTTGTCTATTGAGACAAAGCGACAAATAGTACAAAGTAGTGGTTGTACCATTACGGCTAGCAACTTGTCAACTTAGTGACTTGTCTTTACAATTTTCAGCGACTTGACTTTGTTGTGGGTAGCGAGTTGTTCTTTAGAGACTTGCCTTCTTAGCGAGTTGTTCCTTAGCGACTTGCCCACTTAGCGAGTTGTTCTTTAGCGACTTGTCTACTTAGCGAGTTGGTACTATTAGCAAGTTTTTCTTTAGCGACTTGTCTACTTAGCGAGTTGGTACTATTAGCGAGTTGTGTCTAGCGACTTGTATACTTAGCGACTTGTCTTCAAGGTTTATAGCGACTTGGTTGATTATTGTTTTTGATACGGTTTTCTCTTGATTTAGTAAAATCCCGTGAAAGAATCTATTTCCCGGTTTAATCATAGAGTTATAAAATCCCGTGAAATCTGTAATTATGTCTACCAACGTGCCTACAATCATCTCTTCTGTAGCTGAGGACGTTCAAGCAGCTGGATCAGATACTCGTCCACCCATGCTTGACAGAACTGGCTATGACTCATGGGCTCAACGAATTAGGTTGTACTGTTTGGGAAAGGAAAATGGGGTCAACATTCTCAACTGAATTGATGAAGGACCTTTATCAGATTGAGACTACAAGAGACACACTTGAAACTGCTGCGGATGGTACTGTGATCTTAGGTTTGGATAGACCAAAGACGTATGATGAGCTCAGTGATAAGGAGAAAAAGAGATACGATGCTGATATCAGGGCTTCAAACATTATACTTCAGGGTCTTCCAAAAGATATCTACAAGCTTATCAATCACAACACTGAAGCCAAGGCGGTTTGGGATAATGTCAAGATGCTTCTCTCAGGTTCTGAATTAACTAAGGAAGACAGAGAATCACAACTGTATGATGAATTTGAGCACTTTAAGATGAAACCAAAAGAAAGTGTCTATGAATATTAAGTGAGATTCCACAAGCTTGTAAATGACATGAGGAATATCAAAATGACCATGCCAAATATTCAGCTGAACTCAAAGTTTGTGAACAACATGAATCCCGAATGGCACAAATTTGTCACCTCTATGAAGCTAACCAAAGGATTAAAGAACACCAACTATGAGCAACTGTATGCCTTCCTCCTTCAGAATGAGAGACATGCTATGTTTGAACGAATGATTCTTGAACAATTCAAATCTAAACAGGGAGAAACAAGTTCGTCAAATGATTCAACAGCCTTTTACACCAATGTTGGAATTACCACCAAAGCTTCTCAAATCATACCCACGGGTAATGGTAATTACAAGCTCATTCCTGATCCAGCATATAAGCCTCCAGACTCAAACATACTCATGGAAAAATTCATCAATCAACTGTCTCTCATGGTTTGTCAAAATATGAATTCCACCCCACACACCAACAATAACCTCAGAACTACATCCAATCCACACAATCAAGGTACTGTCAGAGATGGTAAGGTAGTGGTGCAGAATGTGCAAGGAACACGGTATGAACAAGGGATGATTGGAGCAGGTTATGGTAATACTGGAGTAGGTGGAGGGTATGTGGCTAATCAGAATCGTGGAAGGAATGCCAATCAAGGACAAGTAAAGCCAATCAAGTGCTACAACTGTGGTCGTGATGGACACATTGCAAGGAACTGCACATCTCCAAAACGCCCTCAAAATGCAGAGAACTTCAGGGACAAGATGCTGCTGGTGCAAGCTTAGGATAGTGGAGCGGTTTTGGATGAAGAAGAGTTGTTGTTTCTTGCTGAGGGAAATGCCAAAACCTATGATGCTGATGTTGATGAGCAGCCAATTCAGGAAATAGGTCACAATCATCATAATGCCTTTCAAGTTGCTGACTGTGATGCATTTGACTCTGATGTCGATGATGAACCTACTGCCCAGACAATCTTCATGGCTAGTATTTCACCAATGGTCTCTCCAAAGGTCTCGTCACCATAACAGGCTGGTCCATCCAAAGATTCAATCATTTCAGAGGTATTAAAACTATACGATGAAGTTGATGAGCAAAAGATACATAACGAAGTACAATCTCTTGAAACTTATGAATCAGATATTGATAATGAGGGTAATAGCAATATTTTCCCATATGATCAATATGTGACACAAAGTGAAAGTGAGATTGTACCAAGTGATGCATCTTCTAAAGTCAATGATGACTATGTTTTGATGAATACACTGCATGTGCCCCTGATGATTCTATTATCTCTGAATTGAATGCCTATAAAGAACAAGTTGCTATTTACGAACAACATGCTAAGTTTGAGTTAACTACCCGTGAGCAGGAAATGGATGACCAAATGCGTACAATCATTAGAAAAAGTAATTTTAGGGAAGAAGTGTTAAAACAAGAGTTAAATTACTTACAAAAAAAGCTTTCTAAAACTGTTAAGCAAAAGCAAGAACTTCAAGATAATGTTAAAGTGCTTAAACAAGAATTTATTGCTAAGGAATCAAAAAATTTGAATGATTTTTCCAATCTAAAAACTTTGAAAAACAAGCTTGAAAATAAGTTGTGCGTACAAGGGAATACCATTCAGACTGCTCACATGATCACTAAGCATAGAGTCTTAAGCAATAAGCATAGTATTCCCCTCGTTGAGAAACCCAATCCTAAGTATGGTAAAATAGCTAGAGAGGCTCAGAAGGTAATCTATGATGGCATTGAAATCCTTAAGCCTAGGCAGAAACCTAGTTGCGCTGAGTATACTGAGGAAGATATGCAATTAGAAGAAGCCTCTAGGGAGAAAATGGATAAGAAGCTAAAAGATCCTGAGTGTAAAAGGAAAAACATAACGATCAAACCCCATGATTACACTAAAGAAAATTGGATCTCCCTGAACATGTTTAAGCCTCAAACTCAATTAACCCCAGAACATATTTTTTGGAAGAAAGATATGGATAAGCAAAAAGCTAAAGTACTTGTTGAAACAAACACTCCCCTTAGGAAAGTGCCTGCAGCTACTGTGTATCCTCCAAATACACCAACGCATTTAGTTCCTAGAACTATTTCTACTAATATTAAGACCTTAATCAGCCTGTATGTTGTGTATCAACTATTCGTTGCTTTTGAGAAGACATGTAAGAAGATAATCACACCTACAGGGATAACTGAAGGGGAAAGGGGTTTTGAGCAAACTCAAGAATGTTATTTAACTGAGGTCATGCATTTCTTTAAACAATTAAAAGGTCAATTTGAGAGTCTTCAAATAGGGATTAACTCATATATCAAAGAAATGGAAAAGGAATTTGATGCAATGATAGTTGAAGTAAATGATTATGAACGGGAACTCAAATATAATGAAATTTAAAGGAAGAATCTGCATATCTTAAATGAGGACTTAGTATTAAGTTGTGTAGCTCAAGATGTGTTTTATACTATTACTAAGCATTCTATTACTGCTTCTCAATTTCATGAATTAACTGTTGCCTTGAAAGTTTCCCATGATCGTGTCATTGAGCTTGAAGAAAAAAACTCAGAACTAAATGAGAAAATTGATCAGGATGATCACGATAATTTGGTAAAACATTTTTCTAAGC
The DNA here is from genome assembly GCA_019973895.1 of Chrysanthemum seticuspe. Taxonomy (NCBI): domain Eukaryota; kingdom Viridiplantae; phylum Streptophyta; class Magnoliopsida; order Asterales; family Asteraceae; genus Chrysanthemum; species Chrysanthemum seticuspe. The sequence continues at coordinate 248,170,862 of BPTQ01000004.1, forward strand.
TAGAAGTTGAACATTTTGATTTGCAACTAAAATATCAACATTTCGAAGAAAATGTGAAAACCTCAAACATCAAGACATCCTCAAATGTTCCAGAGTTTGATGCACTTTTTGAAATAAACAAATGTGACGAACATATTCAAGCTCATTGTAACACGATCAGAAAGTTTAAAGCCCAAATTTCACAATTAAAGGGTGAAAAGAACAATGTCACTGGTTCCCAAATGCCTCCTCCTTTAGATTATCAGTGTTCTTAAACTTTTCATCTTCAAAACTTGGGTAATGTTTTACAAAAGGAAAATGAGAGTTTTCTAGAAGAAAATGAAAAAGTTAAACGACACTTTAAAGAGTTATATGATTCAATGAAAGTCACTCGTGACAAGAACAACAAAAAAATAACGTCTTTAGAAAAAGAAATTGAGAATCTGAGGAGTCAGCAAAAAGGGAAAATGCCACTTGTCTTTAATGAGAATGTTGCATCAAAGTCATCTGCAGACTCCAAATATACTGTGACTGTTAAATACATTCCTCCTCATCTTAGAAATAACGAACTTGTGTTTCGTAACTATTTTGCTCACCTTAAGGATAGTCTAGAATGTCTCCGTGAGATTGTAGAAGAGGATTTCATAAATAAGCCACTTGATAGAGAAATTAGGTTTGCTTGCATTCAGGACAAACGATCTCAGGAGTTGTTAGAATGTTTAAGAGCAACATGTCCTAAATCCTTATGTGTGAAAGACAAAGCTGTGATGCCTTGTTCTATGCCTAGTGCCAAGTATGCAACCCATTCTAGGCCCAGTATTAAGAAAGTGAACTCTAAAGTGCCTTCAAGTAGTTCAGATCCTGCACGTCTAGTTCAGGAATGCAAAAAGTAGCTCAACCAACTAATGTTCCCATAATTCCCTCTACATGTGTAATCAGTGACATAAAAGCAAGCGGGTCAAAGCCTCCAGGCAATACAAAGCAAGATAGGATCTCACAAGCTAAGAATGTGCATTGGAAGAGAGTAGAAGACCACCCTAGGAACACTAAGTTTGAGTTGAATAAAACGAATCGTGTTGATTCTAGTATTAGCTATAAGCGTACTGTAATTAATTCGAATTCTACTACTATCTGCAAAACATGTAATAATGATTTCTTGGTTTCTGTTAGTAATCATGTATGTGGTGTGAATGAGTTGATTAATACTGTTAAATGCCCTGTTAAAATTGTTAATGCCAAAAATCAAGCTAAGAAGGCTAGAAAGAAAAGGTGAAAGAAAGTTAGAAAACATTGGAAACCGACAGGAAGAACATTTAGTAATATAGGTTATCAATGGATACCTACTGGCCGCAAGTTTAATCTTAATAAGTTGTGCCCTAAATTTTCTAAGTCAATGCCCATTAGAAAATGGATGCCTACTGGTAGAACTATTCCTTTAAGAAGTGAACATACTTTGAATAGGTCAAATACGGACACTAGCACTGCATCTATCCCTGATGATTCCATTGTTTCTACTTCCGATGTGGCTGTTCCAATCACTGTTACTAACCAAATGGAACCCATTATTGCATGGGGATCCCAATTATCCAGTTATCCATTCTTGTCTGTGTTCAACTGCAGATCGTTCAAATCATTCTTTGGTACCTGGACTCAGGTTATTCCAAGCATATGACTGGAGATCGCTCGCGGCTCATGAACTTTGTGAGTAAGTTCATCGGGACTGTTAGATTCAGGAACGACCATTTTGGTGCAATCATGGGTTATGGAGACTATGTTGTTGGTGATAGTGTAATCTCCAGTGTATATTATGTTGAAGGTCTTGCTCATAACTTGTTCTCTGTTGGTAAATTATGTGATTTCGATCTAGAAGTGGCTTTTAGAAAACATACTTGTTTCATTAGAGAACTTGATGGTGTGGAACTGTTAAGAGGAACTCGTGGTTCAAATCTTTACACCATCTCTATCGAAGACATGATGAAGTCTTCTCCAATCTGCTTGTTATCAAAGGCTTCGAAAACAAAATCATGGTTATGGCATCGTCGTCTCAATCACTTGAACTTCGGCACCATTAATAATCTTTCCAGAAAGGATCTTGTAAGAGGCTTACCCAGATTAAAGTATGAAAAAGATCATCTGTGTTCAGCATGCCAATTGGGAAAAAGCAAGAAATATGCCCACAAACCCAAACCCACAAACTCAATAATGGAAGTTCTGCATACCCTTCATATGGATTTGTGCGGACCAATGAGAGTGCCAACGATAAATGGGAAGAAATATATTTTAGTCATTGTTGATGACTACTCTTGATTTACTTGGGTAAAGTTTTTGAGGACAAAGGATGAAACTCCAGATGTCATCATCAAACTTATCAAGCAGCTTCAGGTTCGACTTAACAATACTGTTAGAATTGTTGGAACAGAAAATGACACATAGTCATCAAAGAAGTGTTCCACGAACTCCTCAACAGAATAGTGTAGTTGAAAGACGAAATCGAACTCTTGTGGAAGCCGCAAGAACAATGCTAATTTATTCAAAGGTTCCAATGTTTCTCTGAGCAGAAGCCATTGCCACTGCTTGCTACACCCAAAATTGTTCCCTCATACACACATCTCATAGAAAAACTCCATACGAACTTATCCATAAACGAAAACCTGATCTCTCCTACCTGCGTGTGTTTGGTGCTTTGTGCTATCCAACGAATGACGGTCACGATTTAGGTAAATTAAGAGCTAAGGCGGACATTAGAGTTTTTGTAGGTTATGCATCAAACAAGAAGGGTTACCAAATCTACCACAAAAGAACTCGAGATATCATGGAAACTATTCACCTCACGTTCGATGAGCTGTCCGGGCAAATGGCTCCAGGACAATCAAGTTCTGGACCCGCATCACAACCTTCATTAAGTAGTCCCATTAGTTTTTCTCTTGTACAAAATCTCTCACCAGCAACTCCTTATGTACCTCCTTCAGAAGATGATTTGATGAAATTGTTTGATCCAATGTTTGATGAACACTATGAGCCAATTGCTAATGATCTGTCAAATCCGTCAACAGAGGTTGCTCCTATCCCTGTCAATGAAGTTAACCCTTCAGTTTCTATGTCATTAAGTCAAGAAGCACCTGCTGCTGATCACTCTGTCTCATCAACAAATCCTCAATCATCGAGTGTACATCATGGAATTGTTTCTGGCACCTATGATGGAGATAATCCCTTTGCTACTCCTGAAGATGCTCCCTTTGAGAACATATTTGCTCCTGAACCATCATCAGAACCATCTTCATAAGGAGAAAATGACTCTGCTACTTCAGTTCCTCTACAACAACCACACGAACACCTTAGAAAATGGACACGTGATCATCCATTGGACAACATCATTGGAAACCCCTCTCGTCCAGTATCCACTCGTAAACAACTTGCAACTGATGCCTTATGGTGCTTCTTCAACTCTGTACTGTCTAAGATCGAACCAAAAGACGTTAAAACTTCCATGAATGAAGACAGCTGGTTCAATGCCATGCAAGAAGAAATTCATGAGTTTGATCGACTAGATGTATGGGAATTAGTACCTGCTCCTGACTGTGCTATGATCACTGCTCTAAAGTGGATCTTCAGAGTAAAACTTGATGAGCATGGTGATGTATTAAAGAACAAGGCTCGATTGGTTGCTAAAGGATACCATCAAGAGGAGGGTATTGACTTTGAAGAATCATTTGCTCCAGTTGCACGTATCGAGGTAATCAGAATATTCCTGGCTAATGCTGCAAGTAAGAACATGGTAGTCTATCAGATGGATGTAAAGACGGCTTTTCTTAACGGAGATCTTAAAGAAGTCGTATACGTCAGCCAACCTGAAGGTTTTGTGAATCCAGAGCATCCTACTCATGTCTATCACTTGAAGAAGGCTCTTTACGGTTTGAAGCAAGCTCCAAGGGCATGGTATGACACGCTATCAAAGTTTCTTCTATCTACTGGATTCAGCAAAGGAGCAGTTGATCCGACATTGTTCACCAGAAAGTCAGGCAAACATTTAATTCACGTTCAAATTTATATTGATGATATTATTTTTGCCTCGACTGACCCCAAAGAATGTGACCATGTTTCTAAGGAGATGGTCTCCAAATTTCAAATTTCAATGATGGGACAAATGTCATTTTTCTTGGGATTACAAATTTCACAAAGTCCCGGAGGCATTTTTATAAATCAATCCAAATATGCAAATGAGATTTTAAAGAAATTTGGATTTGATTCTTGTGACCCTATTGACACTCCCATGATAGAGCGTACTAAATTGGATGAGGACCACTCAGGGATCATGCTAGATCAAACGAAATATCGTAGTATGATTGGATCCCTGATGTACCTCACAGCCAGTAGACCTGATATTCTATTCGCTGTATGCATGTGTGCTAGAAACCAGGCTAAGCCTACCAAAAAGCACCTTGAAGCAGTTAAACGGGTCTTTCGGTATCTCCAAGGAACCATCAATATAGGACTTTGGTACCCGAAGGACACCGGTATGTCACTAACATCCTATGCAGATGCTGACCATGCAGGATGTCAAGATACACGTCGAAGTACGTCTGGAGGTGCTCAGTTTTTGGGTGATAAGCTTGTGAGCTGGTCTTCAAAGAAACAAATGAGTACATCTATATCCTCTACAGAGGCAGAATACATAGCCATGTCATCTTGTTGTGCTCAAATCCTATGGACAAGATCCCAATTATCTGACTATGGCTTCGAATTCAACAAAATCCCTCTGTATTGTAATAACAAAAGTGTCATTGCTCTCTCATGCAACAACGTTCAACATTCAAGAGCAAAGCATATTGACATTCGACATCATTTCATCAGGGAGCAAGTGGAGAAGGTGTGGTGGAACTTTATTTTGTAAGGACTGAATACCAGTTAGCAGACATCTTCACCAAAGCTCTTCCTAGAGAACGTTTTGAGTTTATCCTTCCACGACTTGGTCTAAAGAGTCTACAACCGGAAACACTTAAACGTCTTCAAGAGGAAGAAGAGGTGTAAAAGGTTTTTTTTTTCATCCATCTCTTGTAAATATTTATTCAAAAAAGAAAAATACAAAATTACAAAACCAACAAAAAGCAAATAGAAAAATAGAAAACTTTCAAAAAATCCATAAAAATTTGAAAATCTCGAAAAATTTCAAAAAAATATTGTCATTTTGTCATGTTTTTCTTGATTCGATAATATCTACGGTCTTTGTGCTGTCATTCAAAGAGTGACACGGGTCTTTATATGTTGTTCGAATGTACATAAATCTTTAAAAAAAATTGAGAGAATGTAAAACAAAGGCTTATAGTCATTTCAGTCTATAACCCGTTTTTTTTTTAAAAAGAACAGAGCCATGCTTTATCTTATTTTTCAAATCTCATGCTCTGATTCTAAAAACAAATGTTTGTCACTTAAAAAAGACAAATGTTTCCCTCACAAATATTTTTCCTTCTATAAATTCTTCTGAAAAATATTTGTTATCTAAATGAAAACTAATAAAAATAACTCGGTCTCAATCTTTGAAAATCATCTGAACTTGACATTTGTCAAAATCTCTATCTCTCAATCAACAACTTATGTCATTGATTGAGAGGGAGAATGATTTCATTTAAATCAAAAGGTTATTTGTCATACAATTGGTTCAGACCAAGGTTTATGTCATGTTTTCAAAAGATATTCAAGCATGTTCAATCTTTGGAAGTTTAAAGTCTCAGATTTGATCCTTATCGGTTAAATGTTTTCATAAGCAAGTCACAATTCTCCTCAAAAGCTTTCAAAATCAATTTAAATCTACAGAGATCACAAATCTCAAATGATTTGAAAATTGTGATCGGGGGAGAATTTGTGATTTAAATTGGATTTAAACTGATAATTCGATAAATGGTTTTATAGTGATTTATAAGCTCTCCTCCCCACATGTGCCAAACGATTTCAAATTTTCCATGCACATGTTGAGGGGGAGCATCTATTTCAAACCAAAAAGGATTGAAACATGATTGATTTGTTTCAATGTGTAGGTTTTCCCTAATATGTGCAAAACACTTTCAAATCTCTATGCACATATTGAGGGGGAGCAACTTTTTGAAAACCACATCCTTTCCAAAAATATCCTTAACAAAGTATGAAAAATACTAATTTGATCAGGAAAGTGATGTTGATATCTTTTAGAAAATGGTAATCAAAGAAGTGAATCCTTCCTCTTGCCTCCGTTTGCCAAAATGATTTCAAATACACGATGCACATGTTGAGGGGGAGATCTTTTTCTAAAATATCAAAAACAATTCAGGTATAAAACGCTTTGATAAAATATCACAAGTATCTGGATTGATTTTTAAATGGTTTTCAATCGGTTCCAATGGCAGATGAACAATACCAAATAAACTGACCAAATTTACTTTATGTATGGTGATATAAGGATGGTTAGGTTAGGTATTCATTCCCACGATCCCGCCAGAGCCGGAGGGATCTACCCAGGGACAATCCACTAGATTGTGTAGAAGTCCTTAGGTATGATGAAAAAAGGAGAAAATTGAGATATGGGAAGAGTGCGGACTGAGATAGAGCTAGAACTGGAATAAACCCAACAAGGTTCTAGTTATGAAGTCTTGGCAAGCACTGAAGGGGTTGAAGAATGAAAAAGAACTGAATGAAAAAAGGGTGTAAATAAATAGCCCTCCATTATTTCAACCTTAGGGCAGAAACCGGTTCAATACATATGCTACTGGTGGTTACCAAGGTAACACTGGTATTGAAGACAAGACGTCATGGACCCAGTGACGCACTGCACTACAACTTCCCAAGCTACTCAAGTTTCTCTTAAAAGGAACTTGTGACAACTGAACAGAAACAATGGGGCGATTCAAAATTTTGAATCAATCCTGGTTCAGGTTAAGGATTGACGGATGCCTTTGAAAAACCGGTCGTTGTGCCTAAAATTCTTTTCTCTAGCACATCGACTGTGTATTAATTTTTCAAAATTAAAAGGTGTTTATGATTGATAACTGATTTACCATAAAACCTTCGTTGTATTGCAAAAAACATTTTATTGAGCAGTACACGATTGTTTTTCAAATCATTTTCATCAATCAGTGAATCTCAATTCGCTGGTTCACTCACTCCGTGTTGTCTTCTTTGAGACGTTCCGGTTTGAGAACAGCTAAAGCAGCTGTGAAACCCTGTCAAGGAGATTCTTCAAAATTATACCTGATCACAGGCAGTACTTGTACTGATCAACGGGGAACCGTGGGACGTGTACCTCAATTCAAAGAAAGTGATCAAAGACACTTTCGTATGCTTTATTGCTAAATGTTGTATGCAGGTACGCCCGACATTTGCAGCTGATCAGAATGGAGAGGTCAATCCATAGCCGCATGCTCACACAACACATTCATTTCTAAAGAAATCATGATAAGTGCATCAACGACTCTGATATTTTCACTCCATGCTTCTGCTACGCTGCTGCAAATATCATGAATCATCTAAAGCTTCCGCTACTCTGATGAGAAGAAATCATGATCCAGAATGTGAGCATGTCGGTCCAAATGTCACAACATCACATAATGTCAACACTACAAAGGACGAGTTAGAGATTTATGGTAGCTGATGATCTCAAAGCTGGCTCAAAACTCATTATCACGTGGATCAGTTAAAGACCTCCACTTGGATTAACCAAACATGCAAAAATGAAGAATCAATGACTACGGGCTACAGAGCAAAGAACATTAACAAGAATCCAAGAACAATCTTAATGTAATATATGTTTGTATTCTATGTAATTTGAGGTGACCTCCCTTAGGGGGAGATTGTTAGGATTTAGTAAATCCAGTTATTAAAGTGTCGGTCACCTCAAGTATATGTAATCGTTAGAAAGCTCGTAGTAATAGTTATTTTATGCTAGATAGTATTTAGTTAAGTAACACCGTGGAGGACGGACGGATCTTTACCCACTGTATGCCTGATCCACAGCCCATAGGTGGCGTTTATGTAAGATACTATAAATACCCTCTACCTCCCAAGGTAGAGGGTTGGAGCTCATAATAATACGTTTACTTTCTCTCACTAAGTTCCCAAACCTCTAAACTTTCTCTCTCTAAAAACCTCAAAGTATACGCCTAGTATGGTCATGGTTTGATGTGTTTGTGAAATCCAATATGTTACATCTACATAGTTAATGAGTTCATCATCACTAGTTGTTATATCCTCAAAATCACATTGTTCCTGATCACTAAGTGGGTTCTCTTCTGTGCTACTAAAATCCATACCAAAACCTAGGCCAGTTTTAATGTGTGCTCTTTTCTGTTTTTCAACAAAAATAACATGTGAAAGGCCAGATTTTCCCCAAGTAGCAAACTTTTCTAGCAATTCATCCCTTTCTTTAGTTATGTTGGGAATTATGTGAAGTTTGGATTATGCTGAAATTACTGCCGAAGTGTTTCTACTGAAGAAGAGTGGATTCTGCCGAAGACATAATTTGCTGAAGTATAATAGTTATTAGTCTGTTTCTGCGGAAGTGTTTATTCCGTGTTTAGTTTATTTAGTGTGGATATACATGAGCTTTATTAGGAAGTGATTGTGTATATCTTATTTAGTTTTATGTTTATACGTTTCTTGGGAAACGGTTTAGCGATATTGTTTAGGGTTCCTTGTCTATAAAAGGAACACATTAGAATGAGTTATGTACCGATTGGAAAACTTAGTTTTAGTTAATATAAAGATCCATAGAGGATCAAGAAGTTCTTAGTTGTTTGTTACTTGTGTTTATATTCCGCTGATAAATATAAGTAGTAGAGATTGTCTTTTATTGTGCTTGTGATTACATAGGCATATATAACGATCCACGAGCTCAAGATCTATCAAGGTCTGTTTGTTTCAACAAGTGGTATCAGAGCCTCGTGAGAGTCTCTACGATACTAAGGACAAGTTTTTCTGAACACCTAAACAACCAAAACAAAATCAACATGCCTGGTTCAGATGTTGATACTGATATCACCAACAGCCAAAACTCCACCCATCTGCAACAACTAAGTCTCTCTAATAGCAATGCTAAGTTTCCTTACCTTAAAAGGGAGGAATATGATCTTTGGGCGATGAAGATGCAGAACTGGATCTCCAACATTGATTGGAATCTATGGCAGATAGTTATGAAGGGGAACAGTTTGAAGAGAACTACCACGGATGCTACTGGTACGATGATGAATGTTCCTCCCAAAACTGCTGAAGAGTTGCTGGCAGTTCAGAGAGAAACCAAGGTCAGAACTATTCTTCTGCAAGCTATTCCTGAGGATCACTTGAGTGATTTTCACTTCATTCAAGATGCTAAGGATATATGGTTAGCAATTAAGGCGAAGTTCGGTGGGAATGAGGAGTCTAGAAGACTGAAGAAGTCCATGCTGAGACAACAGTTTCAGGACTTTCAAATCTCTGAAGAGGAAGGAATTCACAAGGGCTATGATAAGTTTCACAAGATTTTAAGTCAGTTGAATCAGCTACAGGCAAAGCCGGATAATGATGACTGTAACTCTAAGTTTCTGAGGTCATTACCTCCATCCTGGCTACATGTAAGCATAGCTTTAAAAGCTAAAGGTGGTTTGGACATGATTACCTTTGATGAGCTGTACTACAAACTTAAAGCTCTTGAACATGATGTAAGAAGCCCTTTTCGATCATCTTCTTCTGCTAGTCATACTGCATTTGTTGGAGCCTCTACTCCAAAGTCTAGCTATGGTCCAAGCCCATATCCATCATCATCTTATGCTGCTCCTTCATCAAGTTCTCACTCTAAATCAAGCAACATTATGGAAGATGTACTTGGATCCTTCTTTGCTGATTATGATCCTCAGCAGGATCTGGCTTATGAGGATTTTGATCAGGTGGACCCGATTGAGATGGAAGAGATGAAGCTGAGGTGGCAGGTGGCCATGTTTCCATGGATATCAAGAACTTTGAGCGCAAAGCTGGCAGAAGGTTTGGATTCAAAGGACGCGATCCAGCAAGGTTTGACAAAAGGAAGGTTAAATGCTTCACATGTCAACAGATGGGTCACTTCTCTAGAGAATGCAAAGACAGGAAAGCTGGTGATGAGACAAGATACTCTTCTTATCAGCAGTATCAGAAGGAGGCAGGAACTTCAAAGGGATCAGCTGCTTTGGTCACTCTTGATAGCAATGTGGACTGGAAGAAACATGAGGAGGCTGATAATGATGGTCCTGATAATGTTGGGTTAATTGCAAGCTGTACTACAGAGGATAGGCATGATCAGATTGCCTTGATGGGCATCTCTCAGGTACAAAACTGTTTGTTTGGTTGTAGTGAACGTTATAATGATCTCAAACAAGCTTATGATATTTTGGAACCTAAATATAATGAATGCTATGTGGAAGTAGAAGCTTATAAACAGGATTTAAAAACACTAGAAAGACAAAAGGTTTGGTTTCAGAAGAATCAAATAGCTTATGATGAGAAAATAAGTGTTTTAGAAAGGGATCTCGAATGTGCTAAAAATGAGTTAATATGGTCTGAGAAGTTAAGAGCAGATGTAGTGTCAGAAAATTTAGAGCTTAAGGAGAAACTTAAGGAGGAAATTGCTAGGCATAAAGAATGGATGATGAATGGAAATAAGTTAGCTGGTCTCATTTATAGTAGTCAAGCTTCAAATTCTACAGTGGCTTTAGGCTTTAAGAAATATGTAGGATTAGAAGCTAGGGATGACACACGTAAATCTACATCAGCAGGCCTAGCTAATTTTGTGAAAGAAGGTGAACTACATGCTGTTCGTGGACCAATTAGAGGTGAGCACATGCCTATTGACCTTTCCACTCTTAAAGACTTTGATGGATCACACCATCTGTATGGCAAAAAGTCAAGAGACATGCCAGACCCTAATACTTCTACTAATGACTTTGTCTCTTGTGTTAACAGTGACAAGTCCTCCAAGCAAGGGTCTATAGAGTGTGATTCAAATGACAAGTCTGACCTTCCCAAGTCTGACCTTCCCAAGTCTGCCCTTCCCAAGTCTTCACCCCTGCCTGCACCCAAGACTACCAATAAGCATGTCAGAGTTTCTGCCAAGGAATCCACTTCCAAGACAGTTGCCTCTGAAGACTTGCATTTTAATTCTTTGCATAATAGTACTGTTAAAAACAATTCTTTTCATGGTTTTGGTTTGAATACTTCTGCTTGTAATAATACTTCTTTTTGTTTAAATAAATCTTCTAATCAGAAGAAATGTTTTGTGTGTGGAAGTAAATCTCATTTAATTAAGGATTGTGATTATCATGAGCAAAGGATGAGTAGGTGTAGTGCTTCTAGGAAATCTAGACCATTGTGGACAAATGTGAATGATATACCACCTTATGTTCCACAAGATACATATTATAATACTCCTTTTTCTTGGAGGAAACCAGTTGAAAAACCATATGTTCAACCAACCAGTGAATATTTTAAAAATAGTTTTTGGCCCAGATATGTTAACCCTATGACTGATGGGAAAGGGTATTGGGATACTGCTGTCAAGACCTCAGCAGGTTGTTCTTGGAATAAACAGGGACCTAAGTTTCATTGGAAACCCAAGAACAATAGCGGATCTTATACTTCTACATGGCACAACTCATATGATCCACAAGGCAGGTTCAAGTCAGCAATGACTTGAGCCTCCATAGTGTACTAATTTTCTGTATATTTTTGTTGTTGTTGTAGGAACATCCCCTTAAGCATAAAGATGTTGGAATTGTTGATAGTGGTTGTTCTAGAAGTATGTCTGGAAACAGGGACATGATGCATAACTTTGTACCCATTGAAGGAGGAGGCAATGTAACCTTTGGAGGAAGTGATGGACGAATTACTGGAAAAGGGACCATCAAAACACCTCAGCTGGACTTTGAGAATGTTTATTATGTCAAGGAACTTCAACACTTCAATTTGTTTTCAGTCTCACAAATCTGTGACACTAAGAACAAAGTACTCTTCACAGAGGATGAATGTCTTGTGCTGTCTAAAGACTTCAAACTCCCAGAAGAAACTTCAATTCTACTGAAGGTTCCTCGCAGTCACAATCTTTATACATTCAACTTATCTAATGTCCAACCAGCAGGTGACTTAACATGTTTGGTGGCTAAAGCATCTGTGGATGAGTCCACCAAATGGCACAGAAGGATGGCCCATGTCAATTTCAAGACCATAAACCAGCTCTCTAAACTGGGCCTAGTTCAAGGTCTTCCTGCCAAAGTATTCACCAATGATCATAACTGTGTTGCATGCAACAAAGGAAAGCAGCACAGAGCCTCATACAAAGGTGTTCCTGTTACAGCAGTAAGCATTATTTCTGAACCTCTTCAGCTGCTTCATATGGATCTGTTTGGTCCAACTAAAGTGAGAAGCATTGATCATAAACATTTTTGTCTGGTGATCACTGATGGTTATAGCAAATTTTGTTGGGTATTCTTTCTAAGGACCAAAGATGAAACATCTGAAGTATTGAAAGACTTCATTACCCTTATTGAGAATCAGTTGAACAAAAAGGTGAAAGGAATTAGGTGTGATAATGGTACAGAGTTCAAAAATGCAATTCTGATAGAACTCTGCAGGTTAAAGGGAATCAAAAGGGACTATAGCACTCCAAGAACCCCTCAACAAAATGGGGTGGCAGAAAGAAAAAATAGAACCTTAATAGAGGCTGCAAGATCAATGCTGGCAGACTCTAAACTTCCAACCATGTTTTGGACTGAAGCTGTTGGTACAACTTGTTATGTACTCAATAGAGTGTCCATCACTAGACCACATCTTAAAACACCATATGAACTTCTTTTTGGGAAAGTTCCTGTTATTCATTACCTTAAACCGTTTGACTGCCAAGTGACAATTTTGAATACAAGTGATCCATTGGGCAAATTTGATGAGAAAGCTGATGATGGTTATATTGTGGGGTATTTTGCTCATAGTAAGGCATACAGGGTTTACAATGTATCTGCTAAGAAGATTGAGGATACATTGAATCTGAGGTATCTAGAAGACAAGCCTAATGTTCAAGGACAGGGTCATGTTTGGTCATTTGACCTTGATTACTTGACTGATTACTTGGGTTATACTCGACATCTGGCTAATCTAAATGCAGATTCTCAAGCATCTCCAACTACTAATGCAGAAACTGTGGATGCTCATTCTGACAGTGGGTCTGATGATGATGAACAACCCATTGTAGTGCCTTCCTTCTCCCCTACCAATTTTGTAGGTGACACCTCTAAAGATTATACTGATGTGGGTGAAGATGAATTCTATTATGCTGAGGACCTTGCCAGACTGAAGAAACAAGAGTATGCAGCCACTTTAGAAGCTAAGAGGAATGTTGAAAATAGTACAAGTGAAGCAATCAGTGGAAAATTCAATTCTGCTGAAAGTGGTTCTGTTTCTCCTCACCTCTCCAATTCGGCTGAAAGACATGTTGACTCTACTCCTATTTCTACTAGAGTGTCAACAGACCTTGGAGAACCTTATACAAGGTTTCCAAAACCTTCAGATCTTGGTCATCATCAACCTAAAGCAGGCATCTTCAACACACCTTCCTATGATACTGACTTTGAACCAACTGTGACTAATCTTGATTCCTCCATTGATGTCAACACCACCACTACTACAAGGATCAACAATGTTCATCCAGAGTCTAATATTATTGGTGATCCTAATGCACCTGTTAGAACAAGAGGCACTGTGGCGCGTTCTAAATATGGTCAGGTGGCTTTTATCTCTTATGTCTCAAATCAACAGAGAGACAATCAAACAGACTATGAACATTGTCTGTTTGCTTGTTTTCTCTCACAAGTGGAACCAACCAGTGTTACTCAGGCTCTTGAAGACTCAAGTTGGCTTGAAGCAATGCAGGATGAGATGCAATAATTTCAAAATCAGCAGGTTTGGATATTGGTACCACTACCTGATGGTAAGTATGCTATTGGGACTAAATGGATTCTGAAGAATAAGAGAGATGCTCGAGGTGTTGTCATTAAAAACAAAGCCAGATTAGTTGCACAGGGGTATATACAAGAGGAGGGGATCGATTATGATGAAGTGTTTGCACCAGTGGCAAGAGTTGAGGCTATACGAATTTTCTTAGCTTATGCATCCTATATGGGTTTTATGGTATATCAAATGGATGTTAAAGGAGCCTTCTTGTATGGTGAAATTGAAGAGGAGGTTTATGTCACTCAACCTAAAGGATTTGAAGATCCAGATCATCCCAATCATGTTTATAAGGTAGTCAAAGCTCTCTATGGACTACATCAGGCACCCAGAGCCTGGTATGCTAGGCTTTCTACATTTCTTCTGAAGCATGGTTATAGAAGAGGTGCAATTGATAAGACTCTTTTCCTAAAGAAGAATTCCACTAACATTATTCTTGTACAAGTGTATGTGGATGACATTATTTTTGGATCCACAAAGGAAGCTTGGTGCAGGGAGTTTGAGGAGCTTATGAAGGGAGAGTTTCAGATGAGTGCCATGGGAGAGATGACTTTCTTTTTGGGTCTTCAAGTTCAGCAGAAACCTGATGGTATCTTTATCAGTCAGGACAAATATGTGAGGGACATTGATGAGTGTCTAAATACTCATCATTTTTATACTGATAGAGTGCCAAAAACATCTGAAAACACTCAGAAACACATCAAAATGATAAAAATATCACAAACAAGTGTTTTATATGTTTTAAATGCAAAAACATCAAAATCTGATGAAAAACGTATCAAATTTGCAAAATTGGCAGTTTTAGTCCCCCAAGTTACAAAAAGTTGTCAAAATCAGTCCCTGATAATTCAAAAACTTGTAAAATATCATTTTAGGTCCATGAGATTCAAAAGTTGTCAAAATAAACCCTTCAAAGTTTAAAAATCACAAATTTACAACTTTGGTCCCTTAACTTTGCAAAAGTGTCAAAAATAGTCCTTAAGGTTTTAAAATTGGAAATTAATCAAAATAAACCTTGTACTATTCATATTTGACAATATTGGTCCTTATGAGAAAAGTTTTGAGAAAATTACAAGTTTGGTCCCTAGAATTGGAAAATTTACATGTTTGGTCCTTGGACATATAAAAATGGAATTTTATGTAATATTTGTCCTTGTACTAATAAAGAATGACATGTTTGGTCCTTATTATAATTTTGGAAAAGTGACAGGGTCAGTCCTCTAAGTTTGCAGAAATTGCAAAATGGTCCTTGTGATTATTAACAAACCAAACGGACCTATATGTTAACCAAATCCAATCCTAAACCCAGCTACTGGCCCAACAACACCCAGGCCCAAAATTTAAAACAGAAATAGCGCGCCACTGTTCCTCCTTCTCCTCCCCAACACCTGTTTCCACACCAGTGATAACACCTGCCCTTCCACCTCACCCCTTCCACCTTTACAGCTCCCTACCCACTCCCCTCCACCTACACAAACAAGCAAACCTCAATTAATGCAAAAACCTGCTTCTTAGACTTTTCCCGCCAAAAACTCCACATGGACAATCTTGATGAATTGGAAGGATTCAATGGTTAGATCAAGGTGGGATATGTTTTGAGGTCGACAAGGATGCTAAAAAGTCATTAAATAGAAGGAATGAAGCTGAGAAGGCCAGTTAGTTAGTTTTAGAATAGTGTAGATTGTCGTTTTAGTATAATTTCATCTTCTAGTGTAATTTTCAGCTTCCAAGTTGTATTATCAAAGTTTTTAATGTAATCTAAACCCATTTCCAAGTATTAATTTCAGTTACCAAGTTTGATTTCAATTTTAGCAATTTTGAGTGAATTTGACAAATCAACTTAAAACTGTTAAATGTTGTAATTTCATGTTTCTTCAAGCTTATTTTGATTACTTATAATCTTTTACATGTTTTTAAAGCAGTAAAAACCAGTGTAAGTAAAAATATCAAAAATACAAATAAATAGTTATAAAATAAAAAAATCAGTTGACTAAAGGATAAACATTGGATCAAGGTATCTTTTGGATTGCTTTTGGGTTTAGAACCTCATGGGAGGTAGTAGGAGTGATCCTTTGACCTCAGTTCTCAGTTCTTAATTTTGAGCAACAATACAAATTGTAAGCAATTTTCTTAAAATTTATATTTCTCAATATAAGTGTTTAAACCTTCCCCTTTTCAGCTTAATCCTGTGTCATTATAGTCAATTTCAGTTAGTCAATAAGTTCCTTGGTTTAAAAAGCTATTTCAGTGCTTAATGCCTCAAAACAGTTTGCATATAAGTCCTAAACTAGTGTTTGGAACTGCTTATTATCATGTGTTAAAGGGCATCTTTGTTATTGCTTGTCATTGTTTCTTGTTACTTTAGTATTTAGTATCTCAATTAAAACATAAAATCCTGTCATTGTTAAATAAAAAGTCAAAATGATGTTTAATCTCCTCAAATAAGCTAACTGTTAGGATCTAGAGTGTCATATTCATCAAATTAGCTTAAAACTTAGTATTCTAGCTTAATCTTACCTTAATATAGCTTATAATAACATAATAAGTCAGTAGAATAGATTATAAGTTCATTAAAGTCAAACTTGTAGTTTTCTTAAAAAGTCAAAACTGTGCCCTGTGCACAGTTTTGATACCATTTTCACAAGCTTGTACAAAGCTTATCAGTGGGTCTCAGCTTATGTTACTTAGTTTTTTAGGAAGCCAACCAAGCCATCTTGATGAACCAAGTTTAGATTTTCATTATCTAGCTTATTAGGTAGGGCTGCACTAGGCTTTTTGTTTGTCCCAATTTTAACTCAGTACACTGTCCAATTTTTCAAAAGCTTCTCACAAGTTATATAGTATAAGCTTATCTGTGTAATCTAGCTTTTTGGAAAGCTTATTTGCTCAGCTTGTTAGCTCCAGTATTTATTTTCATTTTCCAGCTTATTTTAGTGCTTATAAAGTAGCTATAAGGTGCATAGTGATTTAAAGAGTGTCCTGTGCAAAACAGCTAAATAGTGCTTAATTGTAGTTGTTTAGTGCTTATTTTTAAGTTAGAATGTTTTCTCAGGTTCCATATTAGCTTATTTATAGTTATCTAGCTTATTTTCTAGTTTACCTTGCTTATTTAGTAGCTTATTAAGCCATTTGGCTTAAGCTTAAGCTTACTCATTCTATTTTTGGTCACTGTTGCATAAATAAGCTGATACAGAGCTTATTAGTCGTTTTTGTAAAAATCTCCAGTTACAAAAGTTGCTTATTTTCTTGTATTTAGTAGTTTGCAAAAATAAAATTTCAAAAATAAAATGGTTTGCAAAAAGGGAGAGGCAGGGGTCGAACCTGAGACCTCTCCCTTATGGGAATGATAGTGAGGGGTACCTGGAACCAATAGCGCCCTTGGGTCTTTCTTGTCATGGTTTGCAAAAACAAATACATAAGCCCTCTTGTCTCATTTAGCTTAACGAACATTTAAGCTTATTTCTAGCTTATTCTTAGTAGCTTTTTCAAGTTTTCTATTTTTCTTAAATTTGTAATAGTATAAAGTATTTTCTATAAAAGTTTCAGATTTTTCTAATTAGTTTTAGTATTTTTTAACATTTAATTAGTGTTTTATAGTAATTAAATCATAATAAAAAATATAAAAATCTAAAAAATACAAATCTTTTTTCTAAAATTTTCTTTTATCATATATTTTGTAAGAAAATTAGTTTTACACTCGTAGGCCTTTTATTTCATAAAATTTACGTTTTATCTTGCGCTCCAGCGCCATTTTCGTAAATAACGCTCGTTTCCGTTTTAAATAACGTTTTTAAGTAATTTGAGTTTACGTTTTAGTTAATATAGTTTATTTAAGTTATTTTATTTTATAAAATCATAAACGTTCATCGATCTGTAAAAATAGTGATAGCGTTTATTTAATAGATTTTAACTTTTTAATTTTCTTAATTTGCATTTAAGTCGCTTTAATTTGTAGATTTTCTCTTTAGGTAATTATCCATCGAAATCCTTACTGATCACTATCCTTAGTGATCATTCTACTATCTGATCAAGTGTTTATTACACCAATTCATCCTCCGTGGGACTTAACGACCCAGGAATTCCCTATATTCCTCTGATCTTAATTGCATTTGTGCTTAAGCTGTTTTAAGTCTGTTAGACTTGACTGTTTAGCACACGAATTCTTGACATTTGTGATAAAATAGGAAGTTTTTCAACTTAGAAGTTTGGTATGGAGGGTGTAAGGACTGCCACTACACCTTATGAAGCTCCAAAGACAAAGACCAACAATGAAGCTGATCCACCTGTGAATGTTCATCTGTACAGGTCCATGATTGGCTCTTTGATGTATTTAACAGCTTCAAGGCCTGATATTACTTTTGCTGTGAGTGTTTGTTCACGACATCAAGTTACTCCACTGACTTCCCATCTCAATGCTGTTAAGAAGATCTTTAAGTACCTCAAAGGCCAACCTCTTCTAGGTCTTTGGTACCCAAAAGAGTCTCCTTTTAAGTTGGAAGCATATAGTGATAGTGACTATGCTGGTGCTAATCTGGATAGGAGGTCCACCACTGGAGGTTGCCAGTTCCTTGGAAAGAGATTGATTTCTTGGCAATGCAAGAAACAAACTATTGTGGCTACCTCATCTACTGAAGCAGAGTATGTTGCTACTGCAAATTGCTGTGGACAGGTTCTTTGGATTCAAAATCAATTGTTGGATTATGGGTACAATTTCATGAACACAACAATTTTTATTGATAATCAAAGTACCATATGCGTTGTTAAAAATCCAGTTTTTCACAGTCGAACAAAACATATTGAAATCAGGCACCACTTTATAAGAGATGCATATGATAAAAATTTGATAAATGTGGTCAAAATTCATACTGATGATAATGTGGCAGATTTGTTAACAAAGGATTTTGAGGGACCAAGGTTTCAACACCTTGTGGTCCATATTGGCATGCTTAACCCTTAACTGCAAAGTTTAAGGGGAGGCATAGGCCTCAGGGGAGGCATATGCCTCAGGGGAGGATTTGTGTATAACTTTGCATTTTGCTATGTAATTTTGTATATTTGGTTGTATTTAACTAACTCTAACCTGCTAATGTAATCTTAGTGTGTTTCTTTGTTGGTTTGTGTGTTTCTCTGTGTTTGTTTTGTTTTGCAGAGTGTTTGTTCTGTTCAGTTGAGATATGGTCAGAAGTACTAAAGCTTGTTTCTACTGAATTCAAAGTCCTGAAGTGAGTCAATTGTTTCTTCTGAAGATGATGTACTGAAGTTATATGATTCATTCAAAAGAAGTACTAAAGCAAATTGATCATTCATTCATTCAAGAAACAGTTTACAGCCTACAGCTTACAGAGTACTAGCAACATCAAATGCATCTACATGATCTACTAGTCCTAATCTATTACATATCATCCGTTCCAACATCTAACAGGCTGTCGGATATGCATGATCGCTCACATCTTTCACACTAAATGCTGGCTACGCTTTTGTTACGTGCATAACCAACCCTAACAAGATGCTAAGGATCAAAATGGAGAGGATGGATTGATGCAAACGATTGATGATGACAATGATCACATTTGATGATGGAGAAAAACAATGTGTCCTTTGTGCTTCATCTATGTATTTCAACCAAAATGCAACCCATCTACCCTCTTTAAGTTCTTCCCTTATACGATATGTGATGATGCACTAAAACCTGATGCAGAAAGACCAAGAACCACCTCTCTATCTTCTGGAAGTGGTGGATTTTTGGCTCGTGGCCTTCGTTGAGGCCGAGGTGCTGGGGGTTGGGAGTAAGATGTTCCCTCCTTATAGGAGTCATCAGAATCATCAGCAGATTCACTTGGATTCACCACACTTTCATCTTCTGATGAAGGGAAAAAGGGTGATTTCTTAGGTCGTGGATATGGTTTTGGAAAGTAATGAAGCCATGGATTGGTATCTTCACTAGATGATGATGATGATGATGAGGATGTTGTTGTGAGATCTATGATCTCAGGTTTGGTACTCATGATTTATGATGGCTAATTTTGGAGTATTGGTGGAATTAGGGTTTGGAATAATATTTGGGGATTTTTGATGAAGAAGTCTGTGTGCTTTGGGATTGTTTTATAGACGGGTTCAAGTGGTAAGAGATTTAATGCGTGTGGGTGAAACAGTAAAAAGATATTTACTGAAGCTTCTTGAATAAGTATTCTGTTTCTGCTGATTGTTCTACTTCATCAGAATGGTTTCTGTTTCCACCGAAGTTAAAAGTGAATATGAGTAAATGTAGAAGTCCACGTCATCATTGGTCAACTTTGACCAAAATTGGGAAATTTCCATTTATTCTCTACCGGCATATATTCGTTCCATATTAAGTGATTTGATTATTACTCTCATTCAAAACACTTCCTTTTGTGCAAATCGTAACCCTAATCTTCAAAATCTCTAATGGCGCTTCAATTTAAACATGATCATAATAAGGTTGCTTTTCTTGGAACTGCTCGAGGAGATGAGTTGTATAGGCCGATGATTTCATTCTTACAAAGATCAAAGATTCAGTATGCATTAACGCATTCTCCAAATGCTATCTATGAATCCCTGGTTACTCAATTTTGGGAGTCGGCTGAAAGAAGAAGTGATACTGAGATAGTTGCAAGTGTTGATGGAAAAGAGTATGTGGTGACAGAGGAACTGATCAGAAGACAACTTCGCTTGGATGATGAGAATGGAGTTTATCATTCTGATTCTATGATGGTACTTGAAGGGCTTAGGGCGATTGGATATCAAAGTACGAGGACAGATATGTGGTTAAAAAATAAGCTTTGACCTATGTGGAGGTTCTTGGTTCATACGTTGCTCCAGTGTATGAGCAATAAGTCTGGAGGATGGGATCAGTTTTCAACCCAAATGGGATGTGGTATTGTTTGTTTATCTAAGGGTTTGACTTATAATTTTTCTAAGTTTATTTTTGATAATATGGTTGAAAATATAACTAGGAAAAAGGGTAAGTTTTTGATGTACCCTAGGTTCTTACAGATGATATTGAATGTTTCTACACAAACTCAAGCTTTTCATCCCATTAGTGTTTTGACCTCTAAGTTATTTGCCACGATGAGAACTAAGTTTGAGGGGACACATTTTCCTTTGTTAGCTGCCATGTTGCCTCAGGAGAATGAGCCTGCTGATGAGGTTAATGTTGTTTTACCTTCTTCCAATACTACTGATGTAAATCTTTCAGTTGATGTTGATGAGGGTCCTTCTGCTGTTAATGAGGCATCTATACCTTCACCTAGACCATGTCCTAGTCAAGTACCTACACAAGTTTCTATTGATGAGGTTCAGGTTAATATTGATGAAGTTCAGGTTGATATTGATAGATTACCTACACCAAGTCCTGTTAGGACTCCATTTGGTGAAGGATGTTCTAATGTTGATCAGGTTAATGTTACTCCTGAATAGTCTAATGAAGTTCCAATTCCAACTGAGCAATCAGTTGATACAGATGAGGATCCTATTACACTTACCTCATTATATGCTCTGATGAACAA
Source organism: Chrysanthemum seticuspe (assembly GCA_019973895.1). Classification (NCBI taxonomy): domain Eukaryota; kingdom Viridiplantae; phylum Streptophyta; class Magnoliopsida; order Asterales; family Asteraceae; genus Chrysanthemum; species Chrysanthemum seticuspe. The sequence goes on from BPTQ01000004.1 coordinate 248,192,332, forward strand.
GCTTACAGGTGAGGTGACTGGTCTTAAGAAAGAACTTGCAGAAACCAAGTCTATTCTTGGTAATAAGATTGTGGAATTGGAGACTAAAGTTGAGCACTTGGAGGAATTACTAAGTCAGAGAGGTAAAAAGAGAAGTTTGGTTTCTTCTGAGGAGGAGGACGAAGAGAATCTTCATGCATCCCTTGGAATATTGGCTGATGCAGCACTTACATCTGATGTTTCTTCTCCTATTGCTAAATCTTCAAGGAGCAAGGAGCCTATTATATATGCTAGCAAAAGAAGAAGACACTATTTGAATAAGGTATCGGCTAACACTTTAAAGGAGTCAAATGTTGTTGATGCATCTGTTGATGTTCTAGTTGAGGAGGTTGCTTCTGATCATGGTCAAACTTCGTCTATACAAGAACAACCAAATGTTTCGCCTTCAGCAGATGATGAAGAGGTTTTTATTGCTGGGAGAATGTATAAGTTGAATTCTTCATCTGAAGTTTTCTCTACACCAGTTGAGGAATTGTCTCAACCTGTTTCCTCTGATGTGGGTTTGATTGTTCCTTCTGAAGCTCACATTGGTTTTGCTGAAATTGGTTCTACTGAGACATCTTCTGACAAAGGACAGGACCCTGTGATTGATGATATACTTAATTCAGGTATAGTGACTGAAGAAGAAAATCAAGCTCAGGCTAGATTGTTTGCTGATTATGAAAATATGCAGAAGAGTCGTATTGTGGCTAAATTTCTTCAAGATCAGTCTGATTCTAATTTGTCTCCTGAAAGGAAATTAGAGCTTGATGCATTACTTCCTAAGATCACTGATGATCAATGGGATGCTTATACTTCTCAAGGTGCATCTGATCCAAATCTTGCAAAACTTATATTAGGAGCATCTTTTGATGATGAGAATTTTGTGGATAAAATGGTGGAACTTGGTAATCAAAGGAAGCAAGAATATGCTGCACAGAGAAGAGCTCTTATTGATCAAAGAAATAAAGCCAAAAGAGAAAAACCTATGAGTGTTGCTCAAAAGAGGAATTATATGAGGAGAGTTGTGAAGAATTCTGCTATGTATAATTCTGGTATGTCAATGAAGCAAATCTATGCTTTGTCTGATGATGCTTTGATTAGACAGTATAATATGGTTATGAAGTTTTCTTCTTCTGTTTCTACTTCTTCTTCTCAATTGGAAAGTATTGTTTCAATGTCTGATGTTCCTCAAGCTAAGAGACAGAAAACAGTTGAAATAGTGGATAATTTTGATACTGTTTTGCCTTTGGTGATCTCTCCAGTTGTTCCTTCTGACACAACTACTGAAGCTACTCCTTCTTCTGATGTGGTTGTTTATGCTGAATCTTCTTTGGTTTCTTCTGAAGGGTTGTCTAGTGTGGAGTTAATTGATCCTATGAGTCAAGAAAATGATCTACAGCTTGATACTGATAACATTGTTGGTACGGGGCAGCAGAGTTTGGTTAAAAGGAGTTCTGACAGATTGGCTAGGAAACATTCTTCAAGGAATACTGATTTAGATCTCAAGGCTGATGAATCTACCTTTATTGAAGTTGGATCTGTTGAAGTTTTTCCTGAAGGAACTCATGTGGTGTTGGTCAATTGGAAAGCTGGAAAGCTTAACACTGTTTATAGGCTGGATAATACTGTTATTGAGTTCAACTTCTTGAAAGACATTCTTCATTTGGTGACTAGACATGATTTGAAGATGCTGTATGAACATGTCATTCAGTATTATAAGTTTCATTCAGCAACTGGTTCTGGTTTATATTTGTTGGGTGATCTTCAGGTTATGTTTGATTCTCATTCTCCAAATGGTAAAGGGTATTCTATTTGGAAGAATTCTCATAAGTGGGAGATTGAGAGTTGGAGATTTTATCCTATGCCTTGTGTTCATGTGGTTCAGACCACATGTGGGATGATTTTGTGTATGCTATCGGATAAGCTTTATCCTTTATCGGTTACTTTTATGGAACGGTTGCTGAGACAGAAGTTGGAAGTGCCTCCTAATCCTGTTGGCAATGATGAACTTCATGCTTCTCAATGTGTTGGTTTGATTAAAAATCAGCTTCTGTCACATAAAGGTTCATCTTGATTGTATTTTTTTGTAATATTTGTTTTCTTTCTTTATTTCTTAGTTAAAAAAAAATGTTTTTGGTTTTATCTAACTTTTCTTGCAGGTTTGTTGTATACTTTTTATGGTTCTTGACTCAACAGATATACCTTGTGCATGTCAAAGAGTTAGCTAGTCCAAAGGGTACAGCTTTGGTAAAGACACATCAAATCTGTTGATAGCTGTAATGATTTGCTAAAAATCATAGGGTATGCAACCACGCATGCTTAATTGCTGAGTGTTGTATGGTTTTCAATTCACCATGGTTTATTCCTTTTTGGAATCCAAGAATTGGCTAGCCCACATGTATATGGCTTGTGGTAAAGGCAGTGGCATTCCATATTTGGTTATCAATTCACCAATTCTAAGAATTGACTAGTCCTGAGCAAACGGCTACAGGTAAAGACATTTCAAATCCGTTTATATGGTTGCTGGTTTGCCAATAAATCAGATGGTTATCAGTGTACCATAGTTTACGAACTTAAACATATGGCTACTCCAGTAGTGATGGCTATTGGTAAAGAGACATCAAATCCATTATTTTCAATGATTCACATCTCACAGGAGTTAACACACCTGGATGTGATGAGAATAGTATGAAACTAATTTGTTTTGATGTACCTATTGTCATTTGTTGCTGCAAAGATATGGTGTTTCAGAGTTTCTTCATCATAGAGATGTTCTTCTTTGGATTCTTTGTTGTTGCTGTTGTTTGTGCCCAATCCTCTGGTGCTGTAAGATCTATCAAGAAACTGGAACTTAACCCAGTCAAATTCCAGTTTAGGGGAGGATTGTTGGGAATTATGTGAAGTTTGGATTATGCTGAAATTACTGCCGAAGTGTTTCTACTGAAGAAGAGTGGATTCTGCCGAAGACATAATCTGCTGAAGTATAATAGTTATTAGTCTGTTTCTGCGGAAGTGTTTATTCCGTGTTTAGTTTATTTAGTGTGGATATGCATGAGCTTTATTAGGAAGTGATTGTGTATATCTTATTTAGTTTTATGTTTATACGTTTCTTGGGAAACGGTTTAGCGATATTGTTTAGGGTTCCTTGTCTATAAAAGGAACACATTAGAATGAGTTATGTACCGATTGGAAAACTCAGTTTTAGTTAATAGAAAGATCCATAGAGGATCAAGAAGTTCTTAGTTGTTTGTTACTTGTGTTTATATTCCGCTGATAAATATAAGTAGTAGAGATTGTCTTTTATTGTGCTTGTGATTACATAGGCATATATAACGATCCACGAGCTCAAGATCTATCAAGGTCTGTTTGTTTCAACAAGTTATCTTTTCTAGTTCAGCAACTTTACATCCTAACTTCCATTCACTTAATTTTAATTGGTAATCCTGTTGTTCATACTTTTCTGCCCAAGCCATTTCATTATTTTCATGTGTTATTATTTTGGCTTCCATTGACTCTAAAGTAATTTGATAACCAGCTACCTCAGACCTAGCCCTTCTACAATTATCTCTTTCAGTTACATAATCAGTAAGCACCTTTTGATAAAAATCATGACACTTAGAGCATACCTCAGAGATAGGGGTAAACTTGGTGAAGTAGCTACCATAGCAAGTAGAACAGGTTCCTCTTCACATTCCATGCTCCAATCAAAGCTTCCTAGGCCATCTCTTGGTTCCAAAGCAGCAAATCCTGGTTCCTTATCAAAGGTTGTGCTCCAATCAAACTCTTCCACTGCGACCATACAATATGTTACTGGTTCATCATCAAATTCAGCACTCCAGTCAACCTCTAATAGATTTTCTTGAGCAACCAAAGCTTTTGTTTCAGTAATAGGGATTTCCTTTAGTTCAAGCTTGGGTTTCTCAGTCATTCGATTTGCCTGATATTTAGCAAATTTGCACTCTCTTGCAAAGTGTCCAGTTCTTTGACAATTAAAGCATTCAATCTTGGTCTTGCCAAACGTTATACCCTGCTTAGGCTTGAAGTCAATTCCTCTTCCTGCTTTCTTCATGAACTTCTTGATTCTAGCAGTGATCATAGCAACTTGCCACCTTATATCAATTTCTTCAAGAGCATCCTCTTCAATTTGTAACAAATCCTCTTCATAGGTAATAGGTAGAGTGGCTTGCTGAGCAAAGAATGAGCATACAACTTCATCAGAATGAATGATGTTTGTAGGTGATGAGCTGGGGTTAGGATAGGTAACAGTACTTTAAGCAAAAGTACTTTGAGTAGGATAATCAGTACTTTTAGTGGAAGTACTGCCTCTCTTTTCAGAAGACACAAAAGCAATACTGTGAGATTTTGAGCTTGGTTGGCCATTCATCTCATGCTCATACAACTTTAAGTGATTGTAAAGATCATCAAAGTCCATAACATCCAAACCAGGTTGTCCTCTGATCATAATAGCAATCACATGCCGTGTAGATGGCAAACTCCTTAAGAACTTCAGATTTGCATCTTCAACAGATACCTCTGCTTTGTATAACTCCAGCATACTAAGAAGATTTTGGAATCTGTCATAGGCAGCATCAAGACGTTCTCTTTCACCAACAGTGAATGTTTCAAACTGTTGCTTCAACAGATTTCTGTGCATCTTCTTGGAAGCATCATTACCTCCAAACCTTGTCTTGAGAGCAGCCCATAATTGTTTAGCATCCTTAGCATCATGAAACTTGAGTAGGTGACCATCAGGTATAGCAGACAATAGAATGTTGAGAGCCTTTTCTTGATTCCTTATTGTAGCTGCTGGCAAGACACCCTTAGGTGGTTTAGGTTGTCCATGAACTTCAAAAGGATCTGCAACAACTTCATTACCATTGACAATTACATTCTACAGTGCATGGTCTGTAATAGAAATGTATTGTCTCATCTTCATGCTCCAAAGATCATACTCTCCCTTCTTGATGATAGGAATTCTGAGTGAGGTGATGTATGGGGGTGGTGCAGCTTCAGTCGACATCTTTAGGGTTTGTTGTTAAATAGGTTTTAAGGGTTTCTTCTTAATCAGAGTTTGTACGCAAGCTCTGATACCACTTGTTGGATCGATGTACTCTAATCAAACTAACTTATGTAGCTTGTATGGGCTTAGCAACCTCGGATAAATCCTAAGTCACTAACAATGAAACACTGAATTAACTCTATTAAGTATGCGGAATTTACTTCAATAAAGCTAAGAAGAATTAACTTTAACTTTAACGATTATATTAAAACTCTGAACCTGCTTGATACACAAATTCACTAACAATCCCTAACAGCTCTAATATCGAACTTTGTAAACTCTAATATTCTCTAATATTGCACGTATGAATTCGTACCTCTAATGCCAATCTAGGGATCCTTTTATAGGCATAAGGATAACCCTAGTCGGTTTACAACTCTAATCCATGTACGACAAGTAATACTAAAATAAACAGAGAACATTCTAGAATTACATAATAATCCTTAACGATTTGCATAGTAGTCCTTTATATTTGCTGTACTTTGATAAGTGAGCAGTACTTTGACTTTATTCTTTAGCAGTACTTTGACTCTTCAGTACTTTGACTCTTCAACACTTTTGACTTTCTATATCCCAACAAGGATGAAGTCTTTACTTCTTAATGCTTAATTTCTTTGAAAAAGTGCTGGGCAGGAGCATGAATAAAGAGGAACCACCTATGTGAATGTTGAAGTTTTGCCGCGTCTGGGAGCTTTGGACTTTGGCTCTTACAACATTTATGAATTTGGATATGGACATATGACTTGTATAGTGTCATGAGCCTTTATGTAACACCCCAACCCGGCAAGGGTAGAAGAGTCACATTCTGGTGTCATATCAGAACATACAAATAAAATTTTACAAGCGGAAGCATTATAAAATAAATTACTAAGTCATATAACGGATGACTTACAAAGAAAATACAAAATCCAGTATGTCTAAAATGAAATAAAATCTAAAAACATTAACTCTTCAAATTAAATCCAAAATGATAAGGTAGCTAAGGTCGGTATACTCGAATAATCCAACTCTCAGCCGAACAAGCCCATCTTCAAACCTAAAACCTGCCGCAGGAAAAAAAAATGAGGCTGAGCTTAAAAAGCCCAGTGAACAGATATAACAAAACGAAAGCTAAACAAAATCAGAGATACAAATGAAATAAGGAGACTGATAACAAGGTCGCAATGAAAAAGAGAACAATGAGTGAATGAGGATCCTGTAGAAACACAATTACACAGATATCCAAAAGGAACAGATAAAAGAGGAGGACAAGCGCATAACACAATGATGACATATACGCAAGCACATCTAAATAACCAGGCATACAATAAATCAGGTAATCAGAGTACAAACAAGCCAAACAGAAGTCCAAATACTAGCGGAAGCAATTAACGAGAAGGTGAGCATGGCAATCACACAAGTCAAATAATTTACAGTTAATAACTTAACCAGTATCATAACAGCGAAAGTACTAACAGTAGTCGAAATACAGTAGCCACATGTATCAAGTAAGAATACAGAACGAACATTATAACTGAATGAATTGTCTAAACAAGGTCCTAGTACAACAACTAAATAAGTCAAAAAGCCAGACCACATACGATAAACCATTTACCAAATCAAACAGAAGTATAAGCAGAAATGTAACATAGCGGGTCAACAATCAGCAGACAAGAATACTTACGGATAATCATAGCCCATGAACATAACCGAACGAAGATAGATATGATAAACAGATAACCTAACTGCTTTCACACAAGCTTGATCACCAGACCAAATCAAAGAGTCACATAGCAGTATGATAAGCGGTTGGTCAGTTATTAGCATGACAATAGGTGAATCAAACAATCACATATTAATCATATAGTACAGGGCAAACGATAGTCGCGTAAAACATGTAAAAGCATAATCAAATTCAATAATCATAAAACAGAAAAAGAGTATGACAGATCAATGCAATGGAATATATATCTCAGTAGTAGAGTGAGTCACATAAGGGTACTGGGTAAAAGATAATCAATACAGAATATGATGCGTTGGGGAATACAGAAGGTATAATATAGGTATATCAATAGTGTAAAGTTTGTCATAAATCCATCCCGAGCCAACAATACAATACAATACAATCAATAGTGGCATTAGCAGCCCAATATTCAATAGTAGCCATTGTATTCGGAGGGGTGACCTCGGAATACCAAACCAATAGGAGGAAAGACCTCAGTAACCAATGGAGTAGCTAGCTCCCAGACTGTGAGGGGGTGTATTGCACACACGCACCACATCGCCAATACAATATCAATATCAATCCAATACAATACAAATCTAGGATGCATCCATACGCCCCCTGCAATACAATAACGGCCAATACAATATATCTGAAGCGCAAAATAATCAATACAATAATGGGGACGGTGTGGAACATCACTCATCCACACTAGAGTCATGCCATTGGTGCATCAATGACACGAACATGGAACCCCCATGCCTAGTTAATGGCTCGGGTATCAAACTGACAGGTCAGACAAAAGTTCAAAGTGTAGCAATGTATATGCCTTCATAAGCAAAGGTGCAATATCAATAGTTCACAATTCAGAGGTTCATAACAATAGTTCAATATCAAGGTCCAATATCAATATTTCAATATCAAAGGTTCAATAGCACAGATTCAATAGCATAGGTCAATAGCAACAGTTCAGTAGCAAAGGTTCAGTAGCAATGGGTTCAATAACGGAAGTTCAGTAATAGTGGTGCAATAACCGAGGGGTCAATAGCAAAGCGAAGATTCAATAGCAAAGGGTCAATAGCAAAAGGATCGATATCAAAGGTTCAATATCAGAGGGTCAATAGCAAAGGAATCATAGCAATGAAATATCATAAGTGAACAAATTCAAGGGATCAGAAAGTCATGAGAAATCCCTACTGAAAAGGGATAGAATATATGTACCTTATTCGAAGCAAGCAAATAGAATGTAAGGTCACCCGATGAATCAATCTTGCCGCCCAGAACCTATGAATTAGATAACGCTTATTAAGATCAAATTACTTATTTTAGACGGCTTTCCATTTTTAGCGGGTTTCCACTTTTAGTAACTTTCCATTTTAGGCATGTTTCCATAATTAGCAGGTTTCCATATTAAGCAGCTTTTCAAAAATAGCAGGTTTCTATAATTATTAACTTTTCAAAAATAGTAAGTTTCCGTATTTAGCAGATTTAGTCATAAATGATATAATCAAAGTCATATTAGGTTAAAATAGTGAAAACAAGTGTTATCGTATTTTAAGGGTCATTTATGCTAAGTTTTACAAGTTTAGGGTTTAAACTGTCATTATTACAAAATATAGGGTCATAAGTGTAATTATATCAAGTTTACTCATTTTACACCTTTAGTCTATTTAGTTATCATGTTAACATATTAACCCTCAAGTTTCAATAATTAAAAATCTAACCTTTAACTTATATAAACCGTATATACGTACATAACTAAATCCCTAGATATTAAACATGAATTCAATTTACGTTATAGGCCATTATATTTCTATTTGTACAAGTTTATGTGTCCCTTGTGTGGTTTTCTTTTAATGTCGAGACCTAGCCACCCCAAGGCCACCATACGACCCAAAATAATTAACCATATGAACCCTAGTTGTTGTTACGATCTTCATATACGTTTATAACCATTTAGACGCGTTTAAAACAAGTTTATATCAATTTCCTTGTGTGATTCCATTAGTGTCGAGACTCCTCTCTTCCAAAACAGAAGTTCATGTGCTCCATTTAATGATTATATGAACCTTAGACCTAGTTCAATTCGACACTATTAAAACCAAATGTATACTCTGGTTTTCAAAGTATGTACATCGACATAATAAAAGAGAAACATGCAATATCGAGAGGGTCAAACTCAGATTCAATACCAACGCCCCTAATGCATATAAATTCGACATGTATAGAGGTTTATTTCATGATTTTATGTAGCCCATTGAGCTGATTTACACGACCAGGTTCTACCCTTTTACACTAAGTACAAACACATGATTTAGTCTCATTATTCAAAGTGTATTCATCTCGTGTAAAAATAGGTCCAAGACAGATTCAAGCTAAAGGTTTTTAGGTCCCTTTCATTTGAAGATTGTACAATAATAATATCATGATTTCATGTATCCATTTCACTTGACAAAATCTTAGCCATGAATTATTGTTTTTGTGAACCATGTTAAGTATTTACAAAGCTTGCGCATGGTGAGGCATAGCCACGACCCCAAATCAGAAAACAAGGAGGAAGAGGAAAGGTGATGATAATACCTTGAAGTGTGCATGAAAAGGAGAAAAAACAAATTCGAAACAAAGCAAACCAAGCACCTTCGTGTGCTCTAATACCTACGACCAGCAACAGGTAATCATGTCTAGCAAACCCATGATAGTCACAACACTTGCAGCCTCCCCTTTAGCCCTAGCCACCCACGACCAGTAGCAGGCAAAAACAGCCCCTTCGTCCTAGGTAAACCTCACGACCAGCACCCTTGACCTAGGATTCAAAACCAGCCATTCCTTGAATCAAAACCCACGATCCACAGCCCCAAAACAGTGTAAACGAATCTCTTTTGTTTGCTTTAGATCGAATGAAATAAGGAGGAATAAAATGGTTGCCGTCATTTTTATTGTTTAGGGTTTGTAGGAGGTATTTCTTGGAATGTGTTTTATTTTAGGTTAATTATAAGAAACGTATTTGAGATGATTGGAAAATTAATTGGTCGAATAAATGGGGAGAAAAGGGGAGGGATACTCGGCTATTATAAGAAAATCAAAAACAGAATTTTAACTTCCTAAAATACAAATTTGATGGGCTTGATTTTAAAGTATGGTGTCTTGTAGTCCTTTCTTTTTCTTGTAGATTTTCGGCCCGTGCAAACTCAAGTTGTTTGATATGAATTTTAGACGCAAGTGCAAGTCGATTTCATTTATCTTGTACAAGTTACATAATTATGAGTTAGGTTATAACGTACTTAATGGCTTGACGTGTTTTACGTATCTCACAAGTATTACATTAGAGGGCAAAATAGTCTTTCACCGGTTTTAGACTTTTAGGGTTTTACACTTTAAGTGTTTGAAAACTTGTGTGTATTTTATCTTTAGGTATTCAAATGGGTTGAATGGTTCAATTCTTAGAACACCGTGATTCTCGAATATTTGAACGTGTAATGTACTAAGATTTAAATTCAATCCTCAGGATATTTTTGTTTATGCACATGTTTTGTTTGATGTTTGTTTTTTCTTGAAGAAGAAGTGAACTAAATTTGGGGAGGATTGTTGGAATATTTAGTGCACTTGTGGGATTAGTTCACACCTGGTTTTGGGTAAGGAGGCACGGAGTGTACACCCATGAGGTCCTTGAACACCCTGACTCAATAGAGGTTAGTACTGCTAGTGTATTGGTTAGTACTGCTAGTGTATTGGTTACTACTGCTAGTGTAGTAATGATAAGGTTTTAAAATGTACCTTTTTGAGGGTCGTTTAAGCCCTTATTTGATCACTTTTGTATCCGTTATTACTTAATATCGTTCCTTTTCACTTTTTAGGTCTCTTGAAGGCAAAATGCAGGAATGACACTTATTCGGACGAAAAGGTGCGAATATACGAAGAAAATGGCCAAAGTCAAGAATCGAGACACTCAGGCTGCTGGAACTTAAGGGGACGGCGTCAGGATTTACAAGTGACGGCGTCACGCCCAACTAGAGACGCTGTCGGACAAATTTTGTGACGACTCAGTAGCCAAATTGCTCATTTACAAGTGACGGCTTCAGGTTTTAAACGAGTAGGGCGTCACAACTCAGACGGCCTAGATTTGATCTAGACGACGTCAGAGACTGAAGGGGACGTCGTTACAAGCATAAGGTGACGCTGTCGCAAGACTAATGTGGCCAAGATGAAACCCTAATAACGGCGACCCGACGGCGTCACAAATCAAAGGGTGACGCCGTCGCATGTGTAATCTTATATATAGAATCCGAATTTTGTAGTTTTCAGTGTGTAGTCTTTGGATTAAAAACCTAAACCAAACCAAGGCTGTCTTGTACAGTATTTTAGGGTTTCATACCCTATCTTATATCAAGATAAGTGTTTTACTTCATTAATTTAATTATGTCTTCAATTGATTGTGTGTATGCTTGCATGTTCCCCATGTCCGGCTAATTTACTTGTGTGTTTGCTTGGGTAATATGAAACTTAGTTATTGAATATTGATTGGTTGTCTCTTATCTTAATTGTGATTGACCTAGTATTGCGATAGGTCATTCGTTGTGCTAATAATGCTTGATTAATCTTTGTTGAACCTTAATTTATAATCACCTAGAGTTAGGGGTGAGCATGGGGCGGGGTGGGGCGGTTTTATGGTAAAACCAAAAACCGAACCATATATTTCGGTTTTTGTAAACTATAAACCGTTTAGTGTCGGTTTTTTCGGTTTCGGTTTTTCGGTTTTTGACATTGAATCGGTTCGGTTTCGGTTTTTATTCGGTTTTTTCTTACTTGAAAACAAGCTACTTTTAATCTTATATAGTGTTTACGATTCCTAGATTTCAAGCAAAAATATTTAAACAAATACCAATAATAGCATAATATCCAACAATCCAAAGATTCGAAAAAACGTACAAAACAACCAAACATGAATCTAAAATATAAAATGCATGTCTTTGCGGCTTTGCACTTTTATGCTCGCAAAAACATTCAAAGAACACTATTGCTCGAAAACAAAGATATAATATATATTAATATAACATATTTGCATGTATTAATAATAAACAACACTATTACTTTTTTTTTCTCTAATAGATAAAGTTGCATGTATACTCAAAATTTTAAATTAAATAGCATATCTCTTATATAGATAAATATAAAACATACATAAAGGTGGGGCGGGGCGGTTTTCTCGGTTCGGTTTTTCTTATGAAACCAAAAACCGCCCCAAACATTCGGTTTTTATAAAATTCAAAACCATCACCATCGGTTTGTCAAATGGGGCGGTTTTTTCGGTTCGGCTTATTTGGTTTTTTCGGTTTCAATTCGGTTTTTCGGTTTTTATGCTCACCCCTACCTAGAGTAATTGTAGGCTATATATCCAAAGAATACCTTAGAGTTAAAGTTTATAAATCCTAGAGATTTTGTAGTCATTAAAATTTGGTAGCTTCAAAGAGTTAGAGATAAACGCATACCCTACGACCTTAGAAACACAACGCGATTAAGAATAAGGACGTGACAATTCAACCATCAATAGGAGATAACTAGGGAGTAATAAAACCTAAGCAAATACATTTTTAACTATCATACGAGCACACAACAATAGACATAGACTACCCTCATCTTAGTTTAGATAATTAGATAAGTAGAAGTAATCGGTAGAAATACCAAAACCCCCCAAATTCAAACCCCGAGATTCGTACCTTTCCATTTCCTAAAAAACATAAAAAAGAAAAAAAAATATTCCTCAACCCCAACCTTAGCGTAGTAACTTCTCACTATCATTCCTATTCCCCTAGAGAACGATATCAATTCTCGAGGCTTACCCTAATACTACACTACAACGATTAAGTTCACTACCTAGCGTGTTGAAAAACTTGCTCGACGAAAAGGAAGTTCCTTTGACCCCGAACGCGCTGTGTAAGCGTATCATGTTTTTGGCGCCGCTGCCGGGGAATAGAATAGCTAGTTAGGAGTCCACCTCGTTTAGGTTTCCTTGCCTTATTCCTATCAAGTAAGCTTTTTTCCCAATTTTTAGCTTCCTCGTAGTCTATCCCCCTTCTTCGTGACCTTTGTTAGTAACCCCATCACTTTTCATCATGGAAGGTGATAACCAACCACCACTCATCAACCCATCACCAGATGACCCGCCAAGAGGCCGTACTCTTGGTGAATACTCGAGACCAAGCCACCTAGGCTATAGGATCACCATTGAGCTTCCTGACCAAGCCCAAACTATGGCACTGTGATCCGACACCATCCGGTTGGTGCAAAACGGATGTGCATTCCATGGACTTCGTTCCGAAGATCCTAATCAGCATCTTAAGGATTTCCTTAAAATTGTCGATTCCATCAACCTCGATGCTACTACTCGGGAGACCATGCATCTGCGTCTCTTCCAATTCTCTCTACGGGACCAAGCTAGTAATTGGCTTGAGCGACTTCCCGCCGGCTCCATCTCAAGTTGGGATGATCTCACCTTTCGCTTTCTTGCTCAATTTTTCCCACCGGGGAGAACCACTAAGCTTAGGAATGATATCTTGATGTTCCAACAACGTCAAGGTGAATCTCTGTACGAAGCATGGACTCGATTTAAGGACTTACTCCATAGAGTCCCTCATCACGACATTGATCTTTGGCTTCAAGTCCAACTCTTCTATGATCATGTCAACTTCCCCACCAAGTGATCCATTGACCAAGCGACCGGTGGAAAACTTAGTGATCTCACCGCGGAAGAATCATGAGGTATAATAGAGGACCTTGCTCTCTATGACAACGAAAGTTGGGATGACCCCCGCGAGTTGCCCAAAACCGTTAAGGCAATCTCCTTGCCTCCTATTGACTCACAATCTTCCGACCGTAGGATGCTCGAGCTTGAAGATCAAGTTAAATTCCTAATGAGCTCCTACGAGAATCCTAAGTCTTCACATCAAGTGAATAAAATCACTCTACCTTGTGAGTTATGTAGTGGTCCCCATAACACTCGTGATTGCACAAGACTCCCCGAACAAGCTTTTGCGGACGATGCCTCCATGCGTACCAACGGGGCAGGAGAGAAGTGGTACACTTTCAAGCCCGAAAAAAACAACTTAGGAAACTCTTACAACCCCTCATGGAGAAATCACCCTAACCTTAAGTGGAATCAAAATTCAAGCACACCTCAAAGCTCATCTAGTCCACCTAATAGGTTCAACCCTCCAAACACCGGGAACCCCACTAGTCTTGAGGCAATTGCATCTAGATTCATGTCATCTCAAGAAACTCGATTAACTAAGCTTGAAGCCGATTTTAAGCGCCGACAAGGCGAGATGACAAACAAGCTTGATGCCCTCTTAAAAGCCTTTAATGACTGGAATATTGGAGCACTCCCAAGTGATACTATAAAGAACCCAAAAGTGAGTTCGATTTCATCGACTTCATGTTCTTGTTCACCATGGGAGAGTACCCACCCATGCCCCTCACACCCAACAGTTCACTCGGTAAATGCTATCAACAAGAGTTTCAAGCAATCCAAAATGAGGTACCAAGGTCCCGCACCATTGGTAGAACCTACTCTTGAGAAACCCGTCAACCAAGAACCCAAACCTAATCTAGAGGAGGAGTACAAGGAACTCCATCAAGAAAAACCGGTTCTTGAAGTCTTAGCTCATGCACCTTATTATAATGCTTTCAAAGAAAAATATGAGCTAGAACTTAGACTTGGAAAACATGGGTCCGCTTTTGTGCAAAATAATCTGCCTAAGAATTTAGACGATCCCAGGCTATTTACTCTTCTGTGTAGGCTTGGAACTTCCAAACCTCTCGATGCTCTAGCCGATTTAGGATCATGCATCAATCTTGTTCCGTTGTCCCTCCATAGAAGCCTTAACTTAGGTAATATAGAACCAATGGAAACCATCTTAGGTCTAGCGGACGGTAGTATTGCACATCCGGTAGGGATAATAAAAGACATGGTAGTACACGTAGGAGAATTGACTCTTTTGGCGGATTTCCATGTGCTAGACATAAATAAGGACCCAACATGCCCATTGCTAGTAGGAAGAGGATTCTTAGCTACCGCTAGTGCCATCATTGATTGTAAGACGTCCAAAATAGTGGTGGGAGAAGGGAGTACTAGGTCAATTTACGATGTCAAAAAGCATACTTACTACAAAGAAGAGGAAATACCCCATGAGATTAGGTTGGATAGAGCACCATCTAGATACGGACCTTGGATTAATAAGAACTTCATAGGTCCCCAACGACCTTTTTACCTAGATGAAGCCTTTGCTAGTAAAGCAACTTTCCATGAAAAAGAAATGGCTAGGGACATGGAAGTGAACCCGTTCGAGGACGTCTTAGTATTTTGGAAGATGATCGAGTTCCTGGGAAGCTTGCCCGTCAACCTTGTCATGAATAAGTGGAAAGTTGAGAGCGATAAGCCTAAACATAAGTAGGATTGGGATTGACCGTCTAGTGATGGTAATGGAGAGTGGCACATTAGGATAACAATCTATGACCCCGATGGAGAGAAATTTGAAAAGGCATATCGAACCAAACGTACTACTAGGAACTTAAATGATAAGTTTAATCCTTATGACATTCTAGAGGATAGGCTTACTTATATCGGTACGTAGGGGCACGACTTCGAGTCTAGCTACAAGACTCATAAATAAAGAAAAGCGCTTCGTGGGAGGCAACCCATGCTTAATTGTTTGCTTGTTTGTGTCGTATATCTTTTATTGATTGTTTATTCTCATGTTTAAATTTGTAAAAAATGCTTTATTGTGTCTTTAACCTCGTCTTAATTACATATAGAGGTATTTTACATAAGGGATAAGTGTAGGGAGGATTACACACGTTTTCAAAAGAAACGTAAACATGAGAATTTCAATTAATTAAAAGATATACGTGTGTGTTTGTTCGAGTCAAATGCTTGTATCGAGTCATAATGGATGTTTTGCAGGAAATTTTTCCAGATTCTAAAGATATAAATTTTCCAGAAAATCACATACCACTTTCTGTCAGGATAACCTGACGGCGTCAGGATCGCAACCTGACGGCGTCAGGAAGGAGCAGAAACAACTGATTACTTTTTCTCGTTTTCTGAGCTATTTGTAAATTTTTGGAATTTTCCAGGTCTTAATTTTCCAGAAAATTTGTAAACATCCATTCCACAAACATTATATCCTAGTTTAGTAGAGTCCTATATATATTGTTACCGCTGATTTTACGTGAAGGTTTCGTTTGTTTTCTTCAAGTGTGCAGGTTTAATTTACCAAAAAGAAGATACATAAGATGAGAAGGAGCTTTCCAAACAAACATTCTTCTTGAAGAAAGATGTAACCACCACTTTACACGGATCCTACCGAGCTAATCAGGGGAGTATTAGTTTCTTTCATCTTTTATTACCTACCATTATCATAACTTTGATACTTTCGGGGAACATTGGGGACAATGTTCAGTTTAAGTGTAGGGAGGGAAAATAAAACGGGAACTTTGAAACTATGCTTATCTTGATTATTTGCTTTGTCCAATTGCATTTGTGTAATAAACCATGAGAAATATCGGTTAGGGTAATTTTGGCACCAAATTTAAAAAAATTCATGACATATAGGAGTGGGCCATTAATCTTAATAAAGCGTCTCATGGATAGGGAGTTATATGACTGGCACAAAAAACCCTTTACCACTTAAATTCCACCCAAAATGTGAGGATCGCCCTCAGATTTGTAGGACTTAAAGCATTCATCTTTAATGCTTAGAGTGTGAACCGGTAGTATAATAGATTCTAGAACTTGTTTTGTGATGCATTCCGAGATCGCTAGTAAGACTACACTTGTGTAGTTAGGAATAACTAAATGATAACAGGCATTAAGATAACCCTTGTTTGATACCCGTAATATAATTACTTCTTCCACATCGGTTGAGTAATTCCCCTACACCTTTGCGTTGTACTCATCTTTAGTACACGATACCCCTAGTTAACCCCTCAGAGCCTATCCTTTTCGCGGTTCTCGTGATGTTTCGGCTTTCCGGAATATCAATGAAGAGCACTGTTTATAATCCACCCCCAAATGTACACACAAATTGCCTTAGCCTACCTTGTATGCATTCACTTTTAGTGCATTATTGTTATCACACTTAACCCTTAGTTCAATTATCTTGTTGCTTGCATAAGTTGCTAAGTCGAGTCATATCCTTTGTACACAGTTTTGGGACGATTGGGACTCATGGGAAAAGTTCAATTTTATGAGAAGACGGGAAGGGAACGTTAAATTCAAATTCCCTTTATTTGCATAATAATGTACTCCAAGTGTTTTGATCTTTTCAATTCGGGTCAAATTAGTGTTAGAGTAATAAAAACTCAAGTGTAGGGATGTGCCTATAAATCCCTATCATTTTGATGTTAACGTAGAGGATGGTAGAGTAAAAGTGTATGTGAAAAAAAAAATCAAAAAAAAAATAGAAAAAGAGAAAAAAATATATATAGAGTGTTGAAAAAAAAATGAAAGAAAATATACGGGCTACCATCCTACATCTATCTTTAAATTTATGTTTGTTTATTTCAGTTATCTAGAGTTTAGAGTGTCGAGTCTTGGCTTAGCTATGCCATTCTTCGCATGCTTGTAACATAAAGATTTTTGACTTGCCACCACTAAATAGCCTATCCCACCAAACCCTTTGTTTCCCTACCGTAAGCCTATCATTATAACCCTTTAAAAGACCTCTTGGAAAGTCTTTCCTAGGTGCTTACGCCAAAGCGATGGAGGTGTGATCTAGTCTCAAGCCTATGGTAATCTATGTACTAGGACCGGTTAATGAGTGTTTATCTTCCATTTCCAACTTGTTATATTTCATATACACCCGAGAGATGTGAGTACCCAAACACCCCATGTGAGGTGCTATTATGTAATTTCCATGCTTGTTATGACTTTTGCGAGGCTTATATGTGTTGTGAATCGTTCTAAACTAATGCTTCATGACCTCTAACTTATAAATTGATTGGCTAAAAACACATTTGCTTGAGGACAAGCAAATACCAAGTGTAGGGATATTTGATAAGGTTTTAAAATGTACCTTTTTAAGGGGTCGTTTAATCCCTTATTTGATCACTTTTGTATCCGTTATTACTTAATATATTCCTTTTAACTTTTTAGGTCTCTTGAAGGCAAAATGCCGGAATGACACTTACTCGGACGAAAAGGCGCGAATATACGAAGAAAATGGCCAAAGTCAAGAATCGAGACACTCAGGCTGCTGGAACTTAAGGGGACGGCGTCTGGATTTACAAGTGACGGCGTCAGGCCCAACTAGAGACGCCGTCGGACAAATTTTGTGACGACTCAGTAGCCAAATTGCTCATTTACAAGTGATGGCTTCAGGTTTTAAAAGAGTAGGGCGTCGCAACTCAGACGGCCTAGATTTGATCCAGACGACGTCATAGACTGAAGGGGACGGCGTAACAAGCATAAGGTGACGCCGTCGCAAGACTAACGTGGCCAAGACGAAACCCTAATAACGGCGACCCGACGACGTCAGAAATCAAAGGGTGACGCCTTTGCATATCTAATCTTATATATAGAATCCGAATTTTTATGTTTTCAGTGTGTAGTCTTTGGAGTAAAAACCTAAACCAAACCAAGGCTGTCTTGTACAGTATTTTAGGGTTCCATACGCTATCTTACATCAAGATAAGTGTTTTACTTCATTAATTTCATTATGTCTTCAATTGATTGTGTGTATGCTTGCATGTTCCCCATTTCCGGCTAATTTACTTGTGTGTTTGCTTAGGTAATATGAAACTTAGTTATTGAATATTGATTGGTTGTCTCTTATCTTAATTGTAATTGACCTAGTATTGCGATAGGTCATTCGTTGTGCTAATAATGCTTGATTAATCTTTGTTGAACCTTAATTTATAATCACCTAGAGTAATTGTAGGCTATACATCCAAAGAATATGTTAGAGTTAAAGTTTATAAATCCTAGAGATTTTGTAGTCATTAACCTTTGGTAGCTTCAAAGAGTTAGGGATAAACGCATACCCTACGACCTTATAAACACAACTCGATTAAGAATAAGGACGTGACAATTCAACCATCAATAGGAGATAACTAGGGAGTAATAAAACCTAAGAAAATACATTTTTAACTATCATACAAGCACACAACAATAGACATAGACTACCCTCATCTTAGTTTAGATAATTAGATAAGTAGAAGTAATCGGTAGAAATACCAAAACCCCCCAAATTCAAACCCCGAGATTCGTACCTTTCCATTTCCTAAAAAACATAAAAAAGAAAAAAAATAATCTTCCTCAACCCCAACCTTAGTGTAGTAACTTCTCACTAGCATTCCTATTCCCCTTTGAGAACGATATCAATTCCCGAGGCTTACCCTAATACTACACTACAATGATTAGGTTGACTGCCTAGGGTGTTGAAAAACTTGCTCGACGAAAAGGAAGTTCCTTTGACCCCAAACACGCCGTGTAAGCGTATCAAGTAACGGATGGTTCCTACTGGTAGTGTTATGGTTCCTGCTAATTGTTCTTGCTGGTAGTGTTTGGTTCCTGCTACTAGTGTAATGGTTCCTACTGGTAGTGTTGCAGTGATTAATTTGTAACAGCTTTGACTTATTCAATTGGCTGTTATGACTGCTTTATGACCACGTTTAATTGGTCATGTAATCACTATTCCTATGATAATGGAGGCTTATTATGGGTGATTAATTGGCCGTTAATCATTCATAATGTCCATTGACTAGGAGTGAGTATTCTCTACTATAAATAGAGATGGACTTCATCAGCATTAGACACTAAGAAATATACTGAAACCAGGAGAAACAAACTGAAAGCATAAACACTTGAAAGAAAAGGGTTATTGATTTGTGCCTAATGCAATAACAAACATTTGGTCTTATCCCAAGTAGATATTCATGATACCCAGGCATTAGGGTCGAATAGTTTACTTTGGAAAGTGATTATACGATTCCAAGTGATATCCGGTAACCACGTAGTGGCATTGCTACTACTGTTGATTATCTTACCCTGTTCTGGGCTTATAACCACCAACAATATGTATGTATATATATATATATATATATATATATATATATATATATATATATATATATATATATATATATATATATATATATATATACATACTTAGTATATATTAATGGGTAATATAATAGGTAAAGATCTAAGTACTTGACCCATTGACTAGACACATTGAATATAGTTGGGTGAAACCCAAAGTCCATGACCCATTGCATGACATCATGCATGAAGTCATGTTGGATAATATCC
Source organism: Chrysanthemum seticuspe (assembly GCA_019973895.1). NCBI lineage: Eukaryota > Viridiplantae > Streptophyta > Magnoliopsida > Asterales > Asteraceae > Chrysanthemum > Chrysanthemum seticuspe. The sequence goes on from BPTQ01000004.1 coordinate 248,212,420, forward strand.
ATAACCCATGGAGCTAACCCATGACCCATTGACTAGATGCATTGCACCTTCTAGATACATTGTATTTGTGGAAAACTAGAAGGGGTGTTGAATAGTTTTACCAATTAAAACTTCGTTTTAAAACATTTAGATCAACTTATGTTAATCTATTTAGATGTGTATGTTGGACGTTGATAGATAGATATATAAAGAATGTAATGAAAGATAAAGAGTAAGAAGCACATAACCACGACACGAGTATTTATAGTGGTTCGGCTACAAGGACACCTTCCTTGCCCTACTCCACTCCCCGAGTCACCTACTCGAGAGTTCGTAATCACTACACGACACCAACTCCTTATGGCGGAGAAGCCTTCACAACGTCGCCTACTCTTTTTCCGGTACTAGGCTAACCACCGGGTTCTTTACACCAAGGTGAACAACACCTACCACAACGTCGCCTACCCTTTATCCGGTACTAGGCTAAGTACCGAGTTCCATTACAATGGAGGAACTACTACCCAACACTACACAACACCTAATCCCAAAGGAGACCCACTCCTTATTACAACACCATCAAGGATATCACCATCTGATGTGCCCGGTTGGTGCAAGTTTTAAATTTATAAAAGGTGAATTACCAATATTACCAATAACACATACGAGCAAGTATACTCGTCCGTTATAGCAAGATTATAAAGGTAAGTCAGGATCGTTCGCAGGGATTTGAGTGAATCAGAGCACAAGTTTGAATTAACGGAGTCTAGCAAAAACATGTAACAAAACAAATAGATATAATGAAATTCAGATGATTAAAAGCTACACTTGCTTAAACTAGTATCATAACATAGATTAATGTGATTGTGTTAACTACTTAACATGTTGGTTGTGATAATTAGTTGAAAACTAATCTATTGTTCTTACAAGTTAAACCTTCGTCAAGATTTTAGTTCATAAAAACAAGCTTTAAGTTTAACCAATCAATTCAAGATCAATTCAAGTTTCATAAGTCTATATCAATAAACTTAAACACAAAAACATCCGCTTGTTCATCAAATTGCTTAAGAAATGGTCAATACAAAAGGTAACCGATCATAGACAAAAGGCTACAATTGATTCTCAACAACTAATCTTACGACCATTTAGATGTTTCCAACCAATCCAATTTGATAATCAAAAAGCGTTTCTATTACAACCACACCTTAGTTCCTTTGTATAATCAAGAATAATGGGTAAAAACAATCATCCATAGACAAAATGATTATGACTAGTTGAATAACACGAAGTTCTTTCGACCCCAACGATTACTACCAATTAGCCAAACTTGATTAACAAATGTCACTATGAAACTTTAGCACAATTGGATCTTAGAATTAACTTGAAATTGAATTAAAACATGTTAACACAATCACTAACTAATCATATGATAATCAACATCATTTAAGCAAGTGTATAAAGAAACTAGCCACTCATAGCAAACATGAACATAAACTCATAATTTTGATCATTAGAAAACATGATTGAAAGTCTTACAATGCTTGGAATAAGATTACAAATGATGAAGTAATGATTCCCAAAGGATCGTGGTGGACTTCTTAGTGTTTTGGCCTCCAAAGGTGGAACTTCTGGAACTCCAAACTTCTCTGGATTTCTAAGGACGAATTTTAAGAGGTTAAGGCTTGGTTTGATGAGTAGAGAGCTTTTTAATTGAAGTGTGTGTCATATGCTCACAATTAGCCTCTATTTAAACTATTTCTAAGGCCTAGGGTGTTAAATGCTTAACTTGGCCTCCAAGGAGTGAGGAAGGGACTAGAATACACCAAGGGAAGGACCTAGAATCGTTTGGATGCAAAGGGGAAGCTTAGTGATGAAGATTTGACAACTGCAGCTTCTCCTACCGGATCGGTCATATGACCAACCGATCCGGCTGGTCTTCAATAATAACACACCGACCGATCCGGTTGCGGGTTGCGACCGATCGGTCGGTTATGGCAAAAACATTAATTCCGACCAAATTCCAACCGATCCGGCTGAAGGTGTAACCGGATCTGGTTGGATCTTCTGAGATACGAAACTTGATCTTTTCTCTTCACTCTGACTTGTAGAACTTGGCTCTTCAATCACTAAGGTCTTAAAAGGTACTTGGGATTTAGCTTTACTGAGACGGGAATCTTTGATTAGCTGCATATTTCCACATTTTCCTCCATTTCCCTGCACTTGGTTATAAATACAAGACAAACATCTCTAGATACGATTAAGTACTAAAATCACGCAAATATAACCAAATAACAGATATAAAAGTACACATAATGCTACTAAAAACATGCACAATCTGAGTGTTATCACCATCCTTGGAAACAAACTATCACTATATGTATAAAGATGCACCTCATCGATTATACGACCTTGGCATTCTTCACTAATGCCACTTGATTTGATTCCTAGGCATTCTTCACCAATGCCTTTGACACAACTCTTGGCACCTTTCACTAATGCCTTCGTCTTGACACCTTTAGCATTCTTCACTAATGCTTTTGACACGGATGTTAAGCACCTTTCACTAATGCTTTCGTCTTGACTCTTTCGGCATCCTTCACTAATGCCTTCAACACAACACATCTACGGAGGAATAAAGAACTATCAATAAGAGAACCTCAGTAGTCTTGATGATGACGAAGCATGGCAACTCATGACTCGAGCTTGCTCGACTTCAAGAAGTGGTGATCTCGCCTTTAAGAGGAACCTAGAGAATCACACAAAAACAACAGACAAACTACATAGAAAGATCCCTTAGGATCAGTGGTTAGAGAGTTACAATACTTGGGAAAGTATGTGTGAGAGTGGCAAGCCAAAAGGAAGAAATGGCTCACTATTTATAGAGGAGAAATGCTTACTGTTCCCCGGATCCCACGGATCCCTCCTTCAAGGGATCCGTCTAGTGTAAAACTAGAGATCCGTGGGACGCTCCTCTTTGCCCATGGGTATTTTGGTTATGGGTCATAGGTCATGGGTTGATCCATGGGTATTTTATTAGATACAATGTATCTAATAAGTGCAATGCACCTAGTCAAATGGGTATGGGTCAATACCATGGGTTGTATTTTTTACCCATTTATAATACATACTAGTTATGTATATATTTGCCCAAATATGTAAACACTAGTTGTTGTACATATGTATCATAAAATCACTTATACTTGTTTTAGTGTTTTATGAGAAAATGTAAGTGTGTTAGAAAACTATTGGCTCAAGCTATTTACGTATTTTATTTGTTTCGTTAAAATGATTTTTCGTTTGTTATCGACAAAACATTAGAAGATCGTAAAATATAAATAAACGTTTTTACGGCTTATTTGTATTAACAGTATCTATTTGGATACCCATGTTCCAAAGTCTATGACCCATAACCCATTTAGGGGGAGCGTCCTATGGATCCCTAGGAATACACTGGACGAATCCCTCAAGCAAGGGATCCGTGGGACAGTAGTGAATTTTTTTCTATAAATAGTGAGCCATTTCTTCATTGTAAGTAACCACTTTCACATATACTTTCTCTTAGTATTGTAAACTCTCTAACCTCAGACCCAAAGGATCTTTCTATGTAGTTTTGTGTTTGTGTGATCTTCTAGGTTCCTCTTAAAGGCAAGATCACCATCTCTTGAAGTCGAGCAATGATACGCGTACAACGCTCATTCAGGGTCAAAGGAAACTTCCTTTTCTTCGAGCAAGTTTTTCAACCACCTAGGCAGTGAACCTAATCGTTGTAGTGTAGTATTAGGGCAAGTCAAAAATCTTTATGTTACAAGCATGAGAAGAATGGCGTTGCAAAGCCAAGACTTGACACTCTAAACTCTAGATAACTTTGAAACAAACAAACATAAATTTAAAGATAGATGTAGGATGGTATCCCGTATGTTTTTTCAATTTTTTTCAATTTTTTTCATTTTTTTTCAACACTCTTTTTTTCGATTTTTTTTTCATACACTTTTACTCTACCATCCTCTACGATAACAACAAAATAATAGGGATTTATAGGCACATCCCTACACTTGAGTTTTTATTACTCTAACACTAATTTGACCCGAATTGAAAAGATCAAAACACTTGGAGTACATTATTACATAAATAAAGGGAATTTGAATTTAACGTTCCTTCCCGTCACTCTATAAAATTTAACGTTTCTCATGAGTCCCAATCGTCCCAATACTGTATACAAAGGATATGACTTGACTTAGCAACTTATGCAAGCAACTAGATAATTGAACTAAGGGTTTAGTATGATAACAATAATGCACTAAAAGTGAGTGCATAAAAGGTAGGCTAAGGCGATTTGGGTGTACATTTGGGGGTGGATTGTAAACAATGATTTTCATCGATATTCTGGAAAACCGAAACATCACGAGAACCGCGAAAAGCATAGGCTCTGAGGGGTTAACTAGGGGTATCGTGTACTAAAGATGAGTACAACGCAAGGGTGTGGGGGAATTACTCAATCGATGTGGAAGAAGTAATTATAATACGGGTATCAAACAAGGGTTATCCTAATGCCTCTTATCATTTAGTTATTCCTAACTACACAAGTGTAGTCTTACTAGCGATCTCGGAATGCATCACAAAACAAGTTCTAAAATCTATTATACTACCGGTACACTCTCTAAGCATTAAAGGTGAATGCTTTAAATCCTACAAATCTAAGGGTGAACCTCACATTTTTGGGGTGGAATTTGAGTAGTAAAGGGTTTTTTGCTAGTCATATAACTTCCTATCCATGAGACACTTTATTAAGACTAATGGCCCACTCCTACATGTCATGAAAAATTTTTAATTTGGTGCCAAAATTACCCTAACCGATATTTCTCATGGTTTATTACACAAATGGAATTGGACAAGGCAAAAAGTCAAGGATAAGCATAGTTTCAAAGTTCCCGTTTTATTTTCCCTCCCTACACTTAAACTGAACATTGTCCCCAATGTTCTCCGAAAGTATCAAAGTTATGATAATGGAAGGTAATTAAAAATGAAAGAAACTAATACTCCCCTGATTAGATCGGTAGGATTCGTGTGAAGTAGTGGTTAAATTCTTCTTCAAGAAGAATGTATGCGTGAAAAGCTCCTTCCAATCTTATGTATCTTCTTCTTGATAAATAAAACCTGCACACTTTAAGAAAAAAAACGAAACCTTCTCGTAAAATCAGCGGTAACACTATATATGATTCTACTATACTAGGATATAATGCTTGTGGAATGGATGTTTTGCAGGTTTTCTGGAAAATTAAGACCTGAGAAATTCCAAAATTTATAAGTAGCACAAAAAACGAGAGAAAAAGATAGGTTGTTTCTGCTCCTCCTGACGCCGTTAGGTTATCCTGACAGAAACTGGTCTGCGATTTTCTGGAAAATTTATATCTTTAGAATTTGGAAAAATTTCTGCAAAACATCCATTATGACTCGATAAAAGCATTTGACTCTAACAAACACACATGTATATCTTTTTAATAATCGTAATTCTCATGTTCACGTTCTTTTAAAAACGTGTGTAATCTTCCCTACACTTATCCCTTTTGTAAAATACCTTTATATGTAATTAAGACGAGGTTAAAGACAAAATAAAGCATTTTCACAAATTCAAACATGAGAATAAATAATCAATAAAAAGATATATGACACACAAACAAGCAAACAATTAAGCATGGGTTGCCTCCCACGAAGCGCTTTTCTTTATTTATGAGTCTTGTAGCTAGACTCGAAGTCGTGCCCCTACGTGACTTCATTACCGTCACCTTCTTCCTCATGATGGTCTCTATTGGGGTTTTCCATGTTATAGTAATGCCCTATTATGCATCTTTCTAAGAAGTCATCTTCTCCCCAATCGGTTCTATATTCCAGTCCTAGTTTCAAGAAATCCTTATAGAAACCGAAAATCTTATCCATCACATAATCTACTCCCTTCTCCTTATCCTCCTCATTCCTATAGTAGACCGATAGTTTAAGTTCTTTTTCACCATTGGATAATGATGAAAATTTCTCAATCTCATCCTTGGATCTCACTATTCCTAACAACGGATCATAAGTCATCTCGGTGTTTTCTATGAAAGGCTTTCCTAGAATAACGTGAGACAAGCTAGGATCTATGGCCGTACTAATATCATTCACAATTATGAAATCCGTAGGATACGTGAAACTACCTACATAAAAGGGCAATCCCTTAACTCTACCAAGAAAATTACAACTAACCCTAGGATTATCGGGATCTTGCCTAGTTGGGATAGGCTTCTTCATTACCCAATTATAGTATGTGCTAGTCATGATATTTATCGAGGACTTGCGATCAATGTAGGCCTTTGCCACAAAAAGATTTCCTATGCAACATGGTATGTTAAGATTCCAAAGGTTCCCAAACTTGATCCTAGGGCTTCTCCTAACATACATGTGACGGAGGTCGCGTACTAAGTGTGGGTGGCGAGAGAGTTCTTCTTCCGTAGGAAACTTATTGAAATAGTCATCGCCTACTTCATCTACTTCCTCAGTTGTTTCATTCCTAGGGGTTTCACTAACCTCAAGTACCGTCTCATGGTTCGCTTCGTCATTTGTCATATTAGGTTTCACTAAGGCGATGGTATTGTTGAATTGAACGTGCTTGGCTAACTTACTTGGGTCCTTAATTTCTACACCGGAAGCTTAGGGAGTTGAGATGGCATTAACCTTCCTATCGCTATTGGTCATGGCTTTCAAAAGGTTATCTATCTTCCTATCCATCTTGGCTTGTTGTTGGTTAAAACGGTCCGAGAGCTTAGCTATTTGAGCTTCTTGGGATGTAACTAGGTGTTGCAACATCCCTTCTATGTTTTGTTGGCTAGGGCCGTGAGATGGGGGCCATGAGAAATCATTAGAAGTGAATTCTTTGGTTTGTCCCCAATAGAAGTCGGGTTTGCCATTCCATGTAGGGAATCTTCCTCCCGTTCCATTGGTACGCGAGGATGCGTAGTCAACAGAAGCTTGTTCGGGGAGTCTTCTACAAGTGTGAGTGTCATGAAGACCACTACATAGCTCACACAAGGAAGAAACTTTGTTCACTTGGCATGAAGACTTAGGATTTTCGTAGGAGCTCATTAGGAATTTGACTTGATCTTCAAGCTCGAGCATCCTACGGTCGGAAGGTTGTGAGTCAATGGGAGGCAAGGAGATTTCCTTTACGGTTTTGGGCAACTCACGGGGGTCATTCCAACTTTCGTTGTCATAGAGAGCAAGGTCCTCTATTATACCCACGATTCTTCCGCGGTGAGATCACTAAGTTTACCACCGGCCGCTGGGTCGATGGATCGCTTAGTTGGGAAGTTGACATGATCATAAAAGAGTTGGACTTGAAGCCAAAGATCAATGCCGTGATGAGGGACTTTATGGAGTAAGTCCTTGAATCGAGTACATGCTTCATAGAGAGATTCACCTTGACGTTGTTGGAACATCAAGATTTCATTCCTAAGCTTAGTAATTCTCCCCGGTGGGAAAAATTTGGCAAGGAAACGAGAAGTGAGATCATCCCAACTTGAGATGGAGCCGGCGGGAAGTCACTCAAGCTAATTACTAGCTTGGTTCCATAGATAGAATTGGAAGAGACGCAAGCGCGTGGTCGCCCGAGTAGTAGCATCGAGGTCAATGGAATCGACGATTTTAAGGAAATCCTTAAGATGTTGATTAGGATCTTCAGAACAAAGTCCATGGAATGCACATCCGTTTTGCACCAACCAGATGGTGTTGGATCGAAGGGCCGTAGTTTGGGCTTGGTCGGGAAGCTCAATGGTGTTCCTATAGCCTAGGTGGCTTGGTCTTGAGTATTCACCAAGAATACGGCCTCTTGGTGGGTCATTTGGTGATGGGTTGATGAGTGGTGGTTTATTATCACCTTCCATGATGAAAAGTGATAGGATTAGTAACAAAAGTCACGACGAAGGGGGATAGACTACGAGGAAGCTAAAAAGTGGGAAAAAAATATTACTTGATAGGAATCAAGCAAGGGAACCTAAACGAGGTAGACTCCTAACTAGCTATTCTATTCCCCGGCAGCGGCGCCAAAAACTTGATACGCGTACAACGCGCGTTCGGGGTCAAAGGAAACTTCCTTTTCTTCGAGCAAGTTTTTCAACCACCTAGGCAGTGAACCTAATCGTTGTAGTGTAGTATTAGGGTAAGCCTCGGGATTGATATAGTTCTCTAGGGGAATAGGAATGCTAGTGAGAAATTACTACGCAAAGGTAGGGGTTGAGGAAGATTATTTTTTTTATCTTTTTTATATTTTTTAGAAAATTGAAATTACGAATCTTGGGGTATTGGATTTGGAGGGTGATACTTCTACCGATTACTCTACTATTATCTATTCTAATTAACTAAGCTAAGGGGTAGTCTATGTCTAATTGATGTGTGCTCGTATGATGATTAAAGATGTGTTTACCTAGATGCTATTACTCCCTAGTTATCTCCTATTGATGGTTGAATTGTCACGTTCTTATTCTTAAACGCGTTGTGTCTTCTAAGTTCGTAGGGTATGCTTTCTTCCCTAACTCTTTGAGACTACCTTAAGGTTATTTCCTACAAAATCTCTAGGATTCATAAACTAACTCTAAGGTTATCTTTGGATTTTTAGTCTACAACAACTCTAGGCAATTATAAACTAATGTTCACAAAGATTACTCAAGCATTAAAAACACAACGATGACCTATTGCAATCCTAGGCCAAGTACAATTAAGATAAGAGACAACCAATCAATATTCAATACCTAGGTTTCATAGATCTAAGCAAACACACAAGTAAATTAGCCGGACATGGTGAACATGCAAGCATACACACATACAATTGAAGACATAATTGAATCAATGAAGTAAATTACTTATCTTGTTGTAAAATAGGGTATGAGAACCCTAAGATTCTCCCCAAGACAGCCAAAAATCGTTATTAGGTTTGACTCCACAAACTACCTCTCAAAAAGTCTAAAAATTTGAATTCTATATATAGAGTTACAACTGCAACGGCGTCACTCTTTAATTGTGACGCCGTCAGATCGCCGCCATTAGGGTTTCGTCTTGACAGTGTCACCTTGTGGTTGTGACGCCGTCGGCTTTATCTTCTGACGCCGTCGGAATCTGAATCTAGGCCGTCTGTGTTGTGATGCCCTACTCTTTAAAGCCTGACGCTGTCATGTACAAAATAGCAAATTTACTACTGAGCCGTCACAATTTTGGAGCATGTTGCGACGGCATCGCCCTTTGACTGTGACACCATCACCTTCAATTCCAGCAGCTTGAGTGTCTTGATCTTGACTTTGGCCATTTTCTTCATATATCCATGCCTTTTCATCCAAATAAGTGTCATTCCAGCATTATGCCTTCAAGAGACCTAAAAAGTGAAAAGGAACGAAATTAAGCAGTAACGGATATAAAAGTGGTCGATTAAGGGCTTAAATGACCCTTCAAAAGTGTACCTTTTAAATCCTTATCAAGCAAGCTCAAGTCCATGAGTTGCTAAGCTTCGTCATCATCAAGACTATTGAAGTTCTCTTGTTGATAGTTCTTTCCTCTTTTCTAGAAGTGTTGTGTTGGAGGCATTAGTGAAGGATGTCAAAAGGGTCAAGTTGAAGGCGTTAGTGAAAGATGCCGAAGGTCCGTGTCTAAGGCATTAGTGAAGGGTGCCAAAGGTCCATGATGAAGGCATTAGTGAAAGGTGCCAAAAGATCAAGTCAAGGGCATTAGTGAAAGATGCCAAGGGTGTACAATCGATATGGTGCATCGATGTACAAATATAGATAGGTTGTGTCCAAGGATATTGATATCCTTGATGATGTTGTAAAAAGGAGTGGGTCTCCTTTGGGATAGGTGTTGTGTAGTGCTGGGTAGTAGTTCCTCCTTAATGGAACTCGGTATCTAGCCTTGTACCGGATAAAGTGTAGGCGACGTTGTGATAGGTTTAGTTATACCTCGTGGAAGAACCCGGTTTCTAGCCTTGTACCGGATAAAGAGTAGGCGACGTTGTGAAGGCTTCTCCGCCACAAGGAGTTTGTGTTGTGTAGTGATTACGAACTCTCGAATAGGTGACTCGGGGAGTGGAGTAGGTCAAGGAAGGTGTCCTTGTAGCCGAACCATTATAAATACTCGTGTCGTGGTTTTGTGCTTCTAACTCTTTATCTTTGCATAGTTTATTTATATACTTATCTATCAACGAAGTTTTAATCAGTAAAACTATTCAACCCCCCTGATGTGCCCGGTTGGTGCAAGTTTTAAATTTATAAAAGGTGAATTACCAATATTACCAATAACACATACGAGCAAGTATACTCGTCCGTTATAGCAAGATTGTAAAGGTAAGTCGGGATCGTTCGCAGGGATTTGAGTGAATCAGAGCACAAGTTTGAATTAACGGAGTCTATCAAAAACATATAACAAAGCAAATAGATATAATGAAATTCAGATGATTAAAAACTACACTTGCTTAAACTAGTTTCATATCATAGATTAATGTGATTGTGTTAACTACTTAACATGTTGGTTATGATAATTAGTTGGTGGACTAATCTATTGTTCTTACAAGTCAAACTTTGATCAAGAGTTTAGTTCATAAAAACAAGCATTAAGTTTAACCAATCAATTCAAGATCAATTCAAGTTTCATAAGCCTACATACATAAACTTAAACACAAAAACATCCACTTGTTCGTCAAATTGCTTAAGAAATGGTCAATACAAAAGGTACCCGATCATAGACAAAAGGCTACAATTGATTCTCAACAACTAATCTTACGACCATTTAGATGTTTCCAACCAATCCAATTTGATAATCAAAAAGCGTTTCAATTACAACCATGCCTTAGTTCCTTTGTATAATCAAGAATAATGGGTAAAAACAATCATCCATAGACAAAATGATTATGACTAGTTGAACAACACGAAGTTCTTTCGACCCCAACGATTATTACCAATTAGCCAAACTTGATTAACAAATGTCACTATGAAACTTTAGCACAATTGGATCTTAGAATTAACTTGAAATTGAATTAAAACATGTTAACACAATCACTAACTAATCATATGATAATCAACATATTTAAGCAAGTGTATAAAGAAACTAGCCACTCATAGCAAACATGAACATAAACTCATAACTTTGAACATTAGAAAACATGATTAAAAGTCTTACAATGCTTGGAATAAGATTACAAATGATGAAGTAATGTTTCCCAAAGGATCGTGGTGGACTTCTCGGTGTTTTGGCCTCCAAAGATGGAACTTCTGGAACTCCAAAATTCCCTGGATTTCTAAGGACGACTTTTAAGAGCTTAAGGCTTGGTTTGGTGAGTAGAGAGCTTTGTAATTTAGGTGTGTGTCATATGCTCACAATTAGTCTCTATTTATACTAATTCTAAGGCCTAGGGTGTTAAATGCTTAACTTGGCCTCCAAGGAGTGAGGAAGGGACTAGAATACACCAAGGGAATGACCTAGAATCGTTTGGATGCAAATGGGAAGCTTAGTGATGAATATTTGACAACTGCAGCTTCTCCAACCGATCCGGCTGGTCTTCAATAATAACACACCGACCGATCCGGTTGCGGGTTGCGACCGATCGGTCGGTTATGGCAAAAATATTAATTCCGACCAAATTCCAACCGATCCGGCTGAAGGTGTAACCGGATCCGGTTGGATCTTCTGAGATATAAAACTTGATCTTTTCTCTTCACTCTGTCTTGTAGAACTTGGTTCTTCAATCACTAAGGTCTTCAAAGGTACTTGAGTTTTAGCTTTACTGAAACGGGAATCTTCGATTAGCTGCATATTTCCACATTTTCCTCCATTTCCCTGCACTTGGTTATAAATACTAGACAAACATCTCTAGATACGATTAAGTACTAAAATCACGCAAATATAACCAAATAACAGATATAAAAGTACACACAATGCTACTAAAAACATGCACAATCTGAGTGTTATCAAATTCCCCCACACTTAAACTTTGCTTGCCCTCAAGCAAATCTAGGACAAACATCCACTGGTACCAGATCGTGATGATGAAAAATGTGATGCAAATCAACCAAGTATAAATACGAGAGAAGATTCATCAATTATGCTTATAAAGGTGAAACATCAAGATGTTTGACAATATCCAATGATTTTCTTGCATGATTAACATTTCAAAACACCTCACGAAAAATAATGGAATATAATTCAATCAATCACTCATTTTTAGTGGAGTAACAAGATAAATCACACTCATTGCTCAGTCATGATTAGATTATTACCATAAGCTTGCACAAGAAACAAAACTCCACCGACGTGGCGTGAGCACCAAGTAAAAACATCTAAAGAGGGCTTTTATTCAGGTTATAATGATAGGCTTCGGGTTAAGGGTATGGATAAGGCATGGGAATATTAATGAAATTGGTGTTAAAATAAAAATGAAATCAAGTCTAATACCCATGTTGCTAGCTATCAAACATTCCACGAACCAAATAAACGATTATAGCTTTGCTTTCTTCTTTTCCACTTTCCATAGCTTTTCGCTTTGCCATGATAATTATTCTTTGATCATAGCACATTGGCTATTATTTCCATACTTCAACACAATTTTTTTTTTTTTTTAACTCATCACATGGCTCAATCAATCTCAAAGGATGTGGTACTCATAATCATTTGAACAATCTTTACTTTCCAGGCGACTAGCAACCAACCGTTAGACATTGATATGGAATAGGCTAAGGTTTAAAATGTAAAATCTTTTTGTATTTTCTGGGTGAAGCAAAAATGAAAGGGATGGCTCGGAAGGTGTAACTAGGGGTATCTAGTGCTAAAAATGAGCACTACAAATGGGTCCATGTGGGTGGTTAACTAACCAATGAGGCTAGCTAATATATCATTAAATGTAAAATGGAAGGCCATTTGGGTTAAATCCTAAGGTGCCTCTTTATCACGCGAATTTACTTAAATCGCACGAATTCAATCTCACTGCGGTCTGGTAATGATTTACAAGCACAAGTTCTAGAATAAATAAAATCACCGGCACACTCATAGCAAAAATTCTAAGCATAAAAGATGTATGCTAATAAGACATAAGCTCAAATCCTCACAATTTATCGATCCCAGAATGGATTGCAATAGTAATCGGAACACATCTCAAAGTTTCAAATATTACCAATTTTACCAGTGGAATGATCCAGTTATTCTAATAGATAATCCTAAAAGCGTGAAAACAACTAGATCACAAGGGCAAACAAAATTTTAAATTTAAGCATGAAAACTCTAATTTTTCCTATTCACCCCCCCCCCCCCCACACATAAGTTAGACATTGTCCTCAATGAAAAGCGAACTTCAAAGTATAGAAATAGGGAAAATAGAGATGAAACCAGATATGTCAACGAGTTTATCAGCTTAAAATCTTCTTCATTCCTGGCGTCCACTGGAGAAATCATCACCTGCACACAATCTTATAAACAAACAAAAGGTTTTATTAAAAGGTGGCACCCCCCCCCCCACACTTAAGTTCAACCAAAGGTTTAAAACTTTGGGGAGTGACCACAGAATATCAAATCTGAAACACACGGGTTGCCTCCCGAGAAGCGCTTGTTTTATTACCGAGTCATCAGCCTGACTCGTGTCTTCCCGAATTTATTCAGCTGCAAGGGCAGCTTTGAACATTTTGTAGAGTTTGGGGATGTACATGAATTCTTCACCAGTATCTTCAATATCGTCCCAGACGAACTAAGTAGTTGGTTTCCATGGAACAGTTTGTGGAATTCTTCTAGGAAATGGTGCTACAAAGGTAATAGTTTCGAATTCATTCTCATGGTGTCTCCAGGACACTGCCGCAACTGAAACTTCATTCGTTTGCTCCTTGTCGTAGTATAACTTGATTCGGTGTCCATTAACAATGAAACTTCCACCTTGTTTGTCATAGAGTTCGACATACCCAGATGGATATCCATGTTTAACGAGATATATGGTCCAAACCATTTTGGTTGTAACTTAGGAGCTTTGAATTTGAATTTCATGTTAAAAAGCATAACTTTATCTCCGGCTTTGAATTCTTTTCGAATTCGTAGCTTTTTATCATGATAAGCTTTTGTTCTGGCTTTATACAGTTTGGAGTTTTCATAAGCTTGGAGTCTTAATTCATCGAGTTCGTGCAATTGCAGAAATCTTTTCTCTCCAGCTATTTTGAGATCGGTGTTACATTGTCTGAGCGCCCAATAAGCACGATGTTCAACTTCGAACGGCAAATGACAAGTCTTCCCATACAAGAGTCTGTAAGGAGTTGTACCAATTGGTGTTTTATAAGCCGTACGAAATGCCCACAGAGCATCGTCAAGTTTTCTTGCCCATAAAGACGGATTATCTTTTACTGTTTTCTCCAGTATTCTTTTGAGAGCTCTGTTGGTATTTTTGACTTGACCACTAGTTTGTGGATGATAAGCAGTCGCAAATCTATGATGAACTCCATATCTTTTCATGGTTTTTTCCATTTGTTGATTGCAGAAATGAGTTCCTCGATCGCTTATGAGTGCTTTGGGAATTCCATAACGAGCGAAAAGCTTTTGAGAAAATTAACGACGACACAAGCATCGTTTGTCGGTAAAGCTTCAGCTTCTGCCCATTTGGACACGTAATCTATCGCAACCAGAATGTATTCGAATTTGTGGGATTTAGGGAAAGGTCCCATGAAATCTATTCCCCAAATATCGAATATTTCGCACACTTGAATGCTTGTTAACGGCATTTCATCCCTTCGAGAGAGATTGGTTGTTCTTTGACAAGCGTCACAGTTTTGAACAAGTGTATGTGCTTCTTTGAATATTGTTGGCCAATAAAATCCAGCATCAAAAACTTTTTTAGCTGTGGTGGAAGGACCATAATGTCCCCCAGTTGGGCCATGGTGACATTCGTCAAGAATTTTACGAGTTTCAGAACCAAAAATACATCTTCGGATCATCCCATCGGGACACATTTTGAAAAGATATGGCTCTTCCCAAAAATAGTATTTGAGTTCCGAAAAGAATTTGCATCTTTGAGCATGAGTTAGTCCTTTTCTGAGAATTCCTCCGGCGAGGTAGTTTGCAAAGTCAGCAAACCAAGGATCGTCATTTCCGTCGATGGTCATAAGAGTTTCATCGGGAAAATAAACATCGATTTCTTCTTCTTTCAACTCCTCAAGATTAGGATTTTCGAGACGAGATAAGTGATCAGCAGCAAGATTCTCTGCTCCTTTCTTATCTTTGATTTCGATGTCAAATTCTTGGAGTAACAAAATCCATCGAATAAGACGTGGTTTAGCGTCTTTCTTGGTGAACAGATACTTGAGTGCTGAATGATCGGTAAAAACGACTGTTTTTGAGAGCACAAGATATGATCTGAATTCGTCAAAGGCGAAAACGACAGCCAGTAATTCTTTTTCGGTGACGGTATAATTTTGCTGGGCACTATTCAGTGTCTTGCTGGCAAAATATATAGGCCAAAAGTGTTTTCCTTCGCGTTGTCCTAAGACAGCTCCAACAGCAAAATCGCTTGCATCGCACATAAGTTCGAAGGGTAGTGACCAATTAGGTGAAACCATGATCGGAGCACTAGTAAGTTGAGATTTCAGTGATTCGAAAGCTTTTATGCAATCAGCATCGAAGTCAAAGATAGATTCTTTCTCAAGAAGTTTTGTCATCGGACGAGATATTTTGGAGAAATCTTTGATGAATCGGCGGTAAAAACCAGCATGTCCTAAAAAACTCCTAACGGCTTTGACGTTGGTTGGTGGTGGAAGTTTTGAGATGACATCGACCTTTGCTTTGTCGACTTCCATTCCGGCACTAGAGATTTTGTGTCCAAGCACAATTCCTTCGGTTACCATAAAGTGGCATTTCTCCCAGTTGAGAACAAGATGTACAGCTTCGCATCTTTCAAGCATTTTATCGAGATTAGAAAGGCAAGCTTCGAATGAATCTCCAAAGACTGAAAAATCATCCATGAAAACTTCCATGGAGGTTTCTAGCATGTCTTAGAATATGGCGATCATACACCTCTGAAAAGTCGCGGGTGCATTACAAAGACCAAAAGGCATACGCCGATATGCGTAGGTTCCAAAAGGACACGTAAAGGTGGTCTTTTCTTGATCGTTAGGATCGATGGGAATTTGGAAATATCCTGAAAATCCGTCGAGGAAACAAAAGAATTTATTTCCCGCTAGTCTTTCAAGCATTTGATCCATGAACGGGAGCGGAAAGTGATCCTTTCTGGTGGCTTTGTTTAACTTACGATAGTCAATACAAACACGCCAACCGGTGACAGTTCTAGTTGGAACTAGCTCATTTCGCTCATTAGTTACAACCGTCATTCCTCCTTTCTTAGGAACACAGTGAACAGAGCTTACCCAAGGGCTATCCTCAATTGGGTAAATGATTCCAGCATCGAGAAGTTTAATGATTTCCTTTTTAACAACTTCTTTCATGTTGGGATTAAGTCGACGTTGATGTTCTACCACAGGTTTAATCCCTTCTTCAAAATTGATTTTGTGTTTGCAAAAATTAGGACTAATTCCTGGGATATCAGATGTTTTCCAAGCAAAAGCCTTTTTGTGATTTTTGAGCACGGAAACTAAACTTTCTTTCTCATTATCCTCGAGCAATGAAGATATGACTACTGGAAGAAGTGAGTTCTCCTCCAGATAAGCATATTCAAGATGATTTAGGAGAGGTTTGAGTTCGAGATCCGTGGGTGGTTCTTCGATAGAGGATTTTATTCGCATCTTGTCATTGAAAGTAATTTCCTCAAAATTTTCTTCCTCTTCCTCTATTTCTTCTTCTTCTGAGTTATCTCCTTCGAATTCTACTTTCATGAAATCATCAAACTCTTTATCAGAATCTGTTTCATTGATTTTTTCAGAAGTAGTCATGAATGGATCGGATTCGTTCAGTAATGCATCTAATTCCTCATCAGTGACTTCATCTATAACATCGACGTTAAAACAAGTGTCATCACTGGAATGTGGGTAGCGCATTGCTTTATCGATAAGAAAAGTGATTCGATCTTCCCCAACTCCAAGGTTGAGTTCTTTTCCTTTAACTTTGATGATTGCGTCGGCGGTATTTAGGAAATGTCTCCCTAAAATGAGTGGGACTTTACTATCTTCTTCCATTTCCAAGATCACAAAGTCCACGGGAAAAATGAATTTACCGACTTGAACAAGCATATTCTCAGCAATTCCCACAGGATATTGATAGGAATGATTTGCCAATCGGATGCTCATTTTTGTTGGTTTCAGGCTGTTGTTGCACAACTTGGAATAGAGTGAATAAGGCATCAAATTGATACTTGCGCCAAGATCGGCTAAAGCATCACATTTAACGTTATTCCCGAAAGTACATGGAATCAGAAAGCTCCCAGGATCTCCGAGCTTTGGTGGAATTTTGTTTTGAACTATAGCTGAGCATTCTTCGTTAAGAAAAGTTGCTGATATTTGCTCAAGCTTGCTTTTGTTATTAAGAAGTTCTTTCAAAAATTTCCCGTAATTGGGCATTCCGGCTATACAATCAACGAGAGGAACATTGAGTCTAACCTCTTTGATTATTTCGATAAACTTCTTATAACGCTCTTCCATCTTTTCTTTCTTTAGGCGTTGAGGATAAGGAATTTTTGGTGTATACGCCTTGACAGATGGAATGTCTTTCTTTTTGGTGGTTTGAGTTGTGTTTGGTTCTTCGTTTTCATCCTCACTATCAATGGTGACAGGAGTATTAGGATTAGGTGGTGGATCGTACGAGAGACCACTTCTTGTGAAAACAGCATTGATATGTTCATTTCTTGTTTGGGGTGGACGGTACGTCTTATCATTTGATGGTTTTGGATTGGATTGAGTGTTACTTGGCAATGAACCAGATGGTCTAGAGGAATGTTGGTCAGAAAGTCTGCCAAGCTTGTTTTCAAGATCTTGGATAGATGCTTGATGATTTTTCTGTCCTTGCTCAACTTTGGCTTTGAGATTGAAAAATTGATTTTTGATAAAATCATTTGCGGATTTTTGACCAGCCACGAATTCTCTCATGGTTTTTTCGAATTCGGTTTCTTCTGTCTTTTTGTCGGAACTTTGGTGTGGTGGATCGTCAGTTCGTGGTTGAGAATCACGGTTGTCATCCCTTGGTCGGCGATCTTGCCAATTTCCAGAATTTCGACCGTAATAATTACTACGATATCCTCCTCCACGGTATCTTCCTTGAGCGTAATTTGCTTCTCCTTCTTTCGGTCCACCCATAGGTTTATCGTCGCACTCGGACGATGGGTGATTTCCTCCACAATTGTTGCATCCGTCTCGCATGTCTTTCATTTCATCTTTGATATCCTTGTATTGCGAGTCGATTTTTGAAGTTAACGCTTCCATTTTCTCCAAGAGTTTTGAGGTATCGGTGTTTTCGACAAAAGCAACGGTTTTTCGGAGAGGTTTGGTTTTTGAATCTTTGGACCAATCAAGTTTGAGAAGTACTCGATCTTCGAGCAATTGATGTGCATCATTAGGAGTTTTATAGAGAAAAATTCCTCCAGCATCAAGGATGCGTTGAGAGATTTCATCTAGTCCATGGTAAAAGATTTGGATAATGGTTCCTTTTGATAATCCATGTCCATGACAACTACGAAGCAAGTCTTTCATTCGAAGCCAAGCTTCGACAAGTGATTCGTTTGGGTTTTGGTTGAAAGCACGAATTTCTCCCATTAATCGATCAAACATGGCAGGTGGAAAGAATCGGCTCACAAAAGCTTGCCTCATCTCCTACCAAGTATTGATGATTCCTGGGGTTAATTCATTGTACCATACGTTGGCATCTCCGGCGAGTGATGATGGGAAAAGTTTGAGTTTGATGGCATTGACATCGGTGTCGCCATAACGGAACATGCCGTAAATTTCGATGAATTCGGCAATGTGCTTATGCGGATCGGCCCGCGCACGGCCATCGAATTGTCGGTCTTTGATCATAGAAAGGTGATGTCTCTTCACGGTGAAGTTGTCACCAAGGTTAATAGCAACAATAGCACTTCCGGGAGTTGGTGCTACGGTTCGGTTGGTTCCCCACATGGGTTGATCGTCCGCCATGGGAAAAGGTAAATTGGTGAAAGGGTTGTAAACAACTTTGGCTTCAATGAGGTTATCAAATGGTGGGTTAGGTACTCTTGGTACACGATTTTCTAATGGTATGAAAAGTGTTCTTCTTCTTCTTCGAATCAAATGTTCGGGGTTGGTAAGAGGTGTAATTGGTTCTATTCCCGTTGCTCGAGTGTTCATACAATGACCTAGAGAATCCAGGAAATATCTAAACACACGGACAAACAACGAAAACAGATTTATATGGAACAGAGGAAGGTAACCGGATCGGTTGCGGGATGCGACCGATCGGTTAGACCAGCTGAGTGATGGGACAAATTGTAACCGATTCGGTTGAAAGTGTAACCGGATCCGGTTAAGGTTTCTGTGAAAAAAAATTTTTTTTTTTTTTTTTTTGGTTGAATCGGCTGAGGGAAATTCAAAAACTTGTTGAAACACAATCAAATCCCCGGCAGCGGCGCCAAAAACTTGATGTGCCCGGTTGGTGCAAGTTTTAAATTTATAAAAGGTGAATTACCAATATTACCAATAACACATACGAGCAAGTATACTCGTCCGTTATAGCAAGATTGTGAAGGTAAGTCGGGATCGTTCGCAGGGATTTGAGTGAATCAGAGCACAAGTTTGAATTAACGGAGTCTATCAAAAACATATAACAAAGCAAATAGATATAATGAAATTCAGATGATTAAAAACTACACTTGCTTAAACTAGTTTCATATCATAGATTAATGTGATTGTGTTAACTACTTAACATGTTGGTTATGATAATTAGTTGGTGGACTAATCTATTGTTCTTACAAGTCAAACTTTGATCAAGAGTTTAGTTCATAAAAACAAGCATTAAGTTTAACCAATCAATTCAAGTTTCATAAGCCTACATACATAAACTTAAATACAAAAACATCCACTTGTTCATCAAATTGCTTAAGAAATGGTCAATACAAAAGGTACCCGATCATAGACAAAAGGCTACAATTGATTCTCAACAACTAATCTTACGACCATTTAGATGTTTCCAACCAATCCAATTTGATAATCAAAAAGCGTTTCAATTACAACCACACCTTAGTTCCTTAGTATAATCAAGAATAATGGGTAAAAACAATCATCCATAGACAAAATGATTATGACTAGTTGAACAACACGAAGTTCTTTCGACCCCAACGATTATTACCAATTAGCCAAACTTGATTAACAAATGTCACTATGAAACTTTAGCACAATTGGATCTTAGAATTAAGGGAAAATTGCATGAAAAGTCATCATACTTGGCACTTATTGTCATTGTATGTAGCGAACTATTTTTTTTATCATTGTGACACTAACTTTTTGGGAGCGTGCTATTGTGTGTATCGGTGACTTGTTTAACTTGTTTTAGCCGGTCATGTTAACGACCGTTAACTTTTTTATTGCACCGTTAGTCCTTTTCGTCAGTTTTTAACGACCGTTATTATAATATTGCACCGTTAGTCATTTTCGCCCGTTTTTTACACGTTTTCGTCCGTTTTTGCACTTATTCGTCCGTTTTTTCACGGTTTCGTCCGTTTTTACACGTTTTCGTCCGTTTTCACACGTTTTTACACGTTTTCGTTCGTTTTTACACGTTTTCTTTCGTTTTTACACGTTTTCGTCCGTTTTTACACGTTTTCTTCCGTTTTTACACGTTTTCTTCCGTTTTTACACGTTTTCGTCCGTTTTTTCACGGTTTCGTCCGTTTTACACGTTTTATTCCGTTTTTACACGTTTTCATCCGTTTTTACACGTGTTCTTCCGTTTTTACACGTCTTCGTCTGTTTTATACGTTTTTACACGTTTTCTTCCGTTTTCATCCTTTTTACAAGCTTTTACACGTTTTTACGCGTGTTCTTCCGTTTTTACACGTTTTCGTACGTTATACACGTTTTCGTCCGTTTTTACACGTTTTCTTCCGTTTCTACACGTTTTCGTCCGGTTTTACACGTTTTCGTCCGTTTTTACACGTTTTCGTCCGTTTTCACACGTTTTTACACGTTTTCGTTCCTATTTGCACTATTTCACACGTTTTCGTTCATTTTTACACGTTTTCGTCCGTTTTTACACGTTTTCGTCCGTTTTTACATGTCTTCTTCCGTTTTTACACGTTTTCATCCGTTTTTACACGTGTTCTTCCGTTTTTACACGTTTTCGTCTGTTTTACACGTTTTTACACGTTTTCTTCCGTTTTCGTCCGTTTTTACAAGTTTTTACACGTTTTTACACGTTTTTACGCGTGTTCTTCCGTTTTTACACGTTTTCGTACGTTTTACACGTTTTCGTCCGTTTTTTCACGGTTTCGTTCGTTTTTACACGTTTTCGTCCGTTTCACACGTTTTTACACGTTTTGTTCGTTTTTTTCGCTCGTTTTTTACACGTGTAAAACGAAAAAAAACATGTAAAACGAAAAAAAAACGTGTAAAACGGACGAAAACGTGTAAAAACGAGCGAAAACGTGTAAAAACGAAAAACGAAAAAAAAACGTAAACGTACGAAAACGAAAACGAAACGTGTAAAAACGGACGAAATCGTGAAAAAACGGACGAAAACGTGTAAAAACGGAAGAACACGCGTAAAAACGTGTAAAAACTTGTAAAAACGGACGAAAACATGTAAAAACGTATAATAACTAACGAAAACGTGTAAAAACAGAAGAACACGTGTAAAAACGGATGAAAACGTGTAAAAACGGAAGAAAACGTGTAAAAACGGACGAAAATGTGTAAAAACGTGTAAAAACGGACGAAAACGTGTAAAAACGTGTAAAAAGGAACGAAAACGTGTAAAAACGTGTGAAAACGGACGAAAACGTGTAAAAACGGACGAAACCGTGAAAAAACGGAAGAAAACGTGTAAAAACGGAAGAAAACATGTAAAAACGGACGAAAACGTGTAAAAACGTGTAAAAAGGAACGAAAACGTGTGAAAACGGACGAAAACGTGTAAAAACGGACGAAACCGTGAAAAAACGGACAAAAACGTGTAAAACCGGACGAAAACGGAAGAAAACGTGTAAAAACGGACGAAAACGTGTAAAAACGGAAGAAAACGTGTAAAAACGAACGAAAACGTGTAAAAACGAACGAAACCGGACGAAAACGTGTAAAAACGGACGAAAACGTGTGAAACCGGACGAAACCGTGAAAAAACGGAAGAAAACGTGTAAAAACGGAAGAAAACGTGTAAAAACGGACGAAAACGTGTAAAAACGGACGAAAACGTGTAAAAAGGGACGAAAACGTGTGAAAACGGACGAAAACGTTTAAAAACGGACGAAACCGTGAAAAACCGGACGAAAACGTGTAAAACCGGACGAAAACGTGTAAAAACGGAAGAAACGTGTAAAAACGAACGACAACGTGTAAAAACATGTGAAACCGGACGAAAACGTGTAAAAACGGACGAAAACGTGTAAAAAACGGGCGAAAATGACTAACGGTGCAATAATATAATAACGGTCGTTAAAAACTGACGAAAAGGACTAACGGTGCAATAAAAAAGTTAACGGTCGTTAACATGACCTGCTACAACAAGTTAAACAAGTCACCGATACACACAATAGCAAGCTCCCAAAAAGTTAGTGTCACAATGATAAAAAAAATAGTTCGCTACATACAATGACAATAAGTGTCAAGTATGATGACTTTTCATGCAATTTTCCCTAGAATTAACTTGAAATTGAATTAAAACATGTTAACACAATCACTAACTAATCATATGATAATCAACATATTTAAGCAAGTGTATAAAGAAACTAGCCACTCATAGCAAACATGAACATAAACTCATAACTTTGAACATTAGAAAACATGATTAAAAGTCTTACAATGCTTGGAATAAGATTACAAATGATGAAGTAATGTTTCCCAAAGGATCGTGGTGGACTTCTCGGTGTTTTGGCCTCCAAAGATGGAACTTCTGGAACTCCAAACTTCCCTGGATTTCTAAGGACGACTTTTAAGAGCTTAAGGCTTGGTTTGGTGAGTAGAGAGCTTTGTAATTTAGGTGTGTGTCATATGCTCACAATTAGTCTCTATTTATACTAATTCTAAGGCCTAGGGTGTTAAATGCTTAACTTGGCCTCCAAGGAGTGAGGAAGGGACTAGAATACACCAAGGGAATGACCTAGAATCGTTTGGATGCAAATGGGAAGCTTAGTGATGAAGATTTGACAACTGCAGCTTCTCCAACCGGATCAGTCATATGACCAACCGATCCGGCTGGTCTTCAATAATAACACACCGACCGATCCGGTTGCGGGTTGCGACCGATCGGTCGGTTATGGCAAAAATATTAATTCCGACCAAATTCCAACCGATCCGGCTGAAGGTGTAACCGGATCCGGTTGGATCTTCTGAGATATAAAACTTGATCTTTTCTCTTCACTCTGTCTTGTAGAACTTGGTTCTTCAATCACTAAGGTCTTCAAAGGTACTTGAGTTTTAGCTTTACTGAAACGGGAATCTTCGATTAGCTGCATATTTCCACATTTTCCTCCATTTCCCTGCACTTGGTTATAAATACTAGACAAACATCTCTAGATACGATTAAGTACTAAAATCACGCAAATATAACCAAATAACAGATATAAAAGTACACACAATGCTACTAAAAACATGCACAATCTGAGTGTTATCACCCCCCCCCCCCCCTTTCTAGTTTTTCACAAGCGTATCAACTAAACCTAAATATGACAACACAAATAAATCAGATAATCAGAATACATATAAGCCAAGTTGAATTCTATAAGCAGGCGGAAGAAAATAAATTGAATGTAAGCATAGCAATCACACAAGTCAGATAACCCACAGTTAATAAACAGAACAAGTATCATAACCAGCGGAAATACTAACAGCAGTATAAGCATGATAGTCACATGTATCCGGTAGGAATACCAAACGAACATCATAATTGAATGAATTAACTAAACAAGAATATAGCATGGCAAAATAAACAAGTCAACTAGACGGATAACATAAGTTGAACCATATTCCTTCATCAACCAGTAGCATAAACAGAAGTGTAAACATGGCAGATCAACAAGTTAGGTAAACATCAATTACTAAGCCAAACAAATATCGTAAGCAATGGAAAAAATACCAGCCAAAATTACAAGAATGGTAGTCACAAATAGCAAATAGGAATACTAAATGATAATCCTAGCCCACAAAATAACTGAACGAGGTATAACATGGTAAACGGATGAGTCAAATAATTACATACTAGCATGGCAAACGGGTGAATCAATTAGTCACATAATAGCATGGTAAACAGATAGTCACATATTAATCATATAATAACAGGGTAAACGGACGAGTCAAATAATTACATACTAGCATGGCAAACGGGTGAATCAATTAGTCACATAATAGCATGGTAAACAGATAGTCACATATTAATCATATAATAGCAGGGTAAACGGATGAGTCAAATAATTACATACTAGCATGGCAAACGGGTGAATCAATTAGTCACATAATAGCATGGTAAACAGATAGTCACATATTCATCATATAATAGCAGGGTAAACAGATGAGTCAAATAATTACATACTAGCATGGCAAATGGGTGAATCAATTAGTCACATAATAGCATGGTAAACAGATGTCACATATTAATTATATAATATCAGGGTAAACGGATGAGTAGTAATCTGAAGTATAAGCTTGGTAGTCAACCAAAATGGAATGAGAGTATGACAAATCAATGAAATGGAGTATAGTATGGTAGTCGGATGAATCACATAAAGTTAATGAATGAATGAGTAATCAATGGAAAAATAACAACGAGAAATATAGAATATGGTGCATTGTGGAATAACATGAGGCATAACAAAGATAAAAGGTCATGAAAGGAAAATATCAGAGATCTACCACGGGCCCTAAACAAACATATCATAACATAAGTAACCAATGGAGTAGCTAACTCCTGAAATGTGAAGGACGTGTATTGCATACAACATCAATCATCGAAAAAAATCAGTCATATTATATCATATCATATACAGAACAAATTTAGGATGCATCCATACGCCCCTGCAAAGATATTAGTGGCCAAACATATATAATAATCTTGAGCTCATAATATATATAACGAAAAAGGGATGGGATGGTTCATCACTTGACTACCCTAGAGTCATGCCATTGGTGCATCAATGACATGTCCATGT
Organism: Chrysanthemum seticuspe; assembly: GCA_019973895.1. NCBI lineage: Eukaryota > Viridiplantae > Streptophyta > Magnoliopsida > Asterales > Asteraceae > Chrysanthemum > Chrysanthemum seticuspe. The sequence continues at coordinate 248,237,692 of BPTQ01000004.1, forward strand.
TACCTTCATGGCTAGGAAAATGGCTCGGGTATTAAACTGAAGGGTCAAAAGGTAAGGTCAAAGTTTGGCAAATGTCTAGGTCAATAGAATAGTATAATCAAAGGTTCATAATCAAAGGTTCATAGAAAAGGTTCATAGTAAGGGCTCAATTCAAAGGTTCACATAAAATAGTTCAAGGTTCATAATCAAAATAGCTAAAGATCAAAAGATGTGTAAGAGATCATGAGAAACCTTAAGAGAAAGGTCAGGATATCTGTACCTTACAAAAGCAACAAAGAGAAATGACCAAAAGAGTAGGATCACACCGACTTCACCCGATCTACATGAATTATCATAACATATTACTTATACGTACAATTAATGTCAAAATTACAGTTATTACGGATTTTAGGGTTTCTGCCATTTATAGAAACTTTTTAGGTCAAAACATACTTAACCAAGTTTTACGAATTAATCATATAGGGTTTAAGTGAATTAAATGATTAATTACAAGGTAAATGAGTTTTACTCTTATTAACACTTAATTAGGGTTTCATAGCGGAATTTAATTACACTTATGCACAAAAGTATATTAGGTTACTTAATAATCAAATTAATGTTCACATATTATCAAATTAGGGTTTCATATACCATAAATCATACAAAGGTCCAAATGTACATTAGAGGTTACCAAATATCATTTTAGTGGTTTAGTAGTCATTTACACAAGTTCATAAGGTACATGCATCCCGGGTTAATTTGCAAACACTTATGTATACCAAATATTAAAACATGTATTCAAGTCATATTCAGATTTATTTACCTTACATCAGACCTGTTTTCTACCAATTAAATAAAATAGCTAAGCATCAATTCAGGTCCCCCGGTTCGACACAGAACTACCTATATGTTTGTAGTATTTATGTGAATTTCCTCGGAATTTATAAACATGTCTAAGTATTTTATAAAAATTCACTTTTACAAACTGTTCCAGATTTCTCAACTTTAGACACCTTGTAAGTTTACATTTTTAAACCTTATTTAAACTATTCCAAAAATTTCTCAAAATTCCAGAAATTAGTTAAGACATTAATTAACATCATATAAAAGTTAGGGCTTCCCAGACCTCACCAATAATTTATGAAAAATCCCACAAGTTGGCTGAATTCCCAGACCCGTAAATCAGTTTTAACATGTTAACTTTCAGAAATCAAACGGGTGCCTTTCCGACCACCAATGACCCCAAAACTCGACCAAAAAGTATTACAGATGTTAAATTCAATTCTAGAATCAAAAACCACCCAAATATGTGTCGTTAACCATTTATTATCTAATTTACAAAATACTCTTTTTCTGGAGCAGCATCACATGAAATCACAGTTTGACACACGATACATAACAATTTATAAAGACTCCAATTCAATACCAATAATTAAATCGATCATCATGTACATGTATTAAGGTCCCCTAAACACCCTAAAATTGGTCTCATTCGTTTTTGCCCACGGTACAACAGATTAAAATGTAGAACCACACCGAAAACCCTAATTGATATAAAAACCCTAACCCGACTTCCACAATTTTTATAAACTAATCCGAGTGCTATAAAATTAATAAAAATTCGTTTTTATCATCCACATATATTAGGGTATTCATAAAAATTAATATCGTAATTTTCTTCAAGCCGAAATAATTAAAATAAATAAGAAAACAAATACCTAGTTTGCGGTTTAAGGGAAATTTGATTGCAAGAGAGTTAAACAATTTTTCTTCCTACCTTGGCAGCCCTCTCCTTGATTTATCAGCCTCAAAATCATGTGTGTTAGTTTGTGTTTTCTGTAGGTCGAATGGGAGAGGAGGGGGAAAGTATAACCGGTTTAAAAAGAAAGCGTGTGTTTTATTTTAGGGTATAAGTAAATAACGAATATTATAAATTGATGGGGGGATTTGTGTTTATCTTTAGGTCGGTCAAAAAAAAGAGGGGGGGGGGGAATATGGGCCGAATATATGGGGTGGTACTTTAGGGTTTACATATAATTTTTTTATTTAAATTATTTATAGAATTTAGTTTAGGTAATTATTTAATTAGATTTACTCTTATTATTAATTTATCAAATTTCAATAAATTAAAAGTATTATTTCAAATGTTTATTAAATATTTTAGATAAATTTCATAATTAGTACCTCGAGTTAATAAATTTTAAATTAGACACAAAAATAATTTACGCGATTTTTCCGGGTTTTACAGTGTGAGCCATGGCTCATGGGAGTCACGGTTTCGCGTCAATTTATTTTCCGAAATCATTTGGTCACTTTTTGTGGTTGTAAAATTATTGGAGTCGATATATTGGTATTGAAAAACTAGTTAGCCGTGGTAACTATTTTGTGGATTATTGTGTTGAAAACGGCACTTTCGGTAAGTGTCGTTATGTGTACCACGACACATGAAGTGTCGTGGGGACTTGGATTTATTTTTTGGCCTAAACGAAATTTATATGAATCATTTACAAGGTTACGGAAATCTCGATTTAGTCATAGCCGTAATTGTTAAAACTTATTCGTTTTATAACTAAAACTAGTATAATTGGTGTTGGTTATGGTTAATGGGCTAAGTAGCCCATTAGCATCATTATGGGTCAAACTTGGGTCTGTAAGCCCAAGAGAGTATATCGGGCTCAAAGCATTCACATTGGGCCCAAAAGCCCAACGATATGTGTTATTTATTTCCATTTTTTGTTACTTATTTCGTCCTACGTTTATTAACGTAACTTATTATTCTTGTTCTAGTCAATGACGCTTCGGATACATATTGGATCATTACTTGGGATTTGATTTTGATTTGGATAATTGCACAAAACAAATACTTAACGGATTAAATATTTTGGACATGGAAATACTTATTAAAGTCTATGCTTGGATTTGATCATTGGATTTGGACGTTATTTGACGAAGAACTATTAAGATTGGACTTGGATTATTTTGGACAATTGTTTTGTAGTTGTATTAGCATTTATTGGACATTTTGGACTTGAGACGATACAATATATTAGACTCGTAAAGAATTTAATATATTAGACTCGTAACAAACCTAAAATATGCAATAAACGCTTACTCAACTAATAACGATTTGCCGAATATAAAATTGTCGAGAAATATTGTTTTGCAACACAAGTTTTATTAAGTCACGATGACTTTAGAAATTTGTATAAATGGACGCTACATGCCGAAATTTATAAAAACATTCTAAACTTATATTTTAAATTCAAATCCCTTTTATCGATACCAAACCAACAAGAATCTAAACACGAGTTCCTTTTAAGTGGTAAAACCTCATTGTTTAAATTATAAATTCAAACATAACCTCATTTATAAAACACATTTGTTTTATAAGAACTAATGGGGAGACATAGGGTAAAAGCCGAAATGTACTAATTAACTTATCTTATTGACAACTTTCCTCGCCGCTATTTTCCTTGACTTCTTTTGTCATACCTTCTCTACTTAAGTTCGCGTCAGTACTTTTTCTCGACTGTGTCGATCATCTATTCCTTATTTGGCGTGAGTATACTTGAGTCACTATACGAGTCAACTCTTATACGAAATTTTCGTATACATTATTCCTCCATCTTTTCCAAGAGCCAATACGTATGAGTTATTTTCACAAATACTCTTTTCGATTATTATCGACAATCAAAATAACTCATGAAACTTCACATAAAATGTAATAAAACAAATGTTTAAAATATCTGTTTTTAAACTCTAAGCATTTTAAAGATCAAAATATATGGAAACTTTTGCTTTTAAACTTTAAGCATTTTAAAAAAGCAAACACTTGGAAACTTTCAAATAATGTATTTGAATGCAAGACTTAGACTAAACACCACACCATACTTATCTAGGTTGCGTGTCGGAGCTGTGCACATTTAGTACTTGATGTTAGTTGTGATGTCTTACATTTCTGCATACCAAGGTGAGTTCATAACCCCTACTTTACATGTTTTATAAGTGTTTTGGGGTGAGAAACATGCAAACTCTTTATGAAATATTACTTTTATGCAAACTCTGTATGAATGATATTGCTTGTATACAAACACCTTATGAACTACTGCTTTCGTGCAAACCACTTTATAAAGAATTGCTGTTATGCAAACACTTGATAATTTATTGCTTTTACGCAAACACTTTATGGACAACAACTACTTTTATGTACTAGAACCGAAACTCTTGTGTAAACCACTATTACGAGCGTAGCCTAAGGAACTTATTTCCCACCTTCTCGCATGTCATGTACCATTAATCCCTGCGGGGAGTGCGAATGTTATAAATAGATCTATTGAGGGTAACGCCTCCATCCGGGTTGGTAGCGCCAACTTGTCTTCGGACGTATACCATGTCGAAACTCAAGTGTTGATGGGAATACACACTTGCTAAGGGCACCATAAACATGTTGACAAGCTACTTGTATGGATGCGGAACTGTTGCAGATTGGTAACATGAACTTAGAACTCGAGTAATAGACACAACCACTTTTATTTGGAAGACTCCTTACACGCAGTGTATCGAGCACACCTTTGTCTATAAAACAAACTTGATTGCTTTAACGCTTTACTATAAACTTATGAACTCACCAGCTTTATAGCTGACCTTTTTAGCATGTTTTCTCAGGTATTTGATTTTGAAGTGTGACGATATCAAGGCAGGGCTTGGCATGGCATGGTCCTAGACTACGCTGATATATATATTGGGACCACCTTTTATTAATGGGCCATATTTCTGCAACATTTAAACTTTTGTAAACTTTATTATTTTATTAATAAAAGTTCTTAAAAGGGTTTTATTATCCATTCTTTATTACCTGTGTTATGATGCCAATTGAGTGGCGCCCTCGGGTTTTTGGGGGTGTTACATGCTTCCTTGTAGTTTCTTGGTTCATCTTCAACTAGTAATAATTCATTCATGTTTTCGTATATATCGTTTAAGGCCATGTAACCTCTTACAGGTTTATTATCAAAATTTATTGTTGAAGGTGTGGTAGCTTCTGAGTCTAGTGTAGGGATGGTGGATTGTTGTGGGCTATACTCATGAGTAGGTATCTGAGAATTGGGTGTAGTAGGTTCTTCTTCATATGAATTACTGTTACTATGTGTAACATGGTTATTACGATCTTCGCTTTCATTTGACACATGTTGAGTACCGGATGTTTCATTATTCCCTATAATGAAGTCAGTCAATTCTGGTCTTTCTAGATTTAAATCTTTAGTATATTCCTCTCAATTTCATGTCTCATTCCATGTCTCGTCTTCCTTGAATTATATGTCTCGACTGACGCAAATTCTATTCTTTATTTGATCAAACAGATGATATGCTTTTCATCCTGGCTCACTACCCAAGTATAAAATCTGTATACTTATATCATCTATTTTTGTCAGGTGTTGTTAAGGTACTTTTGTTTATGTGATGCATCCAAAATCCTAAGTTGATGCAGGTTTGGATTTCTTCCCTTCAATGCTTTGTATGGAGTAATGCCTTCAAGTGACTTTGTTGGATTGCATTTTAATATCAATATCGCGTTTCTTGCTGCTTCTGCCCAAAAGTTTTGTGGCATATTTGTTGCTTTCGTCATGCATCTTGTTGCTGAAAGGATCATTCTATTCTTTCGTTTAACAACTCTGTTTTGTTGCGGTGAGTATGGTGCAATTAACTTTCTTTAGATCCCATTGCCTTTGCAGTATTACAGGAATTCATTTTATGTGAATATCCTCCTCTGTCCCTGAACATATTTATCTTGATTCCAAGTTCGTTCTCCACCTTTAACTTAAATTGTTTAAAGATTCCAAAAGCTTGATCTTTCGAATCTAGGAAGTATTCCCACATATATCTAGAGTAGTCGTCTACTAGTAGAAATATGTATCTTTTTGTTGTTGGTGTAGGTGGTGATATTGGACCACATAAGTCTCCAAATATTAAATTCAACAGTGCTTCTGACCTTTGTTTTGCTTATTGTGGGAATGGTGCTCTACTATGCTTTCCTATTAAGCATATATCACAAATACTTGTCATATGTTTGATGGGTGGTATTCCATGAACCAATTTAGCCAAAATTCAAATGACCCAATCTTGCATACCATAACCATGCCTTATCGTGTAGATTGGGTAGTAAACAAACGGGTTTGCCGATTCTTAAGTTTGCCTTGTATAGTCGGATTTTTGATCGTGTGACCCTTAACATAATGTTGTCGCTTGAATCATATAGGAGCAATAGATCCTCTTCCATGACTACCTTGCAACCATTCTCTGTTAATTGTCCTAGGCTTAGTATATTATTCCTCATGTTTGGAATGTAATATACCTGTGAGATAACTAGTTGCTCTTTGTTCTTGCATTCCAAAAATATGGATCCTTTTCCCATGATCTCTACATATAATCCATCCCCGAATCGTAAATTTCCAGTAATCTTTTCATCAATCTCCTTGAAATGGTTTCTGGCTCCTGTCATGTGATTGCTTGCACCATTGTCTAAATACCATAGACTTTCATCATTTGTAGTTTTCTTGCTTGGTTCGAGATTCTTCTTGGTTAGGAGAATTTTCCGGTGCTCTTCAATTGTTGGCATAAGTAATGTTGGCTCTAGATTTTCTTTAATGAGATTGTACTGACCCTTCTTTTGGCCTCCTTGCAGACATTTTCTTGCATAATGTCCATGCTTCTTGCATTTGAAGCATTGTACTTTGCTTGTGTCAGGGATAAGTTTCTTTGTGTTGTCGTTTGTTTCTTTCTTGAATTCCTTGAGGGTTCCCAATTCTTCCTTTCTGATATGAATTTGTTATTCCTTCGTCCTCGTGATTGGTTAAATCTACCATGACCACGTCCTCTGAAAGATTGGCCTCGATCTTCATGCTGTGAGAACATCAATCCTTCTTGAGTATCAACTGATCTCTCCTTTTTGTATTTGAGTCTTTCTTCAAATGTCTTTAGTATTCCGATTGCTTCATCTAAAGACATGGTTTCTAAATCCGAGTATTGTTCAATGGATGCAATAATTTGAAGAAATATGTCGGGTACGGCATTTAATAATTTTCGTATGAGGGTAGAGACTTCATATGTTAATCTAAGCCTTGCTCCTTTATTGATAATACCCGTCAAATTTTTAGTAAAAGAATCGATTGATTCATTCTCTTTCATTTGTAACATCTCAAATTTCGTCTTGAGTGTTTGTAATCTTGATTGCTGGACATTGTTTACACCATCGTGTCTCATTTTCAAGGCGTCCCAAACTGCTTTTGCAGTCTTGAATTTTGAAATGAGAAGTAGTTTATCTTCTGGTAATGATTGATAAATGTAGGCGATAGTAGTTTTGTCCTTCTTTGTATCGGTTTATGTTGACAATTATGGTTCAATCATTTCCCATAGACCATTTGCTTCCAATATAATTTGCATCCGAATTACTCATGTAGTGTAATTTGTTGTTTTCAACATCGGACATTGGACATGGGCTGTGGAACGTATTTCCTTAAAGTTTTTGAAACTATTTTCTTGCTTCGTCTCTTCTTTTCCCGTCATTGTTTAGATTAAACTTTTATATCAACCTTTATAAAATGTTAGGTTTAATAAGATTTGAAAAAAAAATGTTAAAAACGCCCCTTTGTTTCTTCTTTCTCTTGTTCAACCGAGTACCCTATTTCTTCTTGAATGGTGGTTTCCCCAACCGTACGTTAATCGTTGCCCCCTTCTGGTTTTTTTGGTCGATGCTTACTGCCTGATCCTCTTTCCTTTCGAATGGCGGTTGCCCCTGCCTTCGATTTGATGGTCTTATCTGATCGATTGGGTGATCTCCAGTTTCTCCAGTACTGATTAAAGGTAAATTCCCTTTTTCCGGTTTTGGTGCCAGAAGGTGGTAGATTTCTTTTAGATTTCGGCCACCCTGGGTATCCCCCTCTGATTTCAATTGAACCCTGTATGAAAGATTTGATGGTGTTTATCCTATTAAAATTGGCGCCGGTTCTGGTGGTGGGTTTCTCGGTTTCTTGATGGTAATGGTAGATGATGAGAGCTATGGTGTGATAATACCTAAAACTCTGATGTCAATTGATGGATCAAAATATAAATAAGGAATTATCAACCAAAGTTGTTTGTTTTGTTTATGATTAAATTACATTGATTGATGATTCTGTGAGTATTGATACATACATATATATATATATATATATATATATATATATATATATATATATATATATATATATATAATCGATACATACATACATATATATATATATATATATATATATATATATATATATATATATATATATATATATATATATATATATATATATATTGTATCTTTATTTTCAGAACCCTGTTAAGTGCGAGAACCCATCTAAGACCATTAGATCATTTCATCAATGGATGAGATGACTTGTTCTATTAGTGTAATTAATATAAACAATGTGTCATTAGTGTAAATAATGAAAGGGGATTTCAAAAATGATAACTAATTGCCAGCATTTATATCTCTTCCAATTTTATCTCAATTTAATTTAAAATTATTCTCTTTTTAATCACTCATTTGACGGTTTCTAACTCTACAACCCTAATTCTTTGCAGCCACCATGGTTTCTCCAATCTCAGGCCTTCATCCTTTCACCTTCAAACCACTATCCATGGTTTCTCCAATTCTTTACATCCACCATCGCTGGTAAAGAAGAATAACCCAACCCAGCCACATGAAGTATTTCTCCATCAACTAATTTGTTTCTCATATCTTGCCCTTTCTGTTTTCTCTCGACATGTAAGTTCTTATGATGCGTGATTCTTTATTATACATGGATAATACAAAACTCGTACGAATCAGGTACCATCTTTTTTTTCAAAACTTGAACGAATTCATGTAATAGATTCAAAAGGTGTCTTACCCATGATGTTGGGTCCCGTATGTCAAGTTCCAGAGTTAGTTAATTGATCTTTTAGAAGCTAAAAATTAGATTGAAAGTTTACTTATGGTGATAAAAATGATGTGTAATTAGTGTAAATTGGTTAGGCTGGTTCCAGTAAAGGCTAACGATCGACATAGTTGATCGATCACCTATTGATCGCCTTACTGTGGTTGTATCGATCGAGTGACCTTAGATACCATCTTGGTCAAGTTGAGGATCGAAATACATTTCAACTTTTTCATAATATATCCGCTAAAACATGCAACGGTTTAAAAACAAAAAAAAATAATAATCATGGTCGCCCTTACTGGGGCACCCAATCGCCTGAAGGTCGCTGGAGAGAGAAAGCTGACACGTCAGTGAAAATGAAGGGGATTGAATCCCCTTACTGGAACCAGCCTTATTGGTTATGCACCTAATTTTTCCCATAAAAAACATGAGTACATTTACTTGGTTAAGAAAAGTTAAATCTGTGAACAGTTATTTTGAGGTTACAAATAATTTATACATGTTTATTAACATTCAACATCTTCCAGAAAGCATATAGGACCTTCGAAACTTCTTTCTTGTATAAATTGTATATCAAATGATTTGATAACAACCAAATGATAGTGGACCTGGTGTTTCACAAATAATAAAAAAAAAAATCTTTCTATTTTTATTGTTATTTCATTAACGTAAAATTATCCACACGCCTAAACTGTCAAGTACCAATTATCTCACCTGACTAGACTTGAAATCACAAAATAAATAGGCTATGACACGGTAAAAAGTGATATATTTTCAATCAAATGGTGTTGATGTACATGAAAAATCGCGAAATATTACTGTTTTTATTTAATCTAGTATTTTGAAACACGAGTAAAACTTTCATAAGGCATGACACTACCGCATATCCATTTAACGGTGGTTGTGACATTTTTTATATGAATGTTATGAACTTCATTCATTAATTATTGGTTATATAAATTGAATGGCCTTGGAAGTTGTTACATGAAAGGTTAAATGTATACTCAGAGGGCATTAATATTGTTGAATATTTTTTATACCTTTTGAGTAAAACTCGATCTACAATTTTCTATCGTACACTAAAAATCAGTTTTGTTAGAATGGTTAATCTTGTTCGTCTTTCAATCTTTGAAGGTGCGACTATTTTGGTTCACGATAAACGTCTCAAGTTTGTTCGGGGTTGAAATTCGGTTCGTGTTCAGGTCATAGTTTTGGTTTGTTCTATTTATGTTACATACATGTTTACGTATAAAACATAGATGTTTACGTTTAAAACATACATGTTTACGTATAAAACATATTGTTTTGTGTTTGATTTATAAAACATATATGTTTTGTGTTTGGATTATATATGTTTTGCATATATAAAAAAATTTGTCTCATGTTTATTTGTGTTTGTTAGTTTAAGCTTGTCCATGTGTGTTATGTTATCTTGAGTTTTATTTTAAAAGTATTTAATCTTGGCTATTATATTTTTTAGGCGTGACGTTCTTTGAAGGCGTGCACATATGCTGGAAGTACATATATGTTATTGGAAGGCGTGCATGTATGTTTTTGGAAGACATGCGCATATGTTCAAAATAATATGATGAGAAACTTCAAACACATATGTTTTGTGCACATATGTCCGTTTACGTTAATTATTGTTAGTGCACACGTGTAAAGATAGATTATATTCATGTATTTTTTCTTATTATAAATTTGTATCTTAATTGTATTTCAATCTATATCGAATTTTTTGTTTAACATTATGTTCTTGGTTGTTATAAATTTACATGATCTAAAAACACATATGCACCTTTTCATTTGAAAAACATGTATGTAGAAAAAACTATTCTAAAAACCAAAATAATAAAATTAATTCATAAAAACACATATACACTAAATCAGTTTTAAAACATGCATGTTCAGAAAAAGCAAAAAAAAAAAAAAAAAAAACAAAAAAAAAATAATAATAATAATATAAAATACTTTTATTATTATACCCTTTTGGATTAAATAAAAAAGTTTAATAATACAAAAATGCTATGTTGCAGTGTTACACAATATGCATTAATAGGAGTACATAAGGGGTTCTCGCATATATATATATATATATATATATATATATATATATATATATATATATATATATATATATATATATATATATATATATATATATATACATATATATATATACATATATATATATATATATACATATATATATGTGTGTGTGTGTGTGTGTGTGTGTGGGAATGAATCTAGTGAGAAGAGTTATTGAAATGAGAAGAGTGAGAAACAATTCTAGTCATACAATTCAAATAAGAAAAAAGAAATAATTAGAGATGCATCTATTTTTGTGGATGCATCTAAGATTGGTGGTTGTGGTTCCTTCTCATTCTTCCCATCTTGATTTATATTTTTCATTGGATCCTTACTTATATATATCTATATAGAGTCCGGATCGATTGAGAAGAGTTTTAGATTGAGAAGCAATCTTGATCATTCATCTCACTAAATTAATACAAGGGCATGATAGGTATTCACAATTTTATATTTTCATTTCATTAAACCTTCTTTAATTAATTCCGTGCGTTTTCTTCTCCTCCTTGAAATATAAATTCTAATTTGATTAAGTGATTCATTTTTTTATTCGGTTGCTTGTCTTTAACTACATGTCAAGGGGAATAATTTATATACTTACTTTACTGAGACTTTTTTTATTATTTATTTATGTGAAAATTTATTATAATAGGGAGAATTACATTGATATCCTTGAAAAAACTTACAATTACGTCAATATCTTTGCTAGTTTCATAATTACATTAATATCCTTTCAAACTTTCAAAATACTCATGTATATCAAAAAAAGCATTTTAATCTTAATTAAATAATTTTAATGGTAAACAAAATTCTCTAACTATTAAATATAAAGGTGTATTACTTTTCTACCCTTCTTCCCAAATCAAACCCTTCGTGGGTAACAAAAACCGCATCACTACTGTAAATGGAAAATCATGTATCTGACATTTCATTATAATAATCATTCTCCTCAAGAATATCAAAAATAAATGCATCCCATTTAGATGTAGCATTTTTTGGAATTGCCTCTGCTTCTTAACATGAACACTTTAAATTGTTAATTTAATTTTACCATTACCCAATGAAAATGGTTAATTTTTTAGACTATCTGGATATAATCTAATTAAATTATGATACTATTGCTATTTTAAACCTATTGCTTCTATTAGTACGTCCCTATGTTGAGGATTTTAGCAATTCGTACATGATTATGATGAGTCAACCATTAGAGATAGTTAATTTTAACAAAGCAGACGGTTCAAGAACATGAAGAATATACTTGCTGTGTTTTTCGGTTGTTTGACAAGGAAGATGGGTAAAAGAGTAAACTTGCTCTTTGTTTTATATTCAAACATTATTTTATTTAATAAAATTATTCAGTTGAAATTAATTTTTTCATTTTGGACATAAATGTGTATTTTTAAGGTTTAAAATGATATTGATGTAATTATAAAATTTGTAAGGATATTGATGTAATAAGAAGTTTTTTCAATGATATAGATGTAATTGCCCCTATATAATAAGTAACCTTGTTTTCTTCTTATTCTTAAGCCAACTTTAATGTTCTAGCATCATTCATTTACCAGAGGGTAACGTTTGTTATATATGCATTTTCGTTGTTGAAACATGTGAGTCATTCGCATTAAACTAGAAGTATATTGAGTTGTATTTGAATTATTTCTGTAGCGATTCAAAAACAAAAAATAAATGAATAGCTAACGTTTGATTCACAAATTCGAATATTATTCGAAACAAGACACTAACAATTTCTTTGTTAATTCATTAATTCAACTATGATTCATAAACTCGAATAATGATGCATGATTCATGAATTAATAAACCGTTCAAAATAAGATTACTAGCTTTCTAAAAATTCACTTTTTATAAAAGCCACAATGTTTATGATTAAAAATGAAAAACATGTGCATAGTACATGTTACATTAAAAAACTTGAATCGTACATTTTAGAAAATATTTTTATGTAGTTGTATTTTTTTTTGTTGATTCACTAATTCGATTATGATTCATAAACTCGAATAATGATGGATTCACTTTTTATAAAAGCTACAATGTTATGATTCAAAATGCAAAATGCGTGTGTAATACATGTTACATTAAAAAACTTGAATCATACATTTTGAAAAATATTTTTTGTAGTTGTGGTTTAGGGATTCCCAAAATATATTTTGAATCTTCAAAATATGTTTTTATTTTTATTGATAACTAGGTTTTTTGAATCTTCAAAATATGTTTTTTGATTCAATAAAAATGTGAATAATACTTTTTCTCCAAAGTAATATTCGGTGAAACTTTTCTATTCATTGTGAATCTTTAAGTACTACATAGTTATGTTATTGTTAGTATAGAATATATATAAAAAAATTTATAGATTAAAAAGATTTAAAAAAAAAAGAAGAAGAACATTAATGTGTGAAAACCACAAGTAACAGTCGAGTAGCAGTTTTGGCTTTCAAATAGTGGAGCCCAAAATTGTAAGAATATTCAACTAAAGTTTTGCATCATCTAATTACTAATTTACCCTTAACACTAATTTAAATGATTTATTAAATGATGCAAATTTAACATAATTGGATGGCTAGGATCTCTTCTCAATCTTCTTAATATCAAAACATTCTCAATGGAACCAAAGCCTATATATATATATATATATATATATATATATATATATATATAGAATTCGGATCGATTGATAAGGTTTTTATTTTGAGAAGATTGAGAAATATATATATATATATATATATATATATATATATATATATATATATAGTGTATCTTTATTTTAAGAACCCTATTAAGTGCGAGAACTCCCCTCTGACCAATCATAATTTAGTAAACCATTTTTCTTTCAAATTAATATAATTAATTCGTAGGGGCATTAAGGGTAATTAACATTCTCACACTCTTTAACTGATAATTCAAAATTTTACTATAATGATGAAAAATATACGGTTTTGATTTTCCAAATTTTATTTCTCTCTTTTCCATTCTCAAAAAACCTAGCAGCCTTCTCTCTCAATCTCTTCTACAATCACCATTTTTTACAGCCTCCAACCATAACTCCTTCCATCTATCATCATAACCATCGCGATTGACGGGTAAGATTTGGTTGCAAGTGATCTAGGGTTCATCAATAGTATTAGGTATGTAAATATTTTTTCACAAAACAAACAAACAAATATAAAACAACGCTAGGGTTGAAAAAAGAAAGAAGATGGCCGGATCAGGATCGTTCAGGTAATCTTTTTTCACCCCTTTATTTTTATTAATTTCAATTGATTCATTAATTCTGTTAGAAATCGGTTAACATTAAATTAGTATCTGGTCATGTTTGTTTGTTTGATTTAGGGTTTGAATGTGTTTTGTTAAAAAAAATTTATATATTTAGATCTGGATTTTTGAAAGAAAAAAGAAATTTGACGAGGGAATCAGGGTCGAAGGTGGTGAAGGGAGATCCAGACAGGAAAAGTGAAACTTCGAGAGCGCAAGTGACTCACCAACACCGTCACGTGCATGCTCCTACACTCAGTACCAGTGACAGTTCTCTCAAGTTCACTCATATCCTCTATAACCCATCCCCTGCTGGTAAATATAACAGTAATTAACTCATCTAGATAACATATAGATGAACAAAATACTAGCTAGTTATTGTTTAGTTAATTCTGATGATATGTATGGTTATACAGAATTTTATGAGCATGCCATAAAGTATGAGAAATGATCGTTTATTACGTCTAGTGGTGCTTTCGCCACATTATCTGGTGCCAAGACAGGGCGATCACCAAGGGACAAACGTGCTGTTAGAGACGAGACAACCGAAGATGAGCTTTGGTGGGGAAAGTAAGTTGTTCCAATCCTTGTTTGGCCGGGTTATACATTTTTATTGATGATGCTCAATTTTGAATGTTGTTATAATTATTAAAACCTGCAGGGGGTCTCCGAACATCGAGATGGATGAACATACATTCTTGGTCAACAAAGAACGAGCTGTGGATTACTTGTGCTCGCTTGATAAGGTCTCCTTTTAATCTAATACTCTGAATAGGTGTACTGTATACTTCAATTCATTAACTGTTTACATATGCATATGTTAGGACCACGTACTTGGTTGCATTTCATATATCTGCTAGTCCTTTCGCCGTAGAAATTAATAGTCTTTTTAAACATTATATGATCAAATTATTGGCTTCGGAATTGCAAGATCATAACGTATAGAGTGGATAGGTGTGTAAGTTTGTCGTTAAGAAAACATAGGATTTTACATAGATCTAGGTTTCCATACTGATCATACCAACTAGCTCACCAATATGATTCAGAAAACTCATTTCGTATCAACTTATTATTGTCAAAATGGTTTGAGCTTTCACCATTCAGTGAATGAATGAGTTTCAATCTTTTGGTGTTGGTATGTATAGATAATCTTAAGTGTGCACAAAATGAGGAACGTGACATGGACGTTGATTCATTCAGCAAATCCATGGACCCATGGAAAAACTAGGCATTCATCTACCGGATAAGTTGTCAATTTACAGATAATATGTTTGTTTCAACTTTAAAAGTCAACTTTTTAAACTAATACATCAGTTTTTATCAACCTTAGGTCATCTTCATGTGCTGCACAACCATTTCCGGATATTTTTTTAATTCTTGTCTGGGTTGCACGAAACACTAACATATAACTAAACAAGAACATTTTAAGGCATAAAAAGATCTCCTTTTGTGAGATACTAATGCACTGAAAATAAGATGTTGTCTTTGAATAAATTGGATTGTTTATAAACTACAAGTATAGATTAGTTTGACTCCAAGTGTCCTCAGAATCATCGTTTTGTCAATAAATTACTTTATTTGATACTAAATCATGGTCTCCTCCATTGGTGTCACTTCATTATAGACCAATATTTAATCGATGAATCAGCCACACTGCTTAGCTAAGTCCGTTGACATTTGATCTCGTGCAACATCAGTTATACTTCTGTAGTTTTTAAAAATCAGAGGTTAAGTCACTTGACACTTGCTTGATGGTTGACATTACCAAATTATATAAATGATATTTACATTTTAAAATATTATAAGTATTGGTGATATTCAAGCTTGTCAAGTGTTTTGATTGTAAAAAATCAATGTTTTAATGAACTGATTAACTGGTGAATTCGCTCTCACTCTTGCTATTCTTTTAACATGTTTGTTCTTGTTTTAACATGTATGTTTTAACATGTTTGTTCTTGGTTTAACATATATTTAACATGTATGTTATTGGTTTAACATGTATGTTTTTAACGTGGTTATACAAATAATTTTAATTTAATGGTTCTAGCTTCTTTATTTTGCATTGAACATGTATGTTCTTTGTTTCTGATAAATTTACATTATCTAATATGTGCGGTTGTTTAACATTTTTTGTTTCATCAAATCACTGTTGGACCTCAAGCTAAGCATCATCTCATTTTGTCCTGTTTCATTGTTTAGCATAGTAATAAAGAATAAATTTCTTTGCCACATAACTAAATTAACAACGCCCTGGGACATATATTGGAGGAGGGGCATTAGCTAGAATGTTGGACCAATTCTCTATATAGGTAGAACATGAGTGCATTTCATTATTACCAGTGACTAGGCAACCCAACCTTGATGCATTTTTTGTTCAGTTTATTGATTAGTATCGTTTGGGATGTCTTAAATATGGATATGCAACGTCTTCTTGATAAATAATTATGAATTGTACTTGTTCTTTAGCTAGTTGAGGCCTAACTAGTTCTGTTTTATATGCATGTATGTTTTTAACATGTTTATTCTTGGTTTAACATGTATGTTTTTAACATGTTCTTGGTTTAACATATATTTAACATGTATGTTCTTAGTTTAACATGTATGTTTCTAACGTGGTTATACAAATAATTTTAATTTAATGGTTATAGCTTCTTTATTTTCCATTTAACATGTATGTTCTTGGTTTCTGATAAATTTACATTATCTAGAAATCACATGCACTTTACTATTTGAAAAACATAAATTGTAAAAATATTATTCCAAAAACATAAATAAAAAAATTAAATTTTAGGCCCTCATACATGTGTTTATAAGTGTGTATATTAGTTTGCGTTTATTTTTCTTAATTTTTATACTTTTCCTTGTATCAGATGTAGCTGAATTAAAAGAATGATGACAACGAGTGTGCACATTGTCCAACTTCTGAACTTTGACGACTACGAGTGTGCATATATGTCCGACTTCTAAAAATGTTGATAACAAGGAGTGTGCACATATATTTGTTAGTGTTAAATATTACTTGTACACACGTTTATAGATCGATTAGATTCATGTATTTTTGCTTCTTAGAAATCTGTATTTAATTGTATATCAATCGATATTGGGTTTTGTATTTAACATGTATGTTCTTGGTTTCATATAAACTTACTTATCTAGAAAACATGTATGCATTTCAGTATAAAAAACATGTATGTCGAAAAAACTATTTTAAAAACCAAAATAATAAAATTAATTCATAAAAACACATATGCACTAAATCAGTTTTAAACATGCATGTTCAGAAAAAAGCAAAAGAAAATAATAAAAAATAAAAAAACGCCAAAAAAATTTGAAATTTGAATGTTTTTAAAAAATAGGATTTATTTATTTTAAAAAATAAAAATAGTATAAAATTGACTTTTACAATTATACCCTTTTGGATTAAATAAAAAGGTTTAATAATTCAAAAATGCTATGTTCCATTGATATGTTGCACAATATGCATTTCTAGGAGTACATAAAGGGTTCTCGCAGTTCTCGCACTTAACAGGATTCTCAAAATAAAGGCCCCCTATATATATATATATATATATATATATATATATATATATATATATATATATATATATATATATATATATATATGTATATATATATATAGAGAGAGAGAGAGAGTTGATGGTTCGGCCGGTGCTAGAGGTGAAGAGAACCTGTTGTAGTGGTAAAAATGAATAGCTTTTAGACTTCGGATGGGTTTTCATTCGAACAAAAAGTTAAATATATTTTGTTGATATTTAATGAAAGAAGTAATATAAAGAACACCAAAAACTTTCGGTGTAGTGTATATGAGTGGCTCATCAATTTACAAGTTGTGGGTTCAAATTTCGTTGAAGATATTGTGAGGTATTATTATGTGAGACACATAAATGATTGTAACTTACAAGTTGTCTCATTGTGAATCTCAGCTTTATCGATAGTCTGGAAAGGATGTTAGAGTGTCTTTTTTTTGGACATTGGAGTATTCAAGATAGGAATGCAAATGGCCAAATTTATTTTTTTTTGTCAATAATACAGAACAAACACACACATGCATGCTTTAATAAAAAAATATCTAAAACACTTATCGTAAACTGTGGTAGCAAACAAAACCAAAAAGACAGCTACTAGCACTATCCAAGAGCCAACTGTAACACCGCGCTATTATAGACGGTTAAATACTTGGTCGTTGCTTAAGATCAAATAGATAATCCACAAACATTAAGAGCATGTTTGGTAGAGAGAAATTTAAAGAAATAAAATGAGTCATGAATTAAAAATTCAGAGAATAAAAATCAGTAGAAAAATTAAATGAATTTCATTGTTTGGTATTAACAGAGACTTGACCCAAGAAAAAAACATTTGTTAATTGTTTTAAAAATATTTTGTTTGATGAAAAAATACAAAAAAGAAAAAACTAAAAAAAAAAGTCATATAGAAAATTAGAAGATCTGCAAATTAGTTACTCTCGCATAATCACTAGCAAAAAAAAATGATTCGTATAGATTTCTTGTTTTGGATGTGATTTGTAAATTTATATTATTTTATGAACATAACTGGGTCTAGACTTTGGACATGGTGTGTGAGGAAAAAATCATGTGAAACTCAGTGGTTTAGAGAATTCTGTTTTCCACCCCAAAACTAAAGAAACAAGGATTGCCACTTGTAGTCAATCGATGCCAGGGCCAACCACCTCCTGAACCATATCCAATGAAGCAAAATCCCCTGAACGAAATCTCCATAAGCAAAACCCCTTAACCGAAAAGTTATGCTAGACATTAGTTTTCGGTATCGGTGTAGTTTAATCAAAGTAATTGTAATATGAGAGAAGATTGAAGCAGACTTTAAAACTTTTTGCTAATCCTAATAGAGAATGAACAAACACATATTTGTCTCCGCAATTAGGTGAAGAAGAGCACACATTTTGTGCATCAGAGTAGTTTACATTAGGCGGGGTCATGGCGCGAACATAACTAATATTACTGTTTATCAAAGGCCAAAATACTGGTAGGTGTCTTTAGAGTGCTTATTAACATCTTGTTATCAAAGAGTACAAACACTGTTAACCATAAGAGGAACATCAACAGCTGATGTCATAACAGCAAGCAAGCTAAAATGTACCTGTTAATGACAGCATCAACAATGGTCTGGATATGGTTGGCGTCAGTCAGAAAGTGGATAGTCTCCATGGCATGCTTGATGATACGGACAACCATCAAATGCTTACTGTTGTTTCTTGCATGCATCATGAGAGAATTGCTCAAACGCTAAACAATTGGGTGTTCAGCCTTCCTGAACCTCCTAACTTGGTACCTTCCAGCTTTGTGGGGAATATAGGCAGGGTTCTTGGAAGCAGTGGAAGTCATGTAATCCTCAACAGAAGTATCAGAAACCTGAACATAAAAAACCGAGAACAGTTAAAAACATAAAATGACAATCTGGAATATCCACTTCCGAAAACACTTTGTAAAAATAACAACTGGCAATGGTCTTGAGATTCAATATATAAGATTTACACAACAAAAACCGATGCGCACATTCCAGTAATGGTTTACATAGTAATTCTGAATCCGCAAATTATATTCATACCACAAACAGTAAAAATAAGAAAATTAGCATACATTAAATCTTAGTTTGGACACCATTTCGCCTAGTAAAAAGAAGAATATATTTTGATACCTGCTGGCTGATGCGTTTCGGTTCATTATGTCCAGTTCTTCGGATCATTTCATTTGTTTTTCATCATACTATTGAGCTCCACCGGAGAGTCATTCATTGTCAATTTTCTCACACCACCACTATCCTGACGCTTTAGTATTTTGACATGGGGTGTCGCCACATCTTCTTTTTTCTTCTTAAATAATTCCATGCAACCAAAACTTTTTGCTGGATAAGTTTTGGTATCAGATACCGGCACCCGCTCGTTATGTTCTCTGGCTGGCATTGTCGTTGCATGTGTAGCTTCCTTTGTTACAGTTGATGTTGTCTTGATGTCACTCACTGCAGATGGTGTTGGTGTACTGGCCTAGACATCTCAGCTGAAGATACGCATTTCACACCTAGACATAGCAGTAAACTCAGCGTTAGATTATATCTACTAAAGATATAAAATACGACATCAGCTATTTTCCATGTAGGCAACAACGCTGTCATCCGACAAATGTTTGATATCCTTATTTCCACGATTAAAGATCTAAAAATATACATAGAATTAGTTGCAACACCCTATGTCTCTGACACATTGACAATCAAGGTCGCATAACAGGTTTAATATCTTCACGTGACATATTAAAGCAATGGAAAAGAGAAAATAGACGATGCAGGTTGTTAAGTATGGCTTACGTGTGTGCCCCGCCCGTGTCGCAGACCCATTTGATTCGGATGTTCGTGGAACCTCCATCTGGGCATTGGGCATGTCGTATTTGTTGTCGTTTGTGCCGCATTCGTCGTTTCTGATACGTCTATAATGAACGGCTTATAACAAACTTAATATCAATTATTGAAATATTGTAGCACAAACTAATAGAAAATATAAGAAAAGAGCATCAACTCGTCACATGTAGCTCACCTGTGCGTGCGACCTGTGCTGCAGACCCTAACTACTTGATACCTAAGCGGAAAATTAGTTAACATAAAAGTTCCCAAACACCCCTTTTTACCTATCGTTATTACAGCTAACAGATCAGTGCGGAAGCAGAAAAGTAACCTTAAACAACCTGTGGAAAACTAGAAGGGGGGGGGGGTTGAATAGTTTTACCAATTTAAAATTTCCTTTTCAATATTTAGATCGACTTATGTTAATCTATTTGATTGTTTATGTTGGACGTTGATAGATAGATATATAAACGTATAATGAAAGATAAAGAGTAAGAAGCACATCACCACGACACAAGTATTTATAGTGGTTCGGCTACAAGGACACCTTCCTTGCCATACTCCACTCCCCGAGTCACCTACTCGAGAGTTCGTAAACACTACACCAACTCCTTATAGCGGAGAAGCCTTCACAACGTCGCTTAACCTTTTTTCGGTACAAAGCTAAATACCGAGTTCTTTCACACCAAGGCGAACCACACCTAACACAACGTCGCCTACCCTTTATACGGTGCTAGGCTAACCACCGAGTTCTTTCACACCATAGGAGAACTAATCCTTCACAATGTCGCCTACCCTTTATTAGGTACTAGGCTAAGCACCTAGTTCTTTCACACCTTAGGTGAACTACACCTTCACGACACAACACCTAATCTCAAGGAGATCTACTCCTTGTTACAACACCATCAAGGATATCACCATCCTTGTATATAAACAAATACATATATGTATAACGATGCACCTCATCGATTATACGACCTAGGCATTCTTCCCAAATGCTACTTGATTTGATTCTTTGGCATCCTTCACTAATGCCTTTGACGCAACGCTTGGCACCCTTCACTAATGCCTTAGTCTTGACACCTTTAGCATCCTTCACTAATGCTTTGACACGGATGATGAGCACCTTTCACTAATGCTTTCATCTTGACACTTTCGGCATTCTTCACTAATGCCTTCAACCAAACATCTATGGAGAAAGGAAGAACTATCAACAAGATAACCTTAGTAGTCTTGATGATGACGAAGCATGGCAACTCATGGACTTTGAGCTTGCACGTCTTCAAGAGGTGGTGATCTTTCCTTTAAGAGGAACCAAGTAGATCACACAAAAACAAAAGACAAACTACATAGATCACTTAGATCTGAGGTTAGAGGGTTAGAATACTTTGGGGAAGTATATGTAAAAAGCACACATAGAGAGGAAGAAATGGCTCTCTATTTATAGAGGAAATTCTCTTCTGTTTCCTCGGATCCCACGGATCCCTACCACAAGGGATCCGGCTAGCACAAAGCTAGGGATCCGTGGTCCGCTCCTCTTTGCCCATGGGTATTTTTGGTTATGGGTCATGGGTCATGGGTTATGGGTTGATCCATGGTTTTCTTTCTAGATACAATGTATCTTAAGGATACAACGAACTTGGTTAAGTGGTATAAATAAAACCATGGGTTATGGGTCAAAACCATTTGCTAGTTTTTACTTATTTAGTATATACTTGTTTTTACCTATTTTTGTATACTTAGTTTAAGTATATGTTTAACCCAATATTTAAACACTAGTTGTTGTACATATGTATCTAAGTCATAAAATCACTTATACTTGTTTTAGTGTTTTATGTGAAAGCGTAAGTGTGTTAGAAAACTATTAACTCAAACTATTTATGTACTCTATTTGTTTCGTTAAAATGATTTTATATTTGTTATCGACAAAACATTAGAAGATCGTAAAATATAAATAAACGTTTTCACGGCTTATTTGTATTAACAATCTCCCCCTTTTTGTTGATGACAAAACATAAAATTATTTTAAGGAAAAATCTAAAATTCGTAAAAGTTTGAATTTGTAGTTTTTACTTTCTTCTCCCCCTTTTTGTCGAAATAAAAAGTGTTAAAAGAAACTAACACAATTTTTATAAGAGAAAAAGAAAAAATGTAAAAATGTAAAGAGAGCAAGTGACGGGAATGGTACTCGTCTTAACTCCCCCTTGACGAGTCCATCCCTTTGAAAGGGCGTCAAGGACATAACGTAAAATAAACTAATTGTGTTTGCAATTAAGTTTGCAAATGGTTCGTCTAAGTGACGAGAACGTGCTCCCACTTAAATATTGCAATGTTGCAATGGGGTGTGTCATGAAGTGTAACCCAAAAATTGGATTAAGTTTGCAAATGATTTTGCAATGTCGTTTGACACAAAGCTCCCCCTAGCTTTATGGTGTCAATATCTTCATGTGTATTTTGAATAACTACAAGACAAAAGTTAGAAAAACAAGAGTATAGTGCATAATTTCCTGCAAAAGAGACTCAAGTTATTAGAAATTTGTGCTTCTGTACAACGGATCCCACGGTTCCCTTCAAGGAGGGATCCGTCTAGTTATCTGGAAGGGATCCGGCTATCTGTTACAGTTTCTTCAGCAGTGAAGAAATGTCAAGGAATACTAATTGAGGGAATGAGATATATGTGCAATATAACAAGCACAACACACAAAATAATCATAGCATATAAGTATTCATTCAATAAAACAAGAGATACACAACCAAATCTCTAAAAACTAAGAGAATGAACTAGCCAAATAGGTGCCACTAATGCTAATAAGTTAACCCAAACTTAAGATTCGACTAAAAGCTTAATGATGATCAAGGATGAGAAAGGTTTCCTAAATGTTCTAAGTTTGACCTTTTGAATATGATGCTTATTGTAATTTAGGCTTGTTAACCTCTTCGAAACGTTCGAGGAGGTGATAAAACATGAAACGTTGCTCTTCACGTAGTTCATGTATCAACTTTTCAACATGTTTACAATGATAGCAATCCTTGTCATGGTTTTGGGTTTCTTGAGGTGAAAGTTCAAGTGAAGTGGGTTGAGGATCTTCAAATGAAGGAGGATTTGGTGGAGGCTCATTAAGTGGTGGCTCTACAATGTTTGAAGATATAGGTAAAGACGCATCAACTTCCATTTGATCGGGTGGTTACCTTTGATGTCTTCTCATAATCCAAAATGGACTATTGGGAGGAATAATAGAGTTTGCTTTTGGATCAAGTGTTGATTCAACACTTTGATTTTGTTGCTCAATCTTTTCAAGTGAATTAGTTGGTAATGGTGAAAGATGAGATGGCAAGAAGGTAAATCTTCTACATTGTGAGAGTGTGGAGATGATTGGGAGGTGGCTCTAGGTATTAATGAAATAGGTTGAGTTGTGGAGGGTATGTTTGGTATAATAGAATTTGGTGATGAAATCTTAGTGAGAACACTCTTATTGGGAATTAGTTTGATTGGTTTCCTTGGTGTAGGAGAAATCCTAGCATAGGTGGACTTAACCGGAGATGATTCGGTTGAGGAAACTTCGTGTATGATTCTAGCAAGTTTCTTAGGTGGTTTTTGAGTGGATGAGTAAGCACTAGGAGCTTTTCTCATGATGAGATGACTAAGGAGAATGGTTGTAATTGCTGATAATTATGTTTGTGTTTGATGACTAAAGTGTTCTTGCCAATGTGGGTTATAAAGGGAGGAACTTTGCAATTGCATTTAAGACTTAATCCACTAATGTTCTTGGAAATGTGATGATTGACATGCACAAGGTTGAGATTCAGAGTTTCACTGATCTAGGAACTCATTTAAGATGAGATGAAGTGTTTGAGTTAGGAAGATGAGTTGAAATGATTGTTTTAGCTATGTTTGACATAAACTGTCACCCGGATCCCACGGTTCCCTCCTTGAAGGGATCCGGCTAGGCTAATCCTAGGGATCCGGCTCTCAGCAGTTATGACAGGTTTGTAATGAGGTTTCTGGGAGCTAAAGCTTATCTCATTTTGAATGTTTCAGTTCTCCTAAGGGTTTAGGATGAAGGGGTACTTGAATGATTAGAGGTAATAAGTGTTATAGCAAATGATTGCTTTTTATGGAAGAGGGATGGGACAAGAAGACTACCAATGGATGTCCAAGGATAACACTAAAAGTTATGAGGGTGTCAAGTCATAATAAATGATCCTAGTGATTAGGTTTTAGCTTGAGGTGATATTAAGAAAAATTCTTAAAAATTTCAAGAATTGAAAAACTAATTTTTGTCTAACCTTTGAGATATAAAAGACTAGAAACAATTTCCTAAAATTGTTTAGCTTGCTTTCTTAAAGTGTTTTGAGAGGTGAGAAATAGTTTGTGAGTAGTTGAAGCGGAAATATGGTGAGTTTTAGATGTGTTGATAAAAAACACACTAAGATCTTAAGTAAGCCTTTAGTGAGTCTAAGCCTTTCTCATCCTTGAAGTGGACTTAGGGGGTGTTTACTTTTCTCTTAGTGGAGAGAAAAGTGGGCCCAAAACACTTAATGGCTCTTAATTGGGAGAGGGATTAAAACTTGCCTCTCTCCAATAAGAGGCTAATATAGACCCTCATATGTTATCACTTAATTTAGTAAACACCACCTTAGTTGGGTTCTAAAAACATATGCCAAGCTAATGTGATGTTATCTAGAAAGCAGTTTTGATGTGCTGAATGCTGCATTGTTGATCTGATGTTACGGATCCCACGGTTCCTTCAAGGGAAGGATCCGGCTAGGCTAATCCTAGGGATCCGGCATCTGCAGATCAGAACAATCACAGAACCTACACAGAAAATGATGTGCAGATTTTGTATACTATTAAATCTATAAAACAAGCAAATAAGAACAAGCAAGTAATCATAAAACATCACTTACAAGGTAACAATATCCAAAATGCTAAAAACCAAAAAATTAAAGAGAGATCATTCAAACATAAAGTAAAAGAAACTAAGCACATTCCTATTGTCTCTTTCGTCAATTCTTCCTTTTCCTTTTTGACGGCTTAGTGAGGTTGTAGGCGAGGTTTTGACTCATGCCTTTTATTTGTTTAAATTCCGCGGTCTCGTTTGGAATGGTTGGAAGTTGTTCGTGGTATTCAAGGATTTCCAATTTGATGTTGGATACGGGGTCGATGTCTTCCTCATCTTCTTCTTCTTCTTCTCCGTCCGAGGAGTCCAAGAGAGCTTCAGGTTTCTCTCCATTGACCATGAACCGTTTAGAGGGTTGTTTGGTAAGAGGTACCATGACGTGATCGGAGAGGTAATGATCATCGTTGATAGGGGATGGTTGCAATGCACTAACATACTTACAAAGTCGTGTTAGGAGCATACCATATGGGAGTACCATGTTGGAAGCTTTGAATACCCCAGCCATTCTCCTTACCATGTAGTAGGCAAGATTAAATGGTCTTTGGTGGGTAAGACAATAGATCATTTGCACAAGACATGCGTTTGGATGATCTTTGTTTCCAACTAGGCTAATGATGTTTTCCCTAAGGATTTCTTCCCATTTTCTAAACATGGGATGCATTTCGAAAAGTTCCATTTTAAAAGGATCACGGTGAATGAGCTTTTTGTTACGATCGTAACGGGATTGGTCGGTCCTAATTTTAAAGATAGTATCACGAATGGTTTCGGGATCGTCGAGATGAGTGTTATAGAAAGGCTTGGGATCAAGTTCATGGTTTTGAGAGTTAATTGCCCAATCTTGAGAGTACATACAAATTCCCTCATAAGGAACGCGAAGAATTTGAGCAAAGGTGTTGAGAGGAAAAATAAAGTTTTGTTTGTTGATGATGAAGGCGATTGAGATGCTATTGTCGGTGTTTCTAATGATCCTAAAGCTTTTGTAAAATTCAAAAATAAAGACCGGACAAATTTGTTCATCTATGTCAAGGAGATAATCAAAATTGATTGTCGAGAAAACTTGACGAATGTCGGTATCTTCAAGGAAACATTCCTTGACTACACGACCTTCGTGGATAAGTCGTTTTAAAAGGCTTTTGAATATTTTATGGTCGGTTTTGGTCAATCCCCTTTTACGATAGTAGTGAGTAAGGTAATGGACGGTGTCATGGTGATCTTGTTGAGTGGCTTTGGGCATGGTTGTTCCTAAAAATACAAATTTTCAATTAAGATAAATTAGTTGGAATGGGTTTATGGTTTTGATTTGTATTAACAATGTTGTGAACACAAAGTGATTTTGTTAACATCCCCCTTTTCATGATTAGTTTGAAAAACCTAATTGAGTTAATTGATTAGATATTAAGAAACCATAAACCCTAGGATGAGGATGATGAAAGTTACAACAAGTTAATGTAATTACTTACAATGGTGTTCTAGGAGGGGATACTTGAAAGTATGGAAGCCAATGAGGATGAATTTTGTAGCTTGGTCGTTTTTGTTTTTTGTGTGAGTAGAGGGAAAAACAATCAGTGGTGAATTTTTTGAAAGCGTATAGCTGAGTTCTGTTCCACGGTTCCCCCGGATCCTTTATGTTTGGGATCCGGCTAGTACAACTAGGGGGATCCGGCTACTGTGGACAGAAAAGGGGTTGTTTGACGTTATTTTTGTAGTAGACTTATAAATTAGCTTATTAAAAGATAGTTCGGAGGTATTAGATGAAGATTGTTTTTGGATGACGGCTTTTGATGAATCACATATCGAAGGTTCATATGTGATGACGGCGTTAGTTTGACGAATCAAAGGGAGTATTATTCCCGATGATGAAAAAGACGAAAAAGTGACGAAAGAGACTTCTAATGATGTTAGAGATAAATAAGCAAAGAAAACTTATGAAAAATAAATAGAACTCATGTAACCTATCTAATGAAAAGTAAAACATACCTCTATGCTTCTTGGTTTGGCATAATGCCAAAGATACTTCATGAGCTTTTAAAGTAATCATTTGTACTTGATGTACGTGAGTTGTGATTACCTTTTAGATCCTTCCTTGAATGTTGACTTCATTATTCTTTGAATGAAGATTTTGGAGAGATTCTAGCATGAATATTTATTAGGAACAAAAGTTGTTAGAGTCATCTATCAATGTCCAACAAAATGATTTTTAAGAAAAATATGACCCAAAAAAAATCCTTCTTTGTAGTTTTCAACCATACACGGATCGTATCAAGTCTTTAAAGTACAACATACTTTAAGAAACTTGGTAACGAAGCTCTGATGCCAATTGTGGAAAACTAGAAGGGGGGGTTGAATAGTTTTACCAATTTAAAACTTCCTTTTCAATATTTAGATCGACTTATGTCAATCTATTTGATTGTTTATGTTGGACGTTGATAGATAGATATATAAACGTATAATGAAAGATAAAGAGTAAGAAGCACATCACCACGACACAAGTATTTATAGTGGTTCGGCTACAAGGTCACCTTCCTTGCCCTACTCCACTCCTCGAGTCACCTACTCGAGAGTTCGTAAACACTACACCAACTCCTTATGGCGGAGAAGCCTTCACAACGTCGCTTAACCTTTTTCCGGTACAAAGCTAAATACCGAGTTCTTTCACACCAAGGCGAACCACACCTAACACAACGTCACCTACCCTTTATACGGTGCTAGGCTAACCACCGAGTTCTTTCACACCTTAGGAGAACTAATCCTTCACAACGTCGCCTACCCTTTATTAGGTACTAGGCTAAGCACCTAGTTCTTTCACACCTTAGGTGAACTACACCTTCACGACACAACACCTAATCTCAAGGAGATCTACTCCTTGTTACAACACCATCAAGGATATCACCATCCTTGTATATAAACAAATACATATATGTATAACGATGCACCTCATCGATTATACGACCTAGGCATTCTTCCCAAATGCTACTTGATTTGATTCTTTGGCATCCTTCACTAATGCCTTTGACGCAACGCTTGGCACCCTTCACTAATGCCTTAGTCTTTACACCTTTAGCATCCTTCACTAATGCTTTGACACGGATGATGAGCACCTTTAACTAATGCTTTCATCTTGACACTTTCGGCATTCTTCACTAATGCCTTCAACCCAACATCTATGGAGAAAGGAAGAACTATCAACAAGATAACCTTAGTAGTCTTGATGATGACGAAGCATGGCAACTCATGGACTTTGAGCTTGCACGTCTTCAAGAGGTGGTGATCTTTCCTTTAAGAGGAACCTAGTAGATCACACAAAAACAAAAGACAAACTACATATATCACTTAGATCTGAGGTTAGAGGGTTAGAATACTTTGGGGAAGTATATGTAAAAAGCACACATAGAGAGGAAGAAATGGCTCTCTATTTATAGAGGAAATTCTCTTCTGTTTCCCCGGATCCCACGGATCCCTACCACAAGGGATCCGGCTAGCACAAAGCTAGGGATCCGTGGTCCGCTCCTCTTTGCCCATCGGTATTTTTGGTTATGGGTCATGGGTCATGGGTTATGGGTTGATCCATGGTTTTCTTTCTAGATACAATGTATCTTAAGGATACAATGAACTTGGTTAAGTGGTATAAATAAAACCATGGGTTATGGGTCAAAACCATTTGCTAGTTTTTACTTATTTAGTATATACTTGTTTTTACCCATTTTGGTATACTTAGTTTAAGTATATGTTTAACCCAATATGTAAACACTAGTTGTTGTACATATGTATCTAAGTCATAAAATCACTTATACTTGTTTTAGTGTTTTATGTGAAAGCGTAAGTGTGTTAGAAAACTATTAACTCAAACTATTTACGTACTCTATTTGTTTCGTTAAAATGATTTTATATTTGTTATCGACAAAACAATAGAAGATCGTAAAATATAAATAAACGTTTTCACGGCTTATTTGTATTAACACAACCCCTTATTATTTGTAGTTAATCGGATTAAAATAAGCACATAAGCACAAATTCCAACCACTCCTTATTAAAGCTAATCCTATTATTGCACAACAAAACCAACAAATGCCATCAACGCTAGGCGTCATGCATTTCAACAAAGGAATCATAAAACCCAATTAGGCATACATCAAATATACATGTCACTGATACAAAAAGATAAATCAAAAGGGCAGTTTCTTGTATCTTACCATTTTTAATATGTTTGACCTTCTCAGTCTTAAACATTTTTGGGTCTTTTGATAGCCAGTGGATCAAAAGTGCCACCGGGGTAGTCCTTCTTTTCAGGATCCTTTTCCATGCTCTTTTGGTACGGTTAGAGGCCGGGATACTTCTGTACTCCCAAGCCAGTTGTGACATAACTGTTAAGTGTTTGACCCTGATAAAAATCAAAGAGAGCATTGTTAGCAGCAACGTTATTCAAGCGATAACTTGTCCATGCAGTCGAGGTTCTAGTACTACACACCACTATATGATTTGTAAAATTGTACCATAAAAATGAGAAAAACGTAAATTTCTTAAAACTTGCCTGATGAGATTACGAAGAAACACCTCCTGGCCGAATAAGTTAAGTCACGGCCTTTAGCACGACAAATGTATATATATAACTACTCATTGCGATATCCAAACCGAACGATCTCGGGCCACTATCCGCGCATAGTAAAATCACACCGATAATTACAATCCTCGAAAGCTGGATAATTTAGACATACATGTTACTAAAAAACGTTACAACAAAGTTGAAATGTAAAACACACAATAATATCATGTTACAAACGAAAAATACCTTGAACCGTGCCCATATCCTTGTCAACATTCGCTTCAAATTCACAAAGAAAGCCCTTGTAACTCCTCATTTTTCCTGTTACAAAAGACCGTAACAAAATTATAATAGATAAAGTAATGTAAACAAATGAAACTAAACGAAATAGTGATTAAAACTTACACAATTATCTCATACTTGAAGCGCGAGTTCACCTAACGAATCTTTCACCTTCACACTTGAACCTGAAACACGACCACTAACATTAAGTTCAGGAACCTGAAACGTATATGTTACAATCAATAACACAGCTCATAACTAATTATAGACAAACACCATTTGTGCACACTTACTACTTACGAATCATGCCAGTTCACGGGTTCGACCAAGTAAACCAAGTGCTATTGCAGCAATGTGATGTCCAGTTAGCCCGGCTAGAGAAAGTTGTTCCATTGGCGATGCCTGCTCCACATAGTTGTCTGGTAGCACAACTGCCCTCCACTGGAAAGATCAATACATTCACCAACATTAAACCTATCTATTTAAACGTACATATGAGCATATGACACAATATTTGTTAAATCATATAGGTGACAAAATGGCCAGATTGGACAAAATGGGTAGATTGGTCAAAAGGGTAAATTGTCGCACAATATTTGTTAAATGACACAATATTTGTTATCATTTACCTAAAACTAAAATTATCCAATTGCCACATCTGCTTGCTTCACAAAAACATAGCACAGTTTAAGAATACCTCCCATCATGGAGGTTAAGACTTACGATGTGAGGTATCGTTAATTCTAGAAACATAATCCCCATGAAAATCATCATCTACTTCATAAACCATGACCTGCAACTTTATTATGTGGCCGCAAGTCAACTAAACATGAAAAAATAAACGCAGCCTAATTTGAAACACCAGACAATACAAAACACACAATAACATCAATTTACAAAGCAAAAATACCTGGAATCGAACCCATCTCCTTATTAGCAAGTTAAACAAAGACCACTAACCTGCAGAAAATCATCAGGAAAAAACGGAATTAACAAAACCCCAAAATTATAACGAAACCCTAATTTCAAAAAAATTTAAAAATTGGGAAAAACTTCAAATAAAAGGTATAAAATATTTACGAAAGCAAAAGAATTTGAGAAGTTCTTGTACCTCTTCGAGCGTTCCAAAAGAAGGTATGCAAAGGACACTTATCCAGTTCCAGAAAAGATTACAAGGTCGGATTTTCGAGGTACACATATTTATCAGTTTCTGAAGGCGGTAACGCTATAATTACCTAGCTCCACAGAAGTTAACGTTTGAAAAAGATAAGCCGGATATGAAGATCGGGCACACGCAGAACGATGGTTATGTCGCCGACTGAGACAGAGGAAACACAGTATCACGCCACGTATGAAAAAGGAACGACACGTATACTAAACGAAGCAGTAAGAGATATAGCAGTTTCCAAGCGGGCTGAATGGGCTCAAGAGAAACGCACAAAAAAACGGCCCATAAACCCAGCAGCCCTAAACGACGCAGATGGCCACCGTTTTGTGTCATCAAATTATATATATATAGTAATCTAAAAATATTGGATTATGTGTAAATTGAATTTTTTTTAGAGAAAACCATTTTTATTTCCTTTCACTACCAAACAACGAAATTTCATCTCTTTATTTTTTTAGCTCATTTTTCCCAACAAAACATGCCCCCAATGTTAAATCCTAGCCATAGCATCAAAGAATATAAGAATAAATTGCGGATACATGACTTCTTACCATGGTATTGGTTTTACAACATTTTTTTCTAACAAATTCTATACAGTAAATTTCTAAAATTATTGTTTACAAGTATATATTAAAATAAAAATGTGCTAATGATCAAAAAAAGTACTATACTTGCCACACTTTCCTCTTCAGGGTAGCGAACAATTTTTTTTGCTTTCGTAGGTATTATACTTTCAAATTCATCCTCTTTAGGGTATTTTGCAAAAAAGTTGGACATTTTTGCCCCTCTTACCCACAAGAGCAAATGATGGCAAGTATGATACTTTTTTTTTTATCATTTGCCCTAGTTTTTATTATGTTAAATTTTGGTTATGTATTAAGATAATTTATTTAATGATTTATAATTGTGTTAAATCTATGATAAAAATGTTTTGTTTTAAATTTACACTATTTACTTAACAAGATACATTTTTGTAATAATTTAATATATACTTAAAAAATGGAAAATTAAAATTATTCGGACAATTATAAAAAACAAACAACATTTTTTCATTCAGATTCAGACATTATAGCTACCTCTTATTAGTAAGATGTGGTAGTCAGATTCAGATGCGGTAGTCAGATTCAGATGTGTAACATCTTAATCAAACAAACACACCCTTAATCTAGTCATAGTATACTCTCTAGTCTATGCTTCAACAAGTGACGAACATAAATTTATATGCAAGTACTTCAGGTTGTGATATAATTCCTCCTAATTTAGCGGAAGCGTTAAACCTAATTCGGTTTAACGCTTGAAGCGTTAAACAACTTGAAGTGAATTAGGGCAAATGATAAAACAAAACATTTTTATAATTCGCTACCCTCAAGAGGAAAGTGTGGCAAGTATAGTACTTTTTTTTGATCATTAGCCCAATAAAAATATATATACATAGAGAAAAGTTTAAATGCTTACTCTTATTTTGATGTTTACCAAGAGACAAATCCCACCATTCATCTATTTTGATCTAATGGTGGGGATTATCCTAAGATTTAATAGATAAACATAAGTCCATCTTTTTTATTTCCTTTTGTCTTTCTTTATTATTCACTTTTTTTTTTTTTTTCTTTTTAAATTTTTTTAAATTCATGTTTTTTTTAAATTCACGTTTTTTTTTTCTTTTTTTTTTTAATTCACATTTTCTTAATTCTTGTTTTTTTCTTCGCTTTTATACGTTTTTGTTTTTTTTCATACGTTTTCTTCTGTTTTCGTCCGTTTTCATACGTTTTTGCCCGTTTTCATATGCTTTCGTCCGTTTTCATACGTTTTCGTCCGTTTTCATACGTTTTCGTCCATTTTCGTCCGTTTTCATACGTTTTCGTCCATTTTCATACGTGTTTTTACTCTTTCATGCGTTTCGTCCGTTTTCATACATATACGTCCGTTTTCTTATGTTTTTGTCCGTTTTTAAATGTTTCAGCCGTTTTCATACGTTTCGGAATATCACAAGTGATGTTTTGAATATCACAAGTGATATTATGGATATCACAGAATATCACATATCACAAGTGATATTATGTGATATCCAGAATATTCTGAATATCACAAGTGATTTTCAACTAATGTTTTGTAACATGAAAATCACTGGTGATATTCAGAATATCACAAAGTGATATCCAGAAAATCACAAGTGATATTCAGAATATCACAAAGTGATTCAGGATATCACAAAGTGATATTCAGAAAATCACAAAGTGATATTCATAAAATCATAAGTAATATTCTAAATATCACAGAATATCACTTCTGATAGCCAGAAACGTATTAAAACGGACAAAAACGTAAGAAAAAGAACGAATATGTATGAAAACGGAAGAAACGTATGAAAGCGTAAAAACACGTCTGAAAACGGACGAAAACGTATGAAAATGGACGAAATTGAAAGAAAACTGATGAAAACGGACAAAAACGTATGAAAATAGACGAAAATGAAAGAAAACGTATAAAAATGGACGAAAACGTATGAAAACGAGCGAAAACGTATAAAACGGACGAACACGAACGAAAACAGACGAAAACGTATGAAAGCGAAAAAAACGCGAATTAAAAAAAACTTGAATTAAAAAAAAACGAATTTAAAAAATAAAAAATAAAATAAAAAGGGAATTTATAAAAAAAAGAAAAAAAAAAAAACGCGAGTAAAATAAAAAAACGTGAATTTAAAAAAAACAAAAAAACAAAAACAAAAAAATATGTGAATAAAAAAGAAAGACAAAAAGACAAGAAAAAAATATGAATTTAGGTTTATCTTTTAAATCCTAGGTTAATTCTCACCATTAGATCAAATTATATAAATAACGAGGATTTGTCCCTTGATAAACATGAATTTGTGTGTAAGCAAAATAAAATGCCTTGTATATATATATGAGTTCAAAGGTATGATAAGAGACTTTTCACATCCTAGTTTTAGCATCCGTAAAACTGTAAATTGAAGTATGATGGTAAGAAACCAAGAACTCTAGAAAAAGTTACAGCAGGTTTAAATATTATGGGCTCAAGCAAATGGGCTAACTAATGAATACAATTGCGCTTTTAGTGAGTTCTGTTCACTAAAGTAATAGTAAACCAATTAAGGCGTTAACTCACCAGCAAGCAACAATTATAATAAGGGGTGATTGATATACTCATATTTTTTATTAGGACACTTAATTGTATAAATAGTTAAAGCATATTGTAAATATTGTACAAGTACGTAATGCATATATTAAAGTGTCTCAATCAAATGTGTGAGTGTGCAAATCAATTCATATTATAATATGCCATGAACCTTGTTAACTTGTTTAATTGGATTCTCTTAAGACAAATCTTGCAATTCCTTCGTACTCATTTTGTCTCAAAGTAATTGTATTAATACGGAGAACATATATTTTAGGATTATTAGCATGAAAATGTATCATATTTGACACTTTTTGTCATTGTGTGTATGGTCCTTTATTTTTTTTCAATTTTAACACCAACTTTTTGAATTTGTGCTATTGTGTGTATTTGTGACCATTTTATCCTTACTTTTTTTCAAATTTTGAAAGGTAAAATGGTTATTTTGTATGGTTGAATAGTTACAAAATACACACAATGATCGAAATTTTAAAGTTCAGTAGACACAATAGCACGAATTCAAAATGTTGGTGTCAAAATTGAAAAAAATAAAGGACGATACACACAATGACAAAAAATGACAAGTACGATACATTTTTGTGCTAATAACTCTGTATTTTAACAAAAACATAATCACTATAAACTTAAGTTTTATAGTATGACATCGATTATTAGTTGATTTGACTGAGCTTTGTAATTTCAATTTTGATTAGGAGTATTTTTTGTAAAGTTGATATATTTTACATGTCTATTTTTAGTAGTATATAATTAAACTAGCTTTACGAGTTTACGTGATAGTAATAAAAAATCATCTAGAAAATCATAATAAATACCGACATATGATTATTGAGTTAATAAAACTTAAATGTGAATCTAATATATGAGATGTTGTGTAATTCCCAGTTTTAAGTAAGATTACATTTTATATTCAAAAAGCATTATTATTAGTTGAGTTGTAGACTTCGGGTGTGAGATACAAACGAGTAACCTAAACGAATCTGACAATATAATTACGGACGCACACAGAGAGTCTGTTTACGCATTCTTAGGCACACACATGTCGCGTCACCTAATGATTGATATTTATACTTAACCAATCGTTAGTAAGTTGTGACTTATTACAAGATGTAGGTCCAAAGTTATTGATCTAAGTAGCCTTTACACGACTTATAGCAAACTTGAATAAATCCAAACTTACTATGCGAAGAACTTTTAACAAATCCTTAATGTGCTAATGCGAAAACTTAACACAATAAGTATGAAGAACACAAAGGTATACTAACTTTGTATATTCCATTGATTGCTTTTATCAATAGTTAAGGCTTACAACTCATACCTTAACCTAATACATTAGGGATCCTTTTATACAACAAGGAAACCCTAACTGACTACAAAACATAGAAAAGATTCGAACATATCTTTTCCAATGATATATCTACGCGTTCTTATCTTTTTCTACTTTCTATCTATTATGTTTAACATAAACAGGCTTAACTATCAACAAGTACTAACTTTATTCTGCCAGACTTAACAACATTAGTAATGGCAGACTTAACAAACAGAATTAACACTAACAGACTTAATTCTGTCTACCCGACTTAACTTTTATACTACTAGAACTAATACTAAACATACTTAAACAAACTTAAATCTGTTTTACAAATATAATTCCCTACAATCCTCCCCTAACTTGATCTTCACTTGTGAACTTCAAGTTCTTTGTACTCTTTGAGGATCTTGGAATTATCTTTGAGCTGCATGTTAGGAATTAGAAATTCCCGGTATTAAAGAGTCGGTCACCTCAAGTATATGTAATCGTTAGAAAGCTCGTAGTCGTAGTTCTTTTAAGTTAAGTAGTAATTTAGTTAAGTAACACCGTGGAGGACGGACGGGTCTTTACCCACTGTATGCCTGATCCACAGCCCGTAGTGTGGCGTTTTATGTAAGACTATAAATACTCTCTACCTTCCAAGGTAGAGAGTTGGAGCTCATAATAATATCTTTCACTTTCTCTCACTAAGTTCCCTAAACCTCTAACTTTCTCTCTCTAGAATTCCATCTTATACGCCACCTTGTGTTATGGTTTGATGTGTATGTGAAAAGTTAATATCTTACAATTGGTATCAAGAGCCATGGTTAGATCATATCTTGCACATCTTTGGATTTATAGTGGTTTTTAGGTGGTTTTTGAGTTTGAAAAAGTTTAGTGGTTTTTGCATCATTTGATTGATTTCTTGTGTTAAAGTTTGAATTTTGTTGGTACTTTTATGTTTAGAATCATCAAAAGTGTTTAGGTTTTCATTTGGTAAGCTTGAATCATCTTGGTTGGGTTGTTTTTGGATTGAAAAGTGAAGGTTATTTGGTTTTTCAAGTTAGCGACTTAGCTCTCGGACTTGTTTTCTTGGTAGCGACTTACTTCATAGTTTTGTAGCGACTTACAGTTATAAAAGCTAGCGAGTTAGAGCTAGCGAGTTAAAGTACAAGTAGTGGAATCTCCACTACGGTTAGCGACTTGTGGTAGCGAATTAGTCTGTAGCGAGTTGCTCTTTAGCGACTTGCATATCTAGCGACTTGTGTAGCGAATTACTGCACAAATTTGGCTAGCGACTTAGTCTGTAGCGAGTTACTACTTAGCGACTTGCTCTTCTGTTGGCGACTTGGGATACTAGCGACTTAGTCTGTAGCGAGTTACTACTTAGCGACTTGCTCTTCTGTTGGCGACTTGGGATTCTAGCGACTTAGACGTGTAGCGAGTTAAGGGTTAGCGACTTAGTGCACTAATTTCTAGCGACTTAGTGCATTATTTGGTAGCGAGTTAGCACTTTATCATCTAGCAACTTGAGTGATTGTTTACGGTTTTCTCTTGATTTAGTAAAATCCCGTGAAAGAATCTATTTCCCGGTTTAATCATAGAGTTATAAAATCCCGTAAAATCTGTTAACATGTCTACCAACATTCCCACTGTTCCCACTGTCATCTCCACTGTTGCCGAGGATGTTCAAGCAGCTGGCTCAGATACTCGTCCACCAATGCTTGACAGAACTGACTACGATTCTTGGGCTCAACGAATCAGATTGTATTGTCTTGGAAAGGAAAATGGTGTAAACATTCTCAAATCCATTGATGAAGGACCATATCGGGTTGAAACGACTAGAGACATACTTGATAGTAATGAAGATGGTACTCCTGTCTACGGAATGGACAGACCTAAGATGTACAATGAGCTTGATAATGAGGAGAAAAAGAGATTCGATGCAGACATCAGGGCTTCAAACATTGTTCTTCAAGGTCTTCCTAAAGACATCTACAAGCTGATCAATCATAACACTGATGCAAAGGCTGTTTGGGATAACGTTAAGATGCTTCTCTCAGGTTCAGAATTAACTATGGAAGACAGGGAATCCCAACTCTATGATGAATTTGAGCACTTCAAGATGAAACCAGATGAGAGTGTCTATGAGTACTATGTGAGATTTCATAAGTTAGTGAATGACATGAGGAACATCAAGATGACTATGCCTAACATTCAGTTGAACTCAAAGTTTGTGAACAACATGAATCCCGAATGGCACAAGTTTGTCACATCTGTGAAACTCACTAAAGGATTGAAGCATACAAACTATGAGCAACTCTATGCCTTCCTCCTTCAGAATGAGAGACATGTTATGTTTGAAAAGTTGATTCTCAATCAGTTCAAAACCAACCAGGGTGAGACAAGTTCGTCTAATGACTCAACAGCTTTCTACTCAAACATTGGAATCACAACCAAAGCATCACAAGTCATACCCTTGGGTAATGGTAATCACAAACTCATCCCTGATCCTCAGTACAAACAAGCTGATGCTGATGCACACATGGGTAACATCATTAATCAACTTGCTCTTCTCATCAGTCAAAACATGAATTCTCTCCCACAAACCAACAACAACCTCAGAACTGCATCTAACCCACATAATCAAGCCACTGTCAAAGATGGAAGGATCGTGGTGCAACCAGTTCAGGAAAGACAGTATGATCAGGGAAGGGGTGGTGCTGGTAGAGGATATGTGGGCAACCAGAATCGAGGAAGAAATGGTAACCAAGGTCAAGCTAAGACAATCAAATGCTACAACTGTGGTGGTGAAGGACACATTGCAAGGAACTGCACATCTCCAAAGCGCCCACAGAATGCTGATTACTTCAGAGATAAGATGTTGCTGGCACAAGCTCAGGACAATGGTGCTGCGTTGGATGAAGAGGAATTGCTGTTTCTTGCTGAGGGCAATGCCAAGACCTATGATGCAGATGTGGATGAGCAGCCTGTTCAGGAGATAGGTCACAATCATCAGAACGCCTTTCAAGTCGCTGACTGTGATGCATACGATTCTGATGTAGATGATGGACCTACTGCACACACAATCTTTATGGCTAGCATCTCTCCAATGGCTTCTCCCAAGATCTCTTCTTCACCACAAACTGGCCCATCCAGGGACAAACTCATCTCTGAGGTATTAAAGCTATATGATGATGCTGATGTGCAACAGATGCATGACAAAGTACAACCAACCGAAACTTTTGAATCAAATATTGAAAATACGGGTAATATCAATATTGTCCCATATGATCAATATGTGAAACAAAGTGAAAGTGAAGTTGTACCTAGTGATGCATCTTCTGCAGTCAACAATGACTATGTTTTTGATGAATTCACTGCATGTGCTCCTGATGATTCCATTATCTCTGAACTAAATGCATATAAGGAACGTGTTGCCATTTATGAACAACGTGCAAAATTTGAGTTGACCACTCGTGAGCAGGAAATGGATGACCAAGTACGTACAGTAATTAGAAAAAGTAATTTTAGAGAAGAAGTATTGAAACAAGAATTAAATTCTTTGCAAGAAAAACTTTCTAAAACAGCTAAGCAAAAACAAGAACTTCAAGAAAACGTGAAAATGCTTAAGCAAGAATTTAATGCAAAAGAATCAAAGCTCTTGAGAGATTTTTCTAATCTGAAAACTTTGAAAAACAAACTTGAAAACAAGTTGTACATACAAGGAAACACCATTCAGACTGCTCACATGGTCACCAAACATCGAGTCTTAAGCGATAAGCATAGCATTCCCCTTGTTGAGGAACCAAATCCAGAGGTAATCAAAAAGGCTAGAAATACTCAAAAGGTGATTTATGATGGTAATGAAATTCTTAAGCCTAGGCAGAAACCTAGTTGCGTTGAGTGCACTGAGGAAGATAAGAAATCAGATGAAGTCACTAGGGAAAGGATGAACAAAAAACTAGATGACCCCAAATGCAAAGAGAAGAACATAAATATCACTCCTCATGATTATAAGAAGGAAAACTGGATTGCATTAAACAAGTTTAAGCCTCAGACTTTGTTGACTCCCGAACAAGTCTTCTGGAAAATGGATTTAGATAAGCAGAAAGCCGAAAATATTGTAGAAACAAATCCTCCACTTTGGAAAATGCCTAAAGCTACTGTGTATCCTCCTAACACACCAATGCACCTTGTTCCTAGAACAATTGCCACTAAAAGCAATATCTTAATTAGCCAATACGTTATTTTTCAACTATTTGTTGATTTTGAGAAAACTTGCAAGAAAAGGATCACACCCACTGGCATAACTGAAGGAGAAAGGGGTTTTGAACAAATGAAAGAATGTTATTTAACTGAGGTCATGCCCTTCTTTAAACTTTTAAAGGATCACTTTGAGAGTCTTAAAAAGGGGATAGAAACAGACATTAAGGGAATGGAAAAGGAATTTGATGCAATAATAGTTGAAATTAGTGATTATGAGCGTGCATTAAAATATAATGAGATCGAGAGGAAGAACCTGCATACATTGAATGAGAATCTTATTACTGAATGTGTTGCTCAAGATGTCTTTTTCACTGCTTCAAATTGCTCTATTAATGCTTCCAAATTTCATGAACTATCTGTGGCCCTGAAAGTCTCCCATGATCGTGTCATTGAGCTTGAAAAAACTAATTCTAAACTTAATGAGAAAATTGAACTGGATGATCATGACAATTTGGTTAAACATTTTTCTAAACTAGAAGTTGAGTATTTTAATCTACAACTAAAATATCAACATCTCAAAGAAAATGTCAAAACTTCAAATTTCAAGACATCTTCAGATGTTCCAGAGTTTGATGCAGTTTTTCAAATAAACAAACGAGATGAACAGATTCATGCTCAGTGTAACACGATCAGAAAGTTGAAAGTCCAAATCTCTCAATTGAAGGGTCAAACGAACAATATGACAGGTTCCCAAATGCCTCCTTCTTTAGATTCTCAGAATTCTCAAACGTTTCATCTTCAAAACCTAGTAAATGCTTTACAAAAGGAAAACGAAAGTTTCCTTGAAGAGAATGAAAAGGTTAAACGTCATTTCAATGAGTTGTTTGAATCAATTAAAGTCACTCGTAACAAAAACAACGAACAAATAACTTCATTGCAAAAGGAAATTGAGAATCTGAAGAGTCAGGTAAAAGGGAAAATGCCAATGATCAATGCGGAGAATGTTGTATCTAAGGTTCACTCTGGTAATAAATCTACTTTATCTGTGACATATGTCCCCCCTCACCTAAGGAACAACAAACTTGCCATTCAAACATATTTCTCATCCCTTAAGGATTGCTTAGAATGCCTGCGTGAGATTGTTGAAGAGGATAAGCTAGAGAAACCTCATGATAATGCAATTGGACATGCATGCTTATATGCCAAACGATCTCAAGAAATCTTAGAATGTTTGATCACTATATGCCCAAAGACATTAGGTGAGAGAGTTAACCCCTTGATTCCATGCTCAATGCCTAAGGCCAAACATGACATGCACTCGATTCCCAATAGTTTGAATGTGAGGAGTAGTGCACCAGTGAGTAGTTCAGATTTTAGATCTGTCAATACTAGGAAAGTGAACTCAAATGTGCCTTCTAGTACCTCTAATGTTAAGAAAGTGAACCTGAGTGCACCTGCATGTAGTTCAGATCCCAGCACATCTAAACAGGTGGTGCAAAGAGTAGTAAAACAAACTAATGATCCCATTCCCTCTACAGGAGTAATCAGTGACATTAAAGGGAGCAGGTCAAAGTCTCAAGACAATACAAGGAATGATAGGACCTCTCAA
This sequence comes from Chrysanthemum seticuspe, assembly GCA_019973895.1. Lineage (NCBI taxonomy): Eukaryota > Viridiplantae > Streptophyta > Magnoliopsida > Asterales > Asteraceae > Chrysanthemum > Chrysanthemum seticuspe. The sequence goes on from BPTQ01000004.1 coordinate 248,279,514, forward strand.
GCTAAGAATGTGCACTGGAAGAGAGTAGAAGAACAATCTAGGAACCTTAAGTTTGAATCGAATAAAACGAATCGTGTTGATTCTAGTATTAGCCATAGGCGTACTGTAATTAATTCGAATTCTGATGCTATTTGCAAACCTTGTACTGATGATTGCTTGAATTCTGTTTCTAATCATGAATGTGATGTTAATGTTTTGCCTATTGATGTTAATTGTCCAATTAATGTTGTTAATGCTAAAATTCATGCTAAAAAGGCTAAAAGGCAAAAGCGAAAGAGAGTTAGAAAACAATGGAAACCCACAGGAAGAACATTCAGCAGAATAGGCTTTTATTGGATACCTGTTGGTCATAAGACTAATCAGATAATGCCCACTAGAAAATGGATGCCTACTGGTAGAACTATTCCCTTAAGAAGTGGTCACACTGTAAATAGGGCTAATACAGACACTAGTATTGCATCTATTCACAATGATTCCATTACTTCACTGTCTGATATGAATGCTTCTATTTCTGATGTGGGTGGTCCAACTGTTGCTACTAACCAAATGGAACCCATTCTTGCATGGGGATCCCAAATATCCAGTTATCCATTCTTGTCTGTGTTCAACTGCAGATCGTTCAAATCGTTCTGTGGTACCTGGACTCAGGCTGTTCCAAGCATATGACTGGAGACCGGTCACGGCTCATGAACTTCGTGAGCAAATTCATCGGGACTGTTAGATTTGGTAATGATCATTTCGGTGCTATTATGGGTTATGGAGATTATGTTGTTGGTGATAGTGTCATCTCCAGAGTGTATTATGTGGAAGGTTTAGGTCATAATCTGTTCTCTGTTGGTCAATTCTGTGATTCTGATCTAGAAGTGGCCTTCAGAAAACATACCTGCTTTGTTAGAGATCTTAATGGTAAGGAACTGTTGAAAGGAACTCGTGGCTCAAACCTTTACACTATCTCTATCGATGACATGATGAGAGCTTCACCAATATGCTTGTTATCAAAGGCTTCAAAAACAAAGTCATGGTTATGGCATCGTCATCTCAATCACTTGAACTTCGGCACCATCAACGATCTTTCCAGAAAGGACTTAGTTGTAGGTTTACCTAGACTAAAGTATGAAAAGGATCATCTTTGTTCAGCATGTCAATTGGGAAAAAGCAAGAAGTATGCCCATAAACCCAAACCTACTAACTCTGTCACAGAAGTTCTTCATATGATTCATATGGATTTATGTGGACCAATGAGGGTGCAGAATATCTTTGGGAAGAAATATGTGTTAGTTGTGGTTGATGATTATTCTAGATTCACCTGGGTCAAGTTCTTAAGGACAAAGGATGAAACTCCTGATATCATCATCAAACTCATCAAACAGCTGCAGGTTAGACTAAACAAAACTGTCAGAATTATCAGAACAGACAATGGAACTGAGTTTGTCAACAAACAACTTAGTGAATTCTATGAAAGCGTTGGAATCAGCCATCAAAGAAGTGTTCCACGAACCCCTCAACAGAACGGTGTAGTTGAAAGACGAAATCGTACTCTTGTTGAAGCTGCTAGAACAATGCTGATCTACTCAAAGGTTCCAATGTTTCTCTGGGCTGAAGCAATTGCCACTGCATGCTACACACAAAATCGTTCCCTGATTCACACCATTCATGGAAAAACTCCATACGAACTTGTCCACAACAGGAAACCTAATCTATCTTTCCTTCGTGTGTTTGGTGCCTTGTGCTATCCAACTAATGAGGGTCAAGACTTGGGTAAACTTAGAGCTAAAGCTGACATTGGAGTATTTGTAGGATATGCACCCAACAAAAAGGGATACCGAATCTACAACAAAAGAACCCGAAATATCATGGAAACAATTCACGTTACGTTTGATGAGCTGACCGGTCAAATGGCTCCTGGACACTCCAGCTCAGGACCCGCACTTCATAACAGTCCTATTGGTTCATCCCTTGTTCCAAACTCCTCTCAAGAAACACCATATGTACCTCCATCAGAAGATGATGTAAAGAAATTGTTTGATCCAATGTTTGATGAACTGTATGAGTCTACTACTAATGAGGTGCTGATCCCTACAACAGAGGATGCTCAGATTCCAGTGAATGAAGTCAATCCATCAGTTTCAATATCTGTAAGTCAAGAAGCACCTGCTGCTGATCCTTCAGTCTCATCAACAAATCATCATTCTTCAAATGTACATCATGGAAATGTTTCTGGCATCAATAATGAAGTTAATCCCTTTGCGACTCCTGAAGATGCTCCATTTGAAAACATATTTGCTACTCCTGAATCATCAGCAGAACCATCTTTTTCAGGAGACATCGACTCAGCTACCTCAGTTCCTCAACAAATGCCACATGAACACCTCAGAAAATGGACTCACGGTTATCCATTAGACAACATCATTGGTAATCCCTCTCGTCCTGTATCAACCCGGAAGCAACTCGCAACCGATGCCTTATGGTGCTTCTTCAACTCCGTACTATCTAAGATCGAACCAAAAGATGTTAAAACTGCTATGAATGAAGATAGCTGGTTCAATGCTATGCAAGATGAAATTCATGAGTTTGATCATCTTGATGTATGGGAGTTAGTACCTGCTCCAGACTGTGCTATGATTATAGCTCTAAAATGGATCTTCAAAGTAAAACTTGATGAGCATGGTGATGTGTTGAAGAACAAGGCTCGATTAGTTGCTAAAGGATATCGTCAAGAGGAGGGTATAGACTTTGAAGAATCTTTTGCTCCAGTTGCTCGAATCGAGGCCATCAGAATCTTTCTGGCTAATGCGGCTAGCAAGAACATGGTGGTTTATCAGATGGATGTGAAGACGGCATTTCTAAACGGAGATCTTAAAGAAGTCGTCTACGTCAGCCAACCTGAAGGATTTGTGAATCAAGAGCATCCTACACACGTTTATCGTTTGAAGAAGGCTCTTTACGGTTTAAAGCAAGCTCCAAGGGCATGGTATGATACACTGTCAAAGTTTCTTCTATCAACCGGATTCATCAAAGGAGCAGTTGATCCTACATTGTTCACCAGGAAGTCAGGCAAACATTTGATTCATGTTCAAATTTATGTTGATGATATTATTTTTGCCTCGACTGACCCAATGGAATGTGATCGTTTTTCAAATGAAATGAGTTCAAAGTTTCAAATGTCAATGATGGGACAAATGTCATTTTTCTTGGGATTACAAATTTCTCAAAGTCCCGGAGGCATTTTCATAAATCAATCTAAATATGCAACAGAGATTCTAAAGAAATTTGGATTTGATTCAAGTGACCCTGTTGTCACCCCCATGATTGACCGAACCAAACTAGATGAGGACCTCTCAGGGATCATGATTGACCAAACGAAATATAGGAGTATGATTGGATCCCTGATGTATCTCACTGCTAGTAGACCAGACATTTTGTTCTCTGTGTGCATGTGTGCTAGATACCAGGCTAAGCCTACTAAAAAGCACCTTGAAGCAGTTAAACGGGTCTTTCGGTATCTCCAAGGAACCATCAATATGGGACTATGGTACCCGAAGGACACCGGTATGTCACTAACGGCCTATGCAGATGCTGATCATGCAGGTTGTCAAGATACACGTCGAAGTACGTCAGGAGGTGCTCAGTTTTTGGGTGATAAGCTTGTGAGCTGGTCTTCAAAGAAGCAAATGAGTACTTCTATTTCCTCTACAGAGGCTGAATACATAGCCATGTCATCTTGTTGTGCTCAAATCTTATGGATGAGATCTCAATTATCTGACTATGGCTTTGAATTCAACAAAATCCCTCTGTACTGTGATAATAAAAGTGCTATTGCTCTCTCATGCAACAACGTTCAACACTCAAGAGCAAAGCATATCGACATTCGACATCATTTCATCAGGGAACAAGTGGAAAAAGGTGTGGTGGAACTATACTTTGTGAGGTCTGAATATCAGTTAGCAGACATCTTCACCAAAGCTCTTCCAAGAGAACGTTTTGAGTTTATTCTTCCACGTCTTGGTTTGAAAAGCCTTCAACCAAAAACACTCAAACGTCTTCAGGAGGAAGACGAGGAGTAAAGGTCTATCTTCATCTATCTTTTGTAAATATTTATTCGAAAAACAAAATAGAAAAATATAAAACCTTCAAAATCCATAAAAATCTGAAAAATTCGAAAAAAAAAAAAAAAAAAAAAATCTTCAAAAAAAATATTGTCATTTTTGTCATGTTTCTTCCGGTTCGATAATATCTACGGTCTTTGTGCTGTCATTCAAAGAATGACACGGGTCTTTAGATGTTGTTCGAATTCTTAAAAAAAAAAAAAAAAAAAAAAAAAAAAAAAAAAAAAAAAAAAAATCAAAAAATCAAAAAATATTTTTTTGGGAGAAAGAGAAATGGTTTATTGTCATTTTCAGGCAATAACCCGGTTTTAAAAGAAAGAACAGAGCCATGTTTCACCATGTTTTTCAAATTCCATGCTCTGATTCTATAAACATTTATCTGCTGAAAACCAAATGCTTTGAAAAATAACTCAAACTCTATTTTTGATAATCATCAGGACTTATTTGTCAAAATCTCTATCTCTCAATCAACAACCTACGTCATTGATTGAGGGGGAGAATGATTTCAATTAAATTAAAAAGTTATTTGGCATTAAAATTGTTTTCAAAAGATATACATGCATGTTTTATAAATGGAGTTTAAAGTCTCAAAATCCGATCCGTATCAGTTAAAACACTTTCACAATCAAGTCACAATTCTCCTTAAAAGCTTTCAAAATCAATTTAAATCTATACGAGATCACAAATTTCAAATGATTTGATAATTGTGATCGGGGGAGAATGTGTGATTTAAATTGGATTTAAACTGATAATTAGGTAAATGGTTATAATAGGATGTACATGCTATCCCGCCCACATGTGACAAACGATTTCAATTTTTTCAATGCACATGTTGAGGGGGAGCATCTATCTTAAAACCTTTGATTTAAAACGTGATCATTTATCCCAATGTGCAGGTTCCCTCTAGTATGTGCAAAACTCTTTTCAAACCTCGAGGCACATATTGAGGGGGAGCAAATTTATGGAAACCTCATCCTTCCCGGAATTGCTGTATCTACTTGATTTGTTGAGGGAAGTGATGTTGATATCTTTTAGAAAATGGTAATCAAAAGAAGTTAATTCTTTCTCCTGCCTCCGTGTGCAAAACATTTTCAATACTTGATGCACATGTTGAGGGGGAGTTCTCGTTCTAAAAATAGCAAAAACAATTCAGGTACAAAAAGCTTTGATAATATATCACAAGTATCTGAATTGATTTTCAAATGGTTTTCAATTGGATCCATTGGCAGATGAACAATACCAAATAGACCGACCAACTTTACTTCATGTACGGTGATATAAGGATGATAAGGTTAGGTATGTGTTCCCATGATCCGCCAGAACCGGAGGGATCTACCCAGGGACAATCCACTAGTTAGTGTAGAAGTCCTTAGGTATGATGATAAAAGGAGAAAAATGAGATATGGGAAGAGTGCGGACTAAGACTGAGCTAGTACTGGAATAAACCCAACAAGGTTCTAGCTATGAAGTCTCGGTAAGCACTGAAGGGGTTGAAGAATTAAAAAGAATTGAATGAAAATAGGGTGAAAACAAATAGCCCTCCATTAATTCAACCTTAGGGCAGAAACCGGGTTCACTTCATATGCTACTGATGGTAACATCGGTATTGAAGACAAGACGTCATGGACCCAGTGACGCACTGCACTTCAACTTTCCAAACCACTCAAGTTCCTCTTAAAAGGGCTTGTTTCATTCTCACGGGGAACCGACATTATCTATCGACTTTCTCTTAGAGATGGTTGATATTGAAGAAGGAGACCCTCTCCCTAGTCTCCGTTATAGGATCCAAATATGCACAAATTGAGTCTAGAGCCACGAGATCATCAATAAATCTCATTAGGACACTTTCATTGAAGACTCTCTGTTTCACACAATGTGGAAAGAGAGATTATATCATGAGTCCTACGCATTACCCTTGTGGTATTGCCAGAACATCTGAGTGATGTGTTTACACACTCACAATGAAGATGGAAAGCCTTCTGGAGTCAACATCAAACAAGCTCCTGGTAGGTGGCATGTGTGATCTATTATATGGATCAACCATGTGACAACTGAACAGAAACAATGGGGCGATTCAATTTCTTGAATCAATCCTGGTTCAGGTTAGGGATTGACGGATACCTTTGAAAAACCGGTCTTAGTGCTTATAAACTCTTTTCTTTAGCACATCGTCCGTGTACTCATTTTTTCAAACCAAAAGGTATTTTTATGATTGATAATTGATTTTTCAATAAAACCTTCGTTGTATTGCAAAAACAATTTCTATTGAGCAATACACGATTGTTTCTCAAATCTCTTTTCATCAATCAGTGGACTTAAAAATTCGCTGGTTCACTCACTCCGTGTTGTCTTCTTTGAGACGTTCCGGTTTGAGAACAGCTAGAACAGCTGCGAAACCCTGTCAAGGAGATTCTTAGGAATCCTACCTGATCACAGGCAGTACTTGTACTGATCAACGGGGAACCGTGGGCCGTGTACCTCAATTCATCGAAAGTGATCAAAGACACTTTCGTGCGATTTGTTGCTAACTGTTGTATGCAGGTACGCCCGACGTTTGCAGCTGATCAGAATGAAGCGGTCAATCCACAGCCGCATGCTCACTTAACACATTCATCTCAAAAGAAATCATGATTAGTGCATCAATGACTCTGATATTTTCACACCAAGCTTCTGCTACGCTGCTGCCAATATCATGATTCAACAAATGCTTCCGCTACTCTGATGAGAAGAAATCATGATCCAAAATGTGAGCATGTCGGTCCCAAAGTCACAACACCACAATGGATGTCTCAGAGATTTTTGATAGCCGATGATCTCCAAAGATGGCTCAAACTCATCATCACGTGGATCAGTAAAAGACCTCCACTTGAAGTAACCAAACATGCAATGTGAAGAATCAATGACTACGAGCTTGGAGCAAAGGACTACATCTAGAATGCAAGATCAATTGTTACTGTATTATCTATTTGTATTCTATGTAATTTTGGTGCATTATTGAGGTGACCTCCCTTAGGGGGAGATTGTTAGGAATTAGAAATTCCCGGTATTAAAGAGTCGGTCACCTCAAGTATATGTAATCGTTAGAAAGCTCGTAGTCGTAGTTCTTTTAAGTTAAGTAGTAATTTAGTTAAGTAACACCGTGGAGGACGGACGGGTCTTTACCCACTGTATGCCTGATCCACAGCCCGTAGTGTGGCGTTTTATGTAAGACTATAAATACTCTCTACCTTCCAAGGTAGAGAGTTGGAGCTCATAATAATATCTTTCACTTTCTCTCACTAAGTTCCCTAAACCTCTAACTTTCTCTCTCTAGAATTCCATCTTATACGCCACCTTGTGTTATGGTTTGATGTGTATGTGAAAAGTTAATATCTTACACTGCATCTTTAAATATTCTTCATTGTATGATCTGTGCAGCATCCAATCTTTAAAATATTAGCACTCCATTGTCTTTTCTGCAACAATGACTGTATGTACATCAATTCATAAAAGTTTCATGCTATTCTCATCACATCCAGGTGTGTTAACTCCTGTGAGAGGTGAATCATAGAAAACTTAATGGATTTGATGTCTCTTTACCAATTAGCCATTACTATTGGAGTAGCCAATGTTCTGGTGTGTAAAACCATGATACATTGATAACCATATGATTTTTAGCAAACCAATAGCTATTAACGGATTGATTAGTCTTTACCAAAAGCCTTTTGCTTTTGGACTAGCCATGGTTTTCCACTGCCTTTACCACAAGCCATGAACTTGTGGGCTAGCCAACTCTTCATCAAACATAGACATGGTGAGTTGAATACCATACAATTTTTGGCAAATTTTTAGCCATAAACGGATTTGAGATATCTTTACCAGAGCCATTTGCTCATGGATTAGTCAGTCCTTATGTTGATTAGACATGGTGGACTGATAACCATTTGTTGTGTTAGTGCAGACCACCCTCACCAAGTGTAGCTCCCTCAATATCCATTTATACTTATATCTCCAACTCAATACAACTAAGAAAATTCTTTCAAACATATTACCTTATTCTCATCCTTTTAGCTTCATCCTTTTAGCTTCATCCTTTTAGCTTCTGTCTTTTCTTCAATCTGATCACATATTCTGGCTAGTAATTGGTTACATATTCTTTGAATGAGATTTTCAATTACCTCATATTCTTTTTCATATTGAAGCTTTGAAGATATCATCACTCGAAGCACTTTAGCACATAATGGATATTCCACCTCTGCAAGCATGAATAGATCAACTCTACCTTTTGTGGATAAGTGATAAACATCACACAAATCATAAAATTTCTATGACACACTGGAGTCTTGACATGGAAAATTCCAATAAACATATGTAGGATCTGGTTCATATAATCTTTGAAGTTCTACCCAAAGTTCTTGCTCTTTCACATCTAACTTTTTAGCAATCTTGAGCTTCTTCTGAACCAAACTCCATAAACTATCCAAGTCTTGTCGATTACAAGATTTTACCAGATCTTCAAGATTCTTGTAAACTGCAAACTTTCCACTAAGTCTGATTACCTTCCAAGCTTTTCCAAAGTTATCCCTGTAAATCTCCCAATCCACTATTTGATCAAGACTCTGAACCATCATTCTCTTTTGTTGCAAAGCTTTGTCATCTTTCTTCTCACTTTCCCATTCATAGTCATCATCAGTATTTTCTTGATCAAAATACCTCCCCTGAAGTTGTTGTGTTTTCCACCCCTGTTTGGAAGAATTTTCCAAATCAATAACATCATGAACAAAATCTTGGGAGTTAGACGAACCATCAAGAAAAACATCCTGCGTGGCCTTCAAGTTCTTGACCTCTTCTTCTAACTCTTTAACCTTAGATCCCAAAAGCAATTTGGTCGATGCAAGATCTTCCTCCAAGACTGAAACTTTGGAAGAAAAGGTAGCACACAAGGCCACAAAGTCATTAAGCTGCATACCATCCCTAGCACATCCTGTTGTGGGAACCATGATGACACAAAGAATATTGATGGAAAAGACTGACTATGGTTTGAACTTGTTTTGGGAAAAACCAAGTTGGTATGAATATATATACAGCTAGGGTTTGAGAATAGACACAAGTAAATAAGTATCTTTGGAAAAAGAATAAGTTCAAAGATTAGAAAGATAATTATGACCTAGCAATAACCCGTAAAATATGGTAACAGAATTAACGACCAGACTTAACTTTGAAGCTACCAGTCTTAACTACCAGGATTAAAAACCTATTAAGTATGCTAACTAATATTACATACTATACATTGAACGTCCCCTTAAATGTAGCTATGGGTTCATCATACCAATGTTAACTACCAAGAAATTGAACCTAGGTCCATCAAATGCTTTGGTCAACAAGTCAGCCACATTATTATATGTATGAATCTTTTCTACCCTTATGAGACCTTTCTCAAAACAATCCCTTATAAAATGATGCCTAATCTCTATGTGTTTGGTCTTAGAGTGGTATACTGGGTTCTTAACAATACATATAGTGCTTTCATTATCAATGTTGATTGTGGTGTTCATGAAGTTTAACCCATAATCCAACATCTGATTTTGGATCCAAAGAACTTGTCCATAGCAATTAGCAGCAGCTACATATTCAACTTCAGTTGTTGAAGTAGCCACTATTGTCTGCTTTTTGTATTGCCAGGAAATCAACCTCCTTCTAAGAAATTGAAAACCTCCTGTTGTGGATTTTCTATCCATACTAGCCCCAGCATAGTCACTATAAGAAAAACTTCCAGGTCAAAGGATGACTCTCTAGGATACCATAAGCCCAAATTGGGTTTGCCCTTAAGATATCTGAAAATCCTCTTCACAACATGAAGATGTGAAGTCTTTGGAGTAACCTGAAAACGAGAACAAACATACACAACATACAAAATATCAGGCCTAGAGGCTGTTAGATACATCAAAGATCCTATCATGGATCTGTACAATCTGACATCCACGTCAGCAGCCCCTTGGTCTCCATGGGTGTAACAGCAGATTTTACATTTAAAAGATCAAACTTCTTTAACATATCAGCAACATACTTGTCCTGAGAAATAAATAGCCCATCTGACTTCTGTTTGACTTGCAATCCAAGAAAGAAGGTGATCTCACCAATAGAACTTGTTAGGTCACCATAAGTTAACACAAGTATGTAGATGATAGAAATGAGATGAAGATAGAAGGTTGAACACACAAACACATGATATATAATGAAAGGTTATGCGTAATGTATATAAGAGTGAACAACACCTCTTAAATGAGAGGTAACAAGGTATTTATAGGGGAAAGGAGCTAGGGCAACACATCTAGTCCCTTCCTTGGCATATTGGGCCTTTGCATAGGCTCATGGGTTTTCTACATAAGCCTAGCCTTAATTACTAACATAAAAGCCATAATAATGCAACCTATTACATAGAAATGACTAACACTTGCTAATAAAGTTTAGGAGCATTTCCAAAAATCTCCCCCTAAGTGATAGTTATAATGTAATAACGGTTGCTCGACATCCTCTAGCATTCTTCTTTCTTGTGAGTAGAGATGCTTTAGGTTCCAAAAATCTCCCCATGGTTGGGATCTTGTTTCTTTTGAAATTTTCAGCTTTGACGTCGTTGTATTCTTTGTTCTTTGTTCTTTTGTGGATGTAGTGATAGTATGTGGTTGTCTGCCATTGATCAGCTTCATAGTTCAGGTGTCTCCACGTCTTTCTCCAACGTGCTCACACGTCTTTTGACTTTGGATTTCAGATGTGAAGTTGTTCTCGAGTCTTTAAACTTTGTAGATTCTTTGGCTTTGATGAAGAATCATTTTGACTTTTGAGTTGCCTTTTGAGAGAACTTCATATGTGTTGTTGTTGGTATGAGCATGTGAAGAATCAACATGATCTTTTCTCCCAGGAACTTTTGGATCTCCAATCCTGCATGTAGATAGTTAGCAATAAAGTTCTCGACATAAGAGTTCGGATATTAGGTACAGGCATATCCCAATTCGTTGGCGCGATTTTAGACGAATCTTAAACCGGCTGGTCATTGGCATGTCCCTGTACTCAATATCGTTACTCTGTCGCCGTGAGTCGCTGGAGTATACCGAAGTATCACTCCACGACTGTAGACCGTTTGAGACCACCGCGAACACTATGCGTAACCCACAAGGAGTTACCGAAGTGATCTGCTGTCAGGGCTGTTTGATGTTGACCCCGGCAGGAGTTTCCATTCAATCACTGAGGATCATAATTGTGAATCCCCTCGTAAATGTTCTCGGCAGATTGCTAGGATCTACGAAGGACTCTAGAATGTTTCACTTGCGTTCTTATTTGCTGAACGACAAATGATGAAAAGTCAAGTGTTCCTAAGAGATCTTTTGATGAATCTCGTGGCTCTAGACTCAATAGTGCGTTTTGGTTTTCCTAAGCGGAGACTAGGGAGAGGGTCTCCTTCTTCAATACCAGCAACCTCTAAAAGAGAGCCGATAGATTACGTAGGGTTCCAAGTGAGAATGAAACAAGCTCTATTAAGAGAACTTGAGTGGTTAAAAAGGTTTAGTGCATTGCGTCACTGGGTCCATGACAACTTTGTCTTCAATAGCGGCATCATCTTGTGACAACCAGTAGCATATGAATTGAACCCGGTGTATGCCCTAAGTTGAATAATTTAGAGGGCTATTTCTTTTCACCATTATCTTTACTTTTCTTTTTAATTCTTCAACTCATTCTTTCTCCGATTCTCATTTTCTCCTTTTTTTTTGAATCATACCTAAGGACTTCTAAATACTAACTATTGGTGATGTCCTTGGGTAGATCCCTCCGGCTCTGGCGGATTATAGGACGTTTATTCCTAAACTTAGTCACCTTATAACTTCATGACTATCCTATGTTGCCATAAAACCATTTTCATGAAAATCTCTCAAAGTGTTTATGAATGAAAACATGTTTGTAACACTTTGAGAGTTTTGTATTTTCAGAAATACTCCCCCTCTACATGTTCTTATGAGTTTTGTCTGAAATCTGCACAGTGAGGGTAGAGCGCGCACTTTTGAATTGATCGACTCAAGTAGACAATTCCCCACGGGACACGATTACGTTGCATAGTTAAAGAGATACATTGTCAGCTTTTAGGTGACAACTAGCTCTAGTAACTACCTTGAAGATGTAAACAAACCTTAAGAAGGTTGTCAAACCCGTTCAAAGTTCATTTCTATCAAGAGTTTCCCAAATTGGTACAATCTACTCGGATAAGTTTCGGAAGACAAATCTTTTCGATTTATGACATTTAAGAACTCGTCAATTCAATGGTTAAGTCTATTCACACTTAGATTCATTTACAATCCAACATATTTGTATCACCCAATTTTTCTCCCCCTCAAAAATGGAATATTAATGTTATTTTTGATGAAATTTTGATATTGGATATGACCATTTCGAGTTTTGTGGGAAGATTTCCACAGAGAACGTTGTTTGAACAAAGATATTTTGCAAATACTCCCCCTCAACAAGTGATATTAACTTTTGAGGTTTTGAAAACACGAGAGGGAGTACTTGTTCTTTTGAGTAAAATTTTGAAAATATTGAAAGTTTGATAAATTTTACTCAAAAGTAAGAAGCTTTCGCTCCTTTTATAAGGATTGTGGCACTGATGCGTACCACATGGTCCTTTCATTACAAGATCGGGTTGTACACTGCTATTTATGTACAAACCATTATGAATAATTAAATCAAATATCAAAATACAATCAAGAGTGTTTGAAGGAGTACCCAACGATTACACATGATGAGTGTCTAAATACTCATCATTTTTGTACCATTTAAATTGCAAAAACATCTGAAAACACTCAGAAATGCATCAAAATGATAAAAATATCACAAATAAGTGTTTTATATGTTTTAAATGCAAAAATATCAAAATATGGTGAAAAACGTATCAAGTTTGCATAATTGGCAGTTTTAGTCCCCCAAGTTTCAAAAGTTGTCAAAAACAGTCCCTGGTAAATCTAAATAAAGAAAAATATCATTTTAAGTCCCTAGGGATTCATGAGTTGTCAAAATTAGTCCTTGAGATTTAAAAATTGCAAATTTACAACTTAGGTCCCTAAACTTTGAAAAATGTCAAGTTTGGTCCCTGGAAGTTTGAAAATGTCAAAAATAGTCCTTGTACAATTGGAACTTGTCAGTTTTGGTCCTTGTGACAACTTTGATAAATTGGCAGCTATGGTCCCTCAAGATTCAGAATCTACAAAATGGTCCTTGTTATTTAAATACAAACCAAATGGACCCTTCTTATTATTGGACCCCTGCCATTACACCTTTTGACCCCTGCCTTAACCACTTGACCTCCCTTTTTTGACCCCCTGGTCAAATCCAGTCAAACAAACACCTCCTTCCCTCCCTTTTACTGTCCACCTTCTCCCACCACTTGCCCTGCAACATACCTTCTCCCAACACCTCTCACTCTCACCTTATCCCTTCAACCCTACCCCCTCATCATCACCCCGACAATCCACCACCCCCCAGTTGCAAGTGCAGTCCCCAGAGGTCAAAATACCTTTTCCCGCCAAAACCTAATCAATGGCCAAAATCCACAAAAGTGATCCAATGGCCCTGGAACCAAGTGGGAAGTGATCAGAGGAGAGAGAGAAACATTTTGGGTGTATAAAAGAGGAAGAAGAAGCAAGAAGGAGGGTAGTAGTTAGTTTTTAGTTTCAATGTATGTCGTTTTTATAAAAATGTCTTAGTTTAAATCTTAAAGTGTAATTTTTCAGTTTCTATGTATTGATTTTAAGTTAATTAAGTGTTTTTAATCAAGTTTAAGTCCTAATTCAAAGTTTCATTTAAGTTTCATAATTTCATATTCACTGTTGAAAAATTGAGTTTCAAACTCTTGTATTAAAGCTTCCAATAGCTTATTTTTAAGTGCAACCAAGTTTACTTAAGCTTTTTATAGCTTTTTGTAAGCTTGGAATTCAGTTTCAAGCAATATGACATGTGGGTCAACAAAAGTCAAACTGAGAAGAATTTTTGGTTAAGCAATATGGAAATGGATATGGGATGTTGCAGAGATGGATTTGGGTTGAAACTCAGTTGGGTATGGGATTAAAACAGGTGTATGTAGTGTTTGTCTCATTGATTGCAAGCCACCGTGGCTAAAACCAAATGTAAGTCCAAATCCAAGTTAATTGCATAATCTGTATCTATGATCATTAGCAGTTTAGACCTGTTTATTTAGTTGTAATTAGTGTAACTAGAATCAGTTTAAGTGTTAGCTTAAGCCAAATCAGTGAGTAGAGTAGTTTCAATTGCAAATATGTTTCTGAATCAGTGTTTGGATCAGGTCTTAAAACTGTGTTATAGTTTTGCTTAATAGTTAAAAACAGTTTCCTTAGCTTCATTTAGGTTCACTTAGTCCATTTCTGTCAATAACTTGGAACTTGAAACTTTAAAAGTCAAAATCTTCTTTCAACTGTCTTAACTGCATGTCTGTTGGAGTTTGTGAAAACCAAAAGTTTGATTTGTGCTTAGAAATCAATGGAGTAGCCTTATGTAACCTTACTTTAACATATTACATCATATTCAGTTCATAGATTAGTTGCAAATCTCAAATAAGTCAACCTTTCATATCTGTCAAAAAGTCAATAGTTGAAAATCCAGTTTTTAGCCTAACTAGGGTGATTTTTCATTGAGTCATTCTTGGACCAAATCAAATGAAACTCTGGGTTTTATAAGTTCAGTTGGTATATTTTCTTAATATCATTTTTGCATATTTTTAGTAATTTTTTATAAGCTTAAAAATGGCTTGTGCTTTTGGTCCTATCTCCCCTGTGCACTGACTCAGTTAATACTGAGTCTGCACAGGTGAGTTGCAGAGCTTGCAACAAGCTCATAAGAGCTTGTCCAAAGCTCATTTGTGGTTTACAAGTTCTTGGCCAGGTCTAGTTTAGGTTCCTTCATTTGGTTTTTATTTCCAGCTTATTGAGTTGCTTATTTTCAAGCTTAAAAGTAGTAGCCTCAACTGTTTTTTTTTAGCACTTGAGCTCAAATCACCAAATCAAGTTAATCAGTGCTATAGAAGTTTAGGATAGTTGTAATTTGTTGTTTTAGAGTACTTTTAGCTTATTAGAGCTTCTGTGACAGTTTGGTACTCATTTAGTACCTTGTGCTTATTCCAAGTGCTTATTACATAAGCACTTGCATTGCAGTCTCATTTTTTTACACACAAGCCCCTGTTTTTATATTTTTCTCAGATTCATAATATTATTTTAGACTTTTCTTGAATTTTTCATATTTTTCTTTACTGTTTGCTATTTTTCTTTATTTAAAACAGTTTTTAAGCATTTTTAAATAGCTTTTAATACAATTAATTCAGAAAAGCTTCAAAAAAATAAGTTTTCAATTTTCCTAGGTTTAGATAAATATAAAAAGTAAAAAAATTATTTTTCCAGATTTTTCATAGTTTAATTTGTAATTTTTAGCAATTTAAGTAGTTTTAAATAGTTTTTAATTCATAGAAAATAGAAAAATAATCAGAAAAATATAAAAATAGTTTTGAAAATTCTTTTTAGTTATTTTAGATTTTTCCAAATCATAATGTCATTTTTCTAGCTTTATTTCATATTTTCTTGTATTTTAGGGTATAATTAAATAGTTAAAAATAGTTTTTAATTAATAATAATTAGATAAATAGTTATAAAAATAATTTTCTTTTTCTATAAATTTTCTCATATCATTAGGTTTGTAAAAATGTCATTTTCATATTTTTAGGACTAATATTGCTTCAGTTTCACATTTTCTTTTGTACGTCACGTAGTTTTTAAGTTAAATTTGTAATAAAAAACATCAGTTTAAAAATAGTGATAGCGTTTATTTAATATAGTTTATCTTTTTATTTTTCTTTAATTTGCATTTAAGCCCCTGTAGTTTATGTACTTTTTCTTTAGTTATAATCATTCAAAACTCTTTTCCGTTCAAATCCTCTCGATCACTATTCGTTTGACTATTCTCGCACAGCTCGTTGGGACTTAACGACCTGGGGAAACGCTATACTCTCCTGATCTTCATTGCATTTGTTTCCAGACTGTTTTAAGTTTGTTACGGTTGGCCATTCACAAGTGGTCGGTTTGAGTGATAAAACTTGACGTCTGGGAGCGAATCAAATTTTGGCGCCGCTGCCGGGGAGCAGTGCTAATAGTCTTACGTTTAGCAGATTAGTGATTTGAATATTCACTCCTTGTTCATACCATCTATATGTTTATATTTTCTTATAAAAATCCAAAAACCCAAAAACATTTTAAAATCAGTTTTCAACTAACACAAAAAACCCAAAAAGATTTTCTTTCTTATTTTTACAAAATGTTTATCCAAAAATCCAAAAATATTCCTCTTTACCCTCTTATCCTTTTTGATTCTTTATCTCTTTACCCTCTATCCATTTGATTCTAACTTCTTCTATTCTCATGGAATCTCTCGACTACGACGAATTCTGGGACGATGTTGAAAAACTTCAGACTTTATCGCAAATGTCAAGAATTCGTGTTGTTCGTGATGATCCATTAATTCTGCGTAGGGAAATGGAACGAGAGACCGGGGTGACAAAGGACCAGGTACTTCCCTCTGATAATGGAAGTGCTAAATACGTCCAACCTACGGTTATCCAAAGATCTAAACCCTCAATTGCTGCTAAGCCGTCTAGAATTGATCCTAAACTTTCACGATTTACGGTTAAAAGCAAACATGCAGAATTTAGACCGGTGACTAGCAAGAATGACTTGCCTAATCTTCACGTTTCTCAAGAACCAGAACTGGAGACCATAACAGAAATGGTGGAAATTGCTAGCTCTCAGAGCACACCACTTGTCCCACCTCCGTATTTTTCAAAATGTTCTTCGAGACTTGATAGTCATTCGGATCACCATGTTGGTTTTGTTGATTCTTTGAATAAACTGATTCCTTCTCGTAACTCTCAAATGAAATCGTTTATTCCTTGTGTCGGTTGTGGTGAGCCTCTTTTTGGTTCACCATGTCGCTGGTGTACGTGTGTACAGTGTGGTAATGATATTCGGAACGGGAGTTGTTTGTTTTGTGGTTCGAGGAATTCATTTGATTATGATCCTAATCAGAACTCATTTAACGACCCCTCAAACTTTTCCAATTACCCACCACAGCCCGACTTATCTTCATATAATCAACATAACTGCTGTGAATTTTGTGGAGGTCCTCGCCAAGGATTTGAGTGTCAATCCGGAAACACATTTATCTGTAAACAGTTTTCCCGTGATGCTCAGAACTTTGGTTATGACCAATATCAACATAATTCACCAGTCCAGACTCAACAGTTTTACTGTTGTGAGTACTGTGGAGGTCCCCACTTCAGCTCTGATTGTCAAATAGGGAATCCATTTCCTTGTAACAATCATGACTCTCACAAGTTTAACAATTTCCAACCTCCACAGCACCATACGGTTCAAACTCCACCTGAGCCGTTGCCTAAAGAAATTTCCCAAGATCTTGAAACCGCAATAAAAACACTTGATGATATGATTCAAAACTTTAAGAATCAAGTGAGTGGTGAGAAAACCATGGGAGAATTACTTGCAAAAGAACGAGATGCTAGAAACGAAAAGAGTATGGAGGAATTACTTGTCGAAGAACAAGCAGCCAAAACACGTGCTATATTTCGCAATGCTGCTCTTCTCGATGAAGATGATGATGAAGTTACCCTTGATATCCTTCAATTCTATAAAGATTCATCAAGTTCATCAGATGATATCCCAGCAGTTGAGATTCATTCTCAAACAACTGCTTTCACACCCGAGGTTCACACTCACTCTCTGAGCATGGGGGACGAGCATCTTAACACTGTTCCTGAAAAGGAATCGGAGGAATTCATAAAGTCTAGTGTTGAGAACCTTGTCCCAATCCCAAGAGAGTCACAGGGAATTCTTGATCATGTGTGTGATATCCCTCCTCCTCTTGTCTTCCAAAATGATCATACTGGGATGTTCTCTGATTCTGATGAGGACTATTCTTTATCTTGTGGAGACATAAGTTATGTGGAGGAATTACCTTCTGAGCTAGTCAGCTTAGGAGAAGAGAATGATGAAGAAATAATCCAAGACGAATCTCTTCGTCTTACATTATTGAATGTTAATCTTCTCATTTCTAGAATCGAGGCTTTTAATGAAAAGCCTACTTCATATCCTATCCCCTTTGAGGATAGTGAACTTTTGTCCGATGATTCTGTTTCGGAATTGCAAACGTTCCATTTTGATCATATGGGAGAGAAGATTAGTGGTATTACCACTTCTCATTCTCATAATTCTCTCCCCGATTATGAATCATTCACTTTTGAGGAGTTCCCCAGTGAACTCACTCAAATCAATCCCGAATATGAATCATTTGCCTTTGAGGAGTTCTCCTGTGAACTCACTCATATCATATCTCTACCGGAGTATGATAACTTCTACTTTGATCTAGACACACCCGGGATATGTCTAGACCAATTGAGCTTAAAAGATGAAATTCATGCTATTATAAATTCTCCTTCTGATGATGATGAGTTAGTCAAGATTATTATCATGACTTTCTTTCTCTTCTTCACCTATCCCGTGGCTTCTCCTGTTCTTCACTCCTTCGGGAATGAAGACATTATCTTTGACCCCGGCATTTTTCATTTATCATTTTTGAGCCGGTTCTATGTATATCTCATCTGTGTGGAACTTTCACGTGCTTCAAATGTTTGTCCAAAC
>BPTQ01000004.1:248300896-248313681 GCA_019973895.1 Chrysanthemum seticuspe
TACAATTTCATTCCAATGTATTCCGATGAGGTAACTAAAGATTCGTGTTTAGTTTGAAAACCAAAAGTGTTTGAGGTTGTCTGTACGTCAATTCTGTCAACTTTCTTCTAAAACTGAAAATTTCAAAGTTCAAGGTTCAATAACTGTCTTTACCTGATTTTGTGCTTAGAAATCAATGGAGTAGCCTTATGTAACCTTACTTTAACATATTACATCATATTCAGTTCATAGATTAGTTGCAAATCTCAAATAAGTCAACCTTTCATATCTGTCAAAAAGTCAATAGTTGAAAATCCAGTTTTTAGCCTAACTAGGGTGATTTTTCATTGAGTCATTCTTGGACCAAATCAAATGAAACTCTGGGTTTTATAAGTTCAGTTGGTATATTTTCTTAATATCATTTTTGCATATTTTTAGTAATTTTTTATAAGCTTAAAAATGGCTTGTGCTTTTGGTCCTATCTCCCCTGTGCACTGACTCAGTTAATACTGAGTCTGCACAGGTGAGTTGCAGAGCTTGCAACAAGCTCATAAGAGCTTGTCCAAAGCTCATTTGTGGTTTACAAGTTCTTGGCCAGGTCTAGTTTAGGTTCCTTCATTTGGTTTTTATTTCCAGCTTATTGAGTTGCTTATTTTCAAGCTTAAAAGTAGTAGCCTCAACTGTTTTTTTAGCACTTGAGCTCAAATCACCAAATCAAGTTAATCAGTGCTATAGAAGTTTAGGATAGTTGTAATTTGTTGTTTTAGAGTACTTTTAGCTTATTAGAGCTTCTGTGACAGTTTGGTATTCATTTAGTACCTTGTGCTTATTCCAAGTGCTTATTACATAAGCACTTGCATTGCAGTCTCATTTTTTTACACACAAGCCCCTGTTTTTATATTTTTCTCAGATTCATAATATTATTTTAGACTTTTCTTGAATTTTTCATATTTTTCTTGCACTGTTTGCTATTTTTCTTTATTTAAAACAGTTTTTAAGCATTTTTAAATAGCTTTTAATACAATTAATTCAGAAAAGCTTCAAAAAAATAAGTTTTCAATTTTCCTAGGTTTAGATAAATATAAAAAGTAAAAAAATTATTTTTCCAGATTTTTCATAGTTTAATTTGTAATTTTTAGCAATTTAAGTAGTTTTAAATAGTTTTTAATTTATAGAAAATAGAAAAATAATCAGAAAAATATAAAAATAGTTTTGAAAATTCTTTTTAGTTATTTTAGATTTTTCCAAATCATAATGTCATTTTTCTAGCTTTATTTCATATTTTCTTGTATTTTAGGGTATAATTAAATTGTTAAAAATAGTTTTTAATTAATAATAATTAGATAAATAGTTATAAAAATAATTTTCTTTTTCTATAAATTTTCTCATATCATTAGGTTTGTAAAAATGTCATTTTTATATTTTTAGGACTAATATTGCTTCAGTTTCACATTTTCTTTTGTACGTCACGTAGTTTTTAAGTTAAATTTGTAATAAAAAACATCAGTATAAAAATAGTGATAGCGTTTATTTAATATAGTTTATCTTTTTAATTTTCTTTAATTTGCATTTAAGCCCCTGTAGTTTATGTACTTTTTCTTTAGTTATAATCATTCAAAACTCTTTTCCGTTCAAATCCTCTCAATCACTATTCGTTTGACTATTCTCGCACAGCTCGTTGGGACTTAACGACCTGGGAAACACTATACTCTCCTGATCTTCATTGCATTTGTTTCCAGACTGTTTTAAGTTTGTTACGGTTGGCCATTCACAAGTGGTCGGCTTGAGTGATAAAACTTGACGTCTGGGAGCGAATCAACACACGACCCGGGACTTTATCTTCACGTTGAAACGTCAAGATAGAGAAACTTTGTCGTCCTCCCACATAGCTCTCCAACCTTCTCATCTGATCTCGGTGGAACAACCTTTCATCCAACCTTGTTATGAACCTGCGAGCTTCCTTTCGTTCTTCTGAATTCCATCTCTTCTTCGAACCAATACCTTCTTGAATATCCTTTAACCGATAAGCTAACCCATCACGAACCATTTTCAATGTATGATCACAGAACTTGTGGATTTCGTCGAATGCCATGAAGCAAGTATGAAGATGCTCACTGCGGTAGACGACCCCAAACTTCGGTTTATGCATGATAGTGTACTGAGGCAGTTGATTAAGGTTGGGAAAGTGTAGCAACGGTTTTGTAAGATTTATCTGCTTTTGGTAAGATTCGACCCCAAGTTGTAGATCTTCAACATGTTCTTGAATGACTTTGCTGCGAATGAAGATCAGCAGGGTGGTGATGAACTGAAGTTGAATCTCTGTTGAGATTTTCTCATCCTTCCTTGTACCTTTGTGAGGTACATGTCTTCGATGTCGTTGAGTGACAATCTCGAGAAATCGGCTTCAGTGAAGTCATATTCTTGTTCATCTTATCGCTTGACCCTGATCTTGGACAAGAATGAATAAACCCACTTTGTCGCCAGTGTAACCTTCATTACAGAAACGATTTTCATATAACTCTTTACCTCCTTGTTTGACCTTTGAACTTGACAGCTTCTGTAGTACAATCTTCTCCTTGGTGGCCAATGACGAATGCCGTATTTAGCATCGATGTCGTACTCCACCACCTTGTCAACGTAAAATTTGGTGGCGTCTTCTTCAATGGAAATATTGTCGGAGAAAACTGCAGCTGGAATGTTGAAGGTAAGAGAGGTAGCATACTTCTTTGCTGACGCTACTACCGTGTTGAATAAATTCTAGGTCATTATTGAAGAAGAAACGGTATGGAATCTTCAGTTGCTCGTGTCGGCCAATTGTTGGTAGAGACCTGATGAGTGTGTAAATACTCATCATTTTTGGTTTAATCTGAACTGCAAAACGTTTAAAAATGCTCAGAAATGCATCAAAATACTGAAAATATTCCAAAATTGCATTTTATATGTTTCAGATGCAAAATGTTCAAAATCAGATGAAAAATGAGCAAAGTTTGCATAATTGGCAGTTTCAGTCCCCCAAGTTTCAAAAATTGTCAGAAATAGTCCCTGAGCACATAATTTCAAAAGAAAAATCACCAAAGGTCCTTTTTAAATCATAAGTTGTCAAATTTAGTCCTTTGGTGAAAAATATAAAAAGTTTGAGAAAATTACAAGTTTGGTCCTTCAAGTTTAAAAATTGGCAAAAATGGTCCCTGGAAAATTTGAAAATGGCAACTTTGGTCCTTGTACTATTAACACTTGTCAATTTCAGCCCCTAAAACATCTTTGCAGATTTGGCAGTTATGGTCCTCCTATTTTCAGAATTGGCAAATGAAGTCCTTGTATTCTAAACCCTTTTGCACCTTTTTGGACTTGCCTACCCATTTTTGACCCCTGCCATGTTCTCCTTTTGGACCCTTCAAATTGGACCCTTCCCTTTTAATAACACCAGTCAAACATATTTGACTTCTGCTTTTCCCTCTCCCTCACGGGTTGCACCTTTTACACCATCATCACCCCTGCAACTCCTCTGCTAACACTCCACCATCATCACCAACCCTACCCTCTACCCCCCTCCAAACACATAACTCCAAGGATGCATTTAATGCTTCCTTCCACCTCACTCAACCCACAAACTGTTAAAAACCAAAATTGGCGCCAAAATGCTCAAACGGCCAAGATTGATCCTAAGCCATCCAATGGCCCATTTTAGTGCTGGGATATGTCAGAGAGAGGAGAGAGGGAGTTTGGAGCATATATAAAGGAAGAGGAAGCAACAAGAAAGAGTAGTTAGTTTAATTTTTTACAATGTATGTCGTTTTAAGCTTATCTTGTCTTAACTAGTTCTCAATTGAAATTTCCAGTTATTTTGTATCAAACATAGTAGTTTTAATGTATTGCAACTCTGTTTAAACATCAATTCAAGTTAATGTTTATTTTCCATAATCTATGTCCACTGTTGGAATTTTTATTTTCAAATTCCTTTGTTTAAGCTTTTAGCAGCTCAGTTTCAATCTCCAACAAGCTTATATAAGCTTATAATAGCTTTTTGTAAGCTTGTAATCAAGTTTCAAGCATTTTAGAAATCTGGTCAATAAAAGTCAAACTTGGAGCAAATCTGATGCAGGAATGGAAAGGGTTGATTCAGACATGGATTTGGGTTGATTTTTAGTCATTTGGGTTGATTTGGATAGGTTAGTGGCTCTGGTTTCAATGGTGGCAAGCCATAGTGGCTAGGGACCTTTGTAAGTGATTTTCAAAAGTTCTTGCATATAATGTATTTGTAGTCATAATCTGTTAAAACCTGTTTTAATAGTTGTGTTTAAGTTAAGTAAGTTTAGTTTGATCAATGATTTATGCTTGTTCAATCTTTAGTTTAGTTTTTGTTTGCAAAACAGTTAATCAAGGGTGTTTGGATTTACTGTCATAACTGTCCTAAGGCTCTATTCAGTGATCAATATCTGTTGGTTCATGCTTGTTAGGTCCATACTAACTCATTTGAGTCATTAAATTGAGCCTGCAACCACTAAAAGTCAAACATCTCATCAAATCTGTCTCACTGTTTCTCTGTTGGAATTTTTGATAAGCAATCTCTTGATTTGTGTTTAGGATTGTTAGACATTGCTTGCAGTAAGTTCATTTCATCACAATTATATCAATATCATCTTACAAATCAGTTGCAAAGTTCACAAAAGTCAAAATGTCTCAACTGCTTTCCAAAGTCAAAACTTGAAAAACTTGTTTTGGGTCCAACTGCAAGGATTTTTCATGAGTTCATTTTTGAGCCATATTTAGTGAAACCTGGCATTTTATAAACTTCAACTGGTCTTTTTTCTTATCACCATTTTATTAGATTTTTACAAATTTTTTAGAAGTCTCAAAACTGCTTCTCAAGTAAGCCCTAACTGCCCTGTTCATAAGTTCAGCTTAAACTGAGTTTTCCTCAGTTTTGTGCAGGCTTGCACAAGGCTCATAAGAGCTTCCCTTGGTCTGGTCTTTGGCTCATACACTCTTGACCAGGTCTAGTTGAGGTCTCATTACTTGCTTTCTAGTTTCTAGCTTATTTAAGTGCTTATTTTGTGGCTGCAAGTAGCTACCCAAAACTGTTGTTGCACTTGAAACTCAAATACATCAAATCTGTGTGAATGGAGATGTAGAGGTTAAAAGCAGTTAAGATCAGTTGCATTTAAGTACTTGTAGCCTATTTTAGCTTCTGTAAACAGTTGGTGTTTGTTGATCTTCTTTTGGCTTATTCAAGTGCTTATTTATAAGCACTTGTGATAGCAGTTTCAAATTCCTACACATAAGCACCTGTTTTTCCATTTTTCCTAGATTCCAAATATAATTTTAGAGTTCTCCTAAAATTTTTAGATTTTTCCAAGCTTGTTTGCTATTTTTCTTAATTTAAATTAGTTTTTAAGCATTTTTAAATAGCATTTAATACAAAAAATTAAGAAAAGCTTCAAAAAAATAATTTTTCATTTTTCTTAAGTTTAGATAAATATAAAAAGACAAAAAAATATTTTTCTAGATTTTTCTTAGTTAAATTTATATTTTTAAGCCATTTAATTAGTTTTAAATAGTTTAAAATTCCTAGAAAATAGAAAAATAATCAGAAAAATACAAAAATAGTTTTGAAAATTCTATTTTGATATTTTAGATTTTTCTAAGTCTTAATTTTATTTTTCTAGCTTTGTTTCATATTTTCTTGTATTTTAGGTAATTACTTAATAGTTAAAAATAGTTTTTAATTAATAATAATTAGGTAATAAGTTATAAAAATAATTTTATTTTTCTATAAATTTTCTTTTATCATTAGGTTTGTAAAAACATCATTTTCATATTTTTAGGGTTAATATTGATTTAGTTTCACTTTTTTTATTTGTACGTCGCGTAGTTTTTAAATTAAGTTTTATAAAACCATAAAAACAAAAACATCATTTTAAATATAGTGATAGCGTTTATTTAATAGTTTTTATCTTTTTAATTTCCTTTAATTTGCATTTAAGCCGTTGTAATTTGTTGGCTTTTTCTGTAGTTATAATCATTCCAAATCTCCCTTTCCATTCAAATCTCTCGATCACTATTCGTTGGGTGATCCATTGCATAGCTCGCTAGGACATAACGACCCGGGGAAACACTATACTCCCCAGATCTTCATTGCATTCGTGCTTAAGCAGTTTTAAGCTTATTACGGTCGGCCATTCACAAGTGGCCGGCTTGAGTGATTTAGCTTGACTGTTTGGTACGCATCAAATTTTTGGCGCCGCTGCCGGGGAGCTGTGCTAATTGTCTTACGTTTAGCAGATTAGTAGTTTGAATACTCACTTTTTGTTCATACCATCCATCTATCTATATATATATATCCATACTTTTATAAAAAATCCAAAAACCCAAAAACAGCCAAAAACGTATAAAACACAAAAATATTTTTCTTTTGTTTCTATATATGTATCAAAAATAAAAATACAAAAAGATTCGTCGTTTTCTTTAATAATAACAACTTAAAAGATTACCACCGCAAACCAAGGCAGTGCACTACCTAACTGGGGGTGCGACCATAATAAGTTCCCGAACTAAAGATTTAAAACTTTCCTTTGTGTCCTTGTGATTGGTGTACCTTTTTCAAAGAAGCCATTCATCTTGTGATTATTGGTTAAGTTCACTGTTGTTTTGCCTCGATTTTGTGTTAATTGATTTTGTTGTGATATCTACGTTTCAGAGCCAGAAAACCCATAAATATTCTTCTCACCCCATTTTTATAAAACGTCTTCATAATTCCCATTTCTCTCCTTAACTCTGAGATTCCTTAGAGTTAACTCTAGTGTATGCGCACTCGCTCTTCTAGATCTGTGAGCCCATTTCGTGAGCTTGTCAAGATTCCAAGAAGGCGTGTCCGTAGACTTTCTGCTCCTTCAGTCGGATCTGAGATCCGGACTGCTCACACACTACTTCCGTTATCATGGCGGAAGAACGCCCTATGTGTGAGCTTCTCCAGGCACCCATCGACGGGTACAGAGATGCTATCGTTGTACCAGCCATTGTGGCTGAAAATTTTGAACTCAAGACCGGGTTACTGAATCTTGTAACCTCAAATCAATTTTACGGTTTTGAGCGGGATGATCCTCATGCTCATATTCGATGGTTTAACAAGATTGCATCTACCATCAAATACAAGAATGTCCTTACTGATGCTGTTAAGCTTCTTCTATTCCCATTTTCTCTTGAGGGGCAAGCCCGGATTTGGCTTGAAAAACAACCCCCTCAGTCTATTGAGACATGGGAAGATCTGGTGAAGAAATTTGTGAATGAATTCTATCCACCTTCCAAAACCACGAGTCTAAAAAATGGAATCATCAAGTTCACTCAGAAGTTTGATGAACCCTTCAGTGAATCGTGGGATCGTTTTAAGGAATTGCTTCGCAAATGTCCTCACCACGGTTTCTCCGAGTTGATGCAACTCGATACTTTCTACAATGGAGTGAGTCAATCTGATCAAGATTCTCTCAATTCCTCCGCGGGAGGAAATTTCCTAAGCAAAACTGTCAAAGAAGCTTTAGCGATCATTGAAAACAAGTCTAAAGTTCGCACTGCAAGAAGCAAGCTGGTTGTTTCTCAAGTCAGTGTTGGTCCTTCTTCTTCTTCATCGCCCGTGAGTCAATCTAGCACCGATGCTAAGATTGACAACCTCACGGAAGCTATTCAAGCTTTGGTTCTCTCCAACCAGAAGAAAGTATCTTTTCCACAAACTTCACCTCCTGCTGAAGTTAAGAAAGTGGAAGTCTGTGTTACCTGTGGTGGCCCCCATGCTTACTATAACTGTATGGCCACCGACGGTAACCCTTTTGAAGCCAATGCTGTGGGCGGGATGTCTAATCAAGGAGGCAATCAATATTGTGCACCTATAGACCCGAACCACCGTCCTAACCACTACCCTGGACCTCCCGGTTTCAATCAAAACCGTAATCAAAATCAGAATAGACCAAACCAAGGTTTCCAAAACCAAGGTAATTTCAGTCCAAACAACGGTTTTCAAAATCAGAATCAAAATTTCCAACATCAAGGAAATTACAATAGAAACCCAGGTCAGGGAAATTTCAACTCAGGGTATTTTCATGGAAACAATCAAGGAAATTTTCAGAATCAAGGCCCTAATCCTAACAATAGAGGCCAGAATTTTCCTGTGCAAACTCATGCAATTGTTCCAACTGGACCATCATCTGATGAGTTGTTGAAAAAATTCATGAAATCCCAAGAGGAAATGAATCGGTTGTTGGTTAGCCAGATTTCTGACATCAAGAAGTCTTTAAATGATCGACCCTCGGGCTCAGATACTTTACCTAGCAACACGATTGCTAATCCGAGGGGCGATGCAAAGGCGATCACAACCAGAAGTGGTGCTTCTTATGATGGACCCGCTATTCCTACTACCTCTTCTTCTTCTCTCCCGAAGGTAGTGGAAAGCGAACCTGAGGCGACAAAGGACAAGGAACTTCCTACTAATAATGGAAGTACCAGCAATGTCCATCCTCAGGTTGTCCCTAAACCCAAACCTGGAGTTGTTTTTGAACCTCCAGTTGGTAACCCTAAATCCAAAACTTCTATTCCTTATCCCTCACGTTTACATGAGCAAAAGCTCCGCGAGAAAGCTAGTCATCAAATGGAAAAATTCTTTCAAATTTTCCAAGAGCTTCATTTTGACATAAGATTCGCGGATGCCATCATGTTGATGCCCAAGTTTGCATCTACTCTGAAACACATGTTGAGCAACAAGGAAAAGCTGTTTGAAATAGCTAAAACTCCCTTGAACGAGAAATGCTCAGCAGTCTTGTTAAAGAAGCTTCCCGAGAAGCTAGGAGATCCCGGAAAATTTCTTCTTCCTTGTGTTTTTCCTGGGATGATTGAATGCTTTGCCCTTGCTGATCTTGGTGCAAGCATCAATCTGATGCCTTATTCAGTGTGGAAGAAACTTTCTCTTCCGGAACTTATTCCTACCTGCATGACTCTTGAGCTTGCAGATCGTTCTATCTCGCGTCCCCTTGGCATCGCCGAGGATGTATTCGTGAAAGTAGGAAAGTTCCATTTTCCAGCTGACTTTGTGGTTGTTGATTTCGATGCTGATCCTCGAGTTCCTCTCATTGTTGGGCGGGGATTCCTGAGGACGGGCCGTGCTCTTATTGATGTATTTGAGCAAGAAATCACTTTACGTGTGGGTAATGAAGCTGTTACTTTTAACCTCGATCAAACTTCGAGGTACTCCTCAAACTATGATACTGAATCAATTAATTGAGTTGATTTGATTGATATTGCTTCAGAGGAGTACTCTCAAGAGTTTCTTGGTTATCTTCATAATTCTGTGAGTGGGAATTCCAATTCCACCACATCTTCTCAACCTATCATTGCTGACTCTTCCCCCTCTCTCACTCCGTTTGAGGGAGGTGACTTCCTTCTGGAAGAGATCGATGAATTCCTGGCTACTGATGAATCAATTCCGCCTGGAATTGATGGTGTTTATGATTCGGAGGGGGATATTCTCTATCTTGAGAAATTGCTTAATGAAGATCCATTACCTTCACTCCCTCCGAAAGAAATCACAATTGAGGAAATCAAATCAGTACAAACATCTACTGATGAATTTCCCGAGGTTGAACTTAAGGACCTACCTCCTCATCTCGAGTATGCATTCTTGGAGGGTGATGATAAATTACCCGTCATAATTGCTAAAGACTTAACTGAGGAGGAGAAATCTGCTCTCATAAAGGTCTTGAAGTCACACAAGCAAGCAATTGCTTGGAAACTCTCCGACATTAAGGGTATTAACCCTGAGTTTTGTACTCACAAAATCTTAATGGAGGATGACTTCAAACCAGCAGTCCAACATCAGAGAAGGGTGAATCCTAAGATTCACGAGGTTATCAAACAAGAGGTTCTCAAACTTCTTGATGCCGGTTTGATTTACCCAATCTCTGATAGTCCTTGGGTTAGCCCGATTCATTGCTTTCCAAAAATGGGTGGCATTACTGTTGTCACAAATGAAGAAAACGAGTTAATTCCAACTCGATTGGTTACGGGATGGCGCGTGTGCATTGACTATCGCAAGTTAAACGAAGCCACCCGTAAAGACCATTTTCCTCTACCCTTCATGGACCAGATGCTTGAGAGATTAGCAGGGAACGAGTACTATTGTTTCCTTGATGGTTTCTCGGGTTACTTTCAGATCCCCATTGATCCGCTGGATCAAGAAAAGACCACATTCACCTGCCCATACGGGACGTTTGCCTATCGACGTATGCCTTTTGGCTTATGTAATGATCCTGGCACGTTCCAGCGATGTATGATGGCAATTTTCCACGACATGATCGGGGAAACAATGGAGGTGTTTATGGATGACTTCTCGGTCATTGGGGACTCGTTTCATACATGTCTCTCCCATTTAGACAAAATGCTAAAACGGTGTGAAGACACCAATCTATGTCTAAATTGGGAGAAGAGCCACTTTATGGTCAAAGAAGGCATAGTCCTTGGCCATAAGATTTCCAAGAATGGGATTGAGGTAGTGTAAGATATAACTTTTCACATACACATCAAACCATAACACAAAGTAGCATATAGATGGAATTCTAGAGAGAGAAAGTTAGAGGTTTAGGGAACTTAGTGAGAGAAAGTGAAAGATATTATTATGAGCTCCAACTCTCTACCTTGGAAGGTAGAGAGTATTTATAGTCTTACATAAATCGCCACACATCGGGCTGTGGATCAGGCATACAGTGGGTAAAGACCCGTCCGTCCTCCACGGTGTTACTTAACTAAATACTACTTAACTTACAAGAACTACGACTATGAGCTTTCTAACGATTACATATACTTGAGGTGACTGACTCTTTAATACCGGGAATTTCTAATTCCTAACAATCTCCCCCTAAGGGAGGTCACCTCAATCATGTACCAAAATTACATTGAATACAAATAGATATTACATTAAAAATTGTTCTTGCATTCTTGATGTAGTCCTTTGTTCCTAAGCTCGTAGTCATTGATTCTTCACATTGCATGTTTGGTTACTTCAAGTGGAGGTCTTTTACTGATCCACGTGATAATAATTTTGAGCCATCATTTGAGATCATCCTCTATCAAAAATCTCTGTGACATCCTTTGTGGTGTTGGTATTATGTAATGTTGTGACTTTAGGACCGACATGCTCACATTCTGGATCATGATATCTTCTTATCAGAGTAGCGGAAGCATTTGTTGAATCATGATATTGGCAGCAGCGTAGCAGAAGCATGGAGTGAAAATATCAGAGTCATTGATGCACTAATCATGATTTCTTTCGAGATGAATTTGTTAAGTGAGCATGCGGCTATGGATTGACCGCTTCATTCTGATCAGCTGCAAACGTCGGGCGTACCTGCATACAACAGTTAGCAATAAATCGCACGAAAGTGTCTTTGATCACTTTCGTTGAATTGAGGTACACGGCCCACGGTTCCCCGTTGATCAGTATAAATACTGCCTGTGATCAGGTATAATTCCGAAGAATTTCCTTGACAGGGTTTCGCAGCTGTTCTAGCTGTTCTCAAACCGGAACATCTCAAAGAAGACAACACGGAGTGAGTGAACCAGCGAATTTTAAGTCCACTGATTGATGAAAAGAGATTTGAAAAACAATCGTGTATTGCTCAATAGAAATTGTTTTTGCAATACAGCGAAGGTTTTAAAGAAAATCAATTATCAATCATAAAAACACCTTTTGATTTGAAATATCCGTACACGGTCGATGTGCTAAAGAAAAGAGTTGTTAAGCACAAAGACCGGTTTTTCAAAGGTATCCGTCAATCCCTAACCTGAACCAGGATTGATTCAAGAGATTGAATCGCCCCATTGTTTCTGTTCAGTTGTCACATGGTTGATCCATATAATAGATCTCACATGCCACCTACCAGGAGCTTGTTTGATGTTGGCTCCAGAAGGCTTTCCATCTTCATTGTGAGTGTGTAAACATATCACTCAGATGTTCTGGCAATACCACAAGGATAATGCGTAGGACTCAAGATATAATCTCTCTTTCCACATTGTATGAAACAGAGAGTCTTCATTGAAAGTGTCCTAATGAGATTTATTGATGATCTCGTGGCTCTAGACTCAATTTGTGCATATTTGGATCCTGTGCCGGAGACTAGGGAGAGGGTCTCCTTCTTCAATATCAACCATCTCTAAGAGAAAGTCGATAGATAATGTCGGTTCCCCGTGAGAATGAAACAAGTCCTTTTAAGAGGAACTTGAGTGGTTTGGAAAGTTGAAGTGCAGTGCGTCACTGGGTCCATGACGTCTTGTCTTCAATACCGATGTTACCATCAGTAGCATATGAATTGAACCCGGTTTCTGCCCTAAGGTTGAATAAATGGAGGGCTATTTGTTTTCACCCTTTTCTCATTCAATTCTTTTTAATTCTTCAACCCCTTCAGTGCTTACCGAGACTTCATAGCTAGAACCTTGTTGGGTTTATTCCAGTACTAGCTCAGTCTTAGTCCGCACTCTTCCCATATCTCATTTTTCTCCTTTTATCATCATACCTAAGGACTTCTACACTAACTAGTGGATTGTCCCTGGGTAGATCCCTCCGGTTCTGGCGGATCATGGGAACACATACCTAACCTTATCATCCTTATATCACCGTACATAAAGTAAAGTTGGTCGGTCAATTTGGTATTGTTCATCTGCCATTGGATCCAATTGAAAACCATTTGAGAATCAATTCAGATACTTGTGATGTATTATCAAAGCATTTTGTACCTGAATTGTTTTTGATATTTTTAGAACGAGAACTCCCC
>BPTQ01000004.1:248323535-248520424 GCA_019973895.1 Chrysanthemum seticuspe
CGGCTCGCTAAAATCTCTTTAGAACTTACTTAGATGCTATTTTGGGCCGTACTGGATCTTTTGAGGATTATGGAAACTGCCATCATCCTACTCCATCAAATCGTTATTGTAGTTGAAAACGAGATAGATGGACAATCCTTAATCTTTAAGGGCCATAATTTCTCAGTCAGTGGAGTTCATATACATTAGCAATCTTTCGAGCATCAGCATCAAGAACATTCAATTCATCATAAATCAATTCATTGTGGCACCTCCTGCCTGCCCAGAAATGGGTGACATACGGACTAGGTGTCGGGCTACACACCGCTAAATACATTCTGATATTTATGAGAGATGGAAGGTTCCATCTCTCAACCTCGAGTATTATTATAGAAAGTGAAAGAGAGTGATTCAAGGGATTATATTATTATGAGCTCCAACTCTCTACCTTGGAAGGTAGAGAGTATTTATAGTCTTACATAAATCGCCACACATCGGGCTGTGGATCAGGCATACAGTGGGTAAAGACCCGTCCGTCCTCCACGGTGTTACTTAACTAAATACTACTTAACTTACAAGAACTACGACTACGAGCTTTCTAACGATTACATATACTTGAGGTGACTGACTCTTTAATACCGGGAATTTCTAATTCCTAACAGGTAGATAGAGCAAAAGTTGATGTTATTGCTAAACTACCTCATCCTACTACCGTCAAAGGTATTAGGAGTTTTCTAGGTCATGCCGGGTTTTATCGTAGATTCATTCAAGATTTCTCTAAAATCGCTCGGCCTATGACCCATCTTCTCGAAAAAGATGCTCCTTTTATCTTTTCTCCTGAGTGCATCGAAGCTTTTGAAACACTAAAGAAAAAGCTTACGGAAGCACCCATTCTAGTTGCCCCCGACTGGGATTTACCCTTCGAGCTCATGTGCGATGCAAGTGATTTTTCTATCGGTGCAGTCTTGGGGCAACGCAAAACCAAGCATTTTCAGCCAATCCACTACGCAAGCAAAACTATGACTGAAGCTCAAACCCATTACACCACTACAGAAAAAGAATTATTAGCTGTGGTGTATGCGTTTGAAAAGTTTCGGCCATACCTCATCTTGACCAAATGCGTAGTGTATACGGATCACTCGGCACTCAAATATCTCTTTGCAAAACAAGATGCAAAGCCGAGATTGCTTCGTTAGGTTCTCCTCCTACAAGAATTTGATATCATTATTCGTGATAAAAAAGGAGCTGAGAACCTGGCTGCTGATCATCTGTCCCGATTAGAGAACCCTCACCAAAATGTGTTCGAGAAAAAGGAAATAAATGAAACATTTCCTCTCGAAACACTCAATGTGGTTTCTTTTCGTGGAGATTCTTCTACCCCATGGTTTGCTGACTTTGCAAATTACCATGCGGGTAACTTTGTGGTGAAAGGTATGTCGTCCCAACAGAAAAATAAATTCTTTAAAGATGTGAAACATTACTTCTGGGACGACCCCTACTTGTTTAAAATTTTGTGCGGATCAAGTCATCCGGCGATGTGTGTATGGTCAGGAAGCTATTGACGTTCTAAAGGCTTGCCATTCTGGACCTACTGGGGGACATCATAGCCCCAACTACACCGCCAAAAAGGTGTTTGATTCCGGATTCTATTGGCCCACAATCTATAAGGATGCCCATGAATTTGTCAAAACCTGTGACGCTTGTCAACGTCACGGGAATATCTCACAAAGAAATGAAATGCCGCAAAACGCCATTCAAGTGTGTGAGATTTTTGACATATGGGGCATTGACTTTATGGGGCCATTTCCTTCTTCCCGTGGTAACAAATACATACTCGTGGACGTTGACTACTTGTCGAAATGGGTTGAAGCTAAGGCTTTGCCTACCAACGATGCCCGAGTTGTTGTGAAATTCTTAAAATCCTTATTTGCTAGGTTTGGAACTCCACGAGCCATAATCAGTGATCGTGGTACGCATTTCTGCAATGACCAATTTGAAAGAGTCATGCAAAAGTATGGTGTAACTCACCGTCTATCTACTGCGTACCACCCACAAACAAGTGGGCAAGTGGAAGTTTCTAACCGGGGGATTAAAAGAATTCTGGAGAGGACGGTTGGTGAATACCGTGCCTCTTGGTCGGATAAGTTAGATGACGCACTCTGGGCCTTCCGTACAGCTTATAAAACACCCATCGGGTGCACTCCATACAAGTTGGTGTACGGGAAGGCGTGTCATCTACCAGTTGAGCTCGAGCACAAGGCATACTGGGCCTTGAAGCATGCTAACTTTGATATTCAGACAGCTGGTGATCATCGAAAAGTTCAAATGAATGAATTAAATGAACTCCGTGATCAAGCTTACGAGAACTCTTTGATCTATAAACAAAAGACAAAGAAGATTCATGACTCAAAAATCAAAAACCGCGTTTTCAACGTTGGTGATCGAGTCCTTCTTTTCAACTCAAGATTGAAGATTTTCTCGGGAAAATTAAAATCCCGCTGGTCTGGACCATTTACCATTGCTAAGGTTTATCCTTATGGTACCATTGAGTTATCTCAACCCGATGGTCCAAACTTTAAAGTGAATGGTCATCGAGTGAAGCATTATTTTGGAGAGGACATTCCCCCTGTGGTTGTCCCAGACTTACAAACTTTCCCCATGAACCAATGAATGCGGGGATCGAGTCAAGCTAGCGACTCGGGAATCAAAAACAGTAGCATGCCATATGGGTTTTCACCCATATTTCTGAGCTGTCTGAAGTTTGTTACGGTTAGCCATTCACAAGTGGCTAGCTTGTGTGACAAAACTTGACAGTTTAGCTTCTTCTTTCTATCTTTCTACCACCCTAGTGTGGGGGGGGGGGGGGGGGTTGCCCCACATGTTGTGTATATAAGTCTTTTCAAAAAAAAAAAAAAAAAAAAAAAAATCATCTTTCTAAATAATGGCCGTAGTATTTCCCTTTTACGTTCTTTGTTTCGGCATAACCGCCGGTACTTTGAATATTGAGGGCAATATTCATTTCTAAGTGTGGGGGGGAATTCTCACGAATTTTATCATGTAATTATACCGCCTAATTCCCCCGTTTTTGGCCAAATTTTTTTTTTGGAGTAAGTGTTTTACACTTTCTCATTTGGTTATCAGTCCGCATTGTCTAATAAACAAAAGGATTGGCTAATCCAGGAGCAAACGGCTCTTGGTAAAGATATCTCAAATCCGTTGACGGCTTGCAATTTGCCCAAAATTGTATGGTACTCAGCTCACCATATCCTAAAAAGTGAAGAGTTGGCTAGCCCGCAAGTTTATGGCTTGTGGTAAAGGCAGTGGAAAAACCATAATTGGTAATCAGCTCACCAAAGATAATATTGATAATTTATCTAAGAGTTGGCTAGTCCAAAAGCAAACGGCTTCTGGTAAAGACAAATCAAATCTGTTGGAAGCTGGTGGTTTGCTCAAAATCACATGGTTATCGGTGTACCATGGTTCTTACTTGAACCGAAACATTTGGCTACTCCAGAAGTAATGGCTTTTGGTAAAGAGATTCAAATCCATTAAGTTTTTCTCAAAATATTGCTAGGGACTAGCAATAGTTTAGTGTGGGGGATTGATGAGTGTGTAAATACTCATCATTTTTGGTTTAATCTGAACTGCAAAACGTTTAAATATGCTCAGAAATGCATCAAAATACTGAAAATATTCCAAAATTGCATTT
This sequence comes from Chrysanthemum seticuspe, assembly GCA_019973895.1. Classification (NCBI taxonomy): domain Eukaryota; kingdom Viridiplantae; phylum Streptophyta; class Magnoliopsida; order Asterales; family Asteraceae; genus Chrysanthemum; species Chrysanthemum seticuspe. Next base: position 248,327,224 of record BPTQ01000004.1, read on the forward strand.
TATATGTTTCAGATGCAAAATGTTCAAAATCAGATGAAAAATGAGCAAAGTTTGCATAATTGGCAGTTTCAGTCCCCCAAGTTTCAAAAATTGTCAGAAATAGTCCCTGAGCACATAATTTCAAAAGAAAAATCACCAAAGGTCCTTTTTAAATCATAAGTTGTCAAATTTAGTCCTTTTGGTGAAAAATATAAAAAGTTTGAGAAAATTACAAGTTTGGTCCTTCAAGTTTAAAAATTGGCAAAAATGGTCCCTGGAAAATTTGAAAATGGCAACTTTGGTCCTTGTACTATTAACACTTGTCAATTTCAGCCCCTAAAACATCTTTGCAGATTTGGCAGTTATGGTCCTCCTATTTTCAGAATTGGCAAATGAAGTCCTTGTATTCTAAACCCTTTTGCACCTTTTTGGACTTGCCTACCCATTTTTGACCCCTGCCATGTTCTCCTTTTGGACCCTTCAAATTGGACCCTTCCCTTTTAATAACACCAGTCAAACATATTTGACTTCTGCTTTTCCCTCTCCCTCACGGGTTGCACCTTTTACACCATCATCACCCCTGCAACTCCTCTGCTAACACTCCACCATCATCACCAACCCTACCCTCTACCCCCCTCCAAACACATAACTCCAAGGATGCATTTAATGCTTCCTTCCACCTCACTCAACCCACAAACTGTTAAAAACCAAAATTGGCGCCAAAATGCTCAAACGGCCAAGATTGATCCTAAGCCATCCAATGGCCCATTTTAGTGCTGGGATATGTCAGAGAGAGGAGAGAGGGAGTTTGGAGCATATATAAAGGAAGAGGAAGCAACAAGAAAGAGTAGTTAGTTTAATTTTTTACAATGTATGTCGTTTTAAGCTTATCTTGTCTTAACTAGTTCTCAATTGAAATTTCCAGTTATTTTGTATCAAACATAGTAGTTTTAATGTATTGCAACTCTGTTTAAACATCAATTCAAGTTAATGTTTATTTTCCATAATCTATGTCCACTGTTGGAATTTTTATTTTCAAATTCCTTTGTTTAAGCTTTTAGCAGCTCAGTTTCAATCTCCAACAAGCTTATATAAGCTTATAATAGCTTTTTGTAAGCTTGTAATCAAGTTTCAAGCATTTTAGAAATCTGGTCAATAAAAGTCAAACTTGGAGCAAATCTGATGCAGGAATGGAAAGGGTTGATTCAGACATGGATTTGGGTTGATTTTTAGTCATTTGGGTTGATTTGGATAGGTTAGTGGCTCTGGTTTCAATGGTGGCAAGCCATAGTGGCTAGGGACCTTTGTAAGTGATTTTCAAAAGTTCTTGCATATAATGTATTTGTAGTCATAATCTGTTAAAACCTGTTTTAATAGTTGTGTTTAAGTTAAGTAAGTTTAGTTTGATCAATGATTTATGCTTGTTCAATCTTTAGTTTAGTTTTTGTTTGCAAAACAGTTAATCAAGGGTGTTTGGATTTACTGTCATAACTGTCCTAAGGGTCTATTCGGTGATCAATATCTGTTTAGGATTGTTAGACATTGCTTGCAGTAAGTTCATTTCATCACAATTATATCAATATCATCTTACAAATCAGTTGCAAAGTTCACAAAAGTCAAAATGTCTCAACTGCTTTCCAAAGTCAAAACTTGAAAAACTTGTTTTGGGTCCAACTGCAAGGATTTTTCATGAGTTCATTTTTGAGCCATATTTAGTGAAACCTGGCATTTTATAAACTTCAACTGGTCTTTTTTCTTATCACCATTTTATTAGATTTTTACAAATTTTTTAGAAGTCTCAAAACTGCTTCTCAAGTAAGCCCTAACTGCCCTGTTCATAAGCTCAGCTTAAACTGAGTTTTCCTCAGTTTTGTGCAGGCTTGCACAAGGCTCATAAGAGATTCCCTTGGTCTGGTCTTTGGCTCATACACTCTTGACCAGGTCTAGTTGAGGTCTCATTACTTGCTTTCTAGTTTCTAGCTTATTTAAGTGCTTATTTTGTGGCTGCAAGTAGCTACCCAAAACTGTTGTTGCACTTGAAACTCAAATACATCAAATATGTGTGAATGGAGATGTAGAGGTTAAAAGCAGTTAAGATCAGTTGCATTTAAGTACTTGTAGCCTATTTTAGCTTCTGTAAACAGTTGGTGTTTGTTGATCTTCTTTTGGCTTATTCAAGTGCTTATTTATAAGCACTTGTGATAGCAGTTTCAAATTCCTACACATAAGCACCTGTTTTTCCATTTTTCCTAGATTCCAAATATAATTTTAGAGTTCTCCTGAAATTTTCAGATTTTTCCAAGCTTGTTTGCTATTTTTCTTAATTTAAATTAGTTTTTAAGCATTTTTAAATAGCATTTAATACAAAAAATTAATAAAAGCTTCAAAAAAATAATTTTTCATTTTTCTTAAGTTTAGATAAATATAAAAAGACAAAAAAATATTTTTCTAGATTTTTCTTAGTTAAATTTATATTTTTAAGCCATTTAATTAGTTTTAAATAGTTTAAAATTCCTAGAAAATAGAAAAATAACCAGAAAAATACAAAAATAGTTTTGAAAATTCTATTTTGATATTTTAGATTTTTCTAAGTCTTAATTTTATTTTTCTAGCTTTGTTTCATATTTTCTTGTATTTTAGGTAATTACTTAATAGTTAAAAATAGTTTTTAATTAATAATAATTAGGTAATAAGTTATAAAAATAATTTTCTTTTTCTATAAATTTTCTTTTATCATTAGGTTTGTAAAAACATCATTTTCATATTTTTAGGGTTAATATTGATTTAGTTTCATTTTTTTTATTTGTACGTCGCGTAGTTTTTAAATTAAGTTTTATAAAACCATAAAAACAAAAACATCATTTTAAATATAGTGATAGCGTTTATTTAATAGTTTTTATCTTTTTAATTTTCTTTAATTTGCATTTAAGCCGTTGTAATTTGTTGGCTTTTTCTGTAGTTATAATCATTCCAAATCTCCTTTTCCGTTCAAATCTCTCGATCACTATTCGTTGGGTGATCCATTGCATAGCTCGCTGGGACATAACGACCCGGGGAAACACTATACTCCCCAGATCTTCATTGCATTCGTGCTTAAGCAGTTTTAAGCTTATTACGGTCGGCCATTCACAAGTGGCCGGCTTGAGTGATTTAGCTTGACTGTTTGGTACGCATCAAGACCTTTGTCCAATCAGTGTAGTAGGGAGTGTTATCCTTCCTTGTAAGGTCGATGTTTGATTTAGGATTCAGCCAGTCGATGTTGTTGGACATTGCACGAGCAATGTTGTCAAAATGATATTCGACCTCAACTGCGCTGCAGGATCTGTCTTTCAACAAGTTGAATGCGTCATTCTTTATCCTGCGTAGCTCCCGTTTCGTCAACCTTTTCACTTTGAATTCATCTTGGATAATCTTCCTGATAAGGATTTAAAACGTACACTTTTAAGGGGGCATTTAAGCCCTTAATCGCCCACTTTTATATCCGTTACTGCTTAATTTCGTTCCTTTTAACTTTTTAGGTCTCTTGGAAGCAAAATGCTGGAATGATGCATTTTTGGACGAATAGGAGTGAATATATGAAGAAAATGGCTAAGTCAAGGTCGAAGACACTCAAGCTGCTGAATTTGAAGCTGACGGCGTCCCAATAAAAGGGCAACGCCGTCCCCTTATACCAATTAAAATCTGTGACGACTCAGTAAACTTTTTGCTAAAATACACCTGACGGCGTCAGGCTTTGAAGAGGAAGGGCGTCACTATGACTTTTCATCTCAGACGGCCCAGATCCAGATTCTGACGACGTCACTACTCAAGAATGACGGCGTCACACATATCAACTGACATCGTCACAAGCTGATCAAGACTATCACAATATGCGCGCGAAGTAGCTTATACTGTTTTGGCCATAACATTTGCATATGAACTCGGATTTAGGTGATTCAAAAGCCCACGCGACCGGCACGATAAAATCTACAGTTTGGTGAAAAAGTATTTGTGACACCATCATTCTATCGAGGTGAAGCCGTCACCCTTTGCCAACAGAAAATCTGCCTATAAATAGAACATTATAACTTCACTTTTTGTAAGCCCTAAACCTTAAGTCCGATTCTAGGGTTTAGGTAGGTGTTTTTCCAGAAACTTAGAGGGTTTCAATCACTCCATAAATATCTTGTAATGATTTGTTGATTCTATCTTAACTTATGTCTTCAATCATTATCATGCTTGGCTAATTCATCTAGTGTTTTCTTATGATTGTGTGAAACTTGTATATAATTAATTAGATCTTATTGATTTCTTAGTGATGCTTGTGTCTATCTTCATAATTAGGGGTGTGACAATTTCAATGAGTCTAATTGGTTTAGTTTATAATTCTTGCATCCTACTGTGTCTTGTTTAATAGGTTGTCGCACTAGATTAAGGAAAACTTGCTTCAGTCGTTGAGTTGTGAGCTTGAACGTCTTAAATAGTGACCTATAGTCCTAGAGTGCACTAGTTGGCTTTCGTTGTATTTATTGCGTGAGTTTATGCTCATAGAATTAGGGACCACCGGCACCTCCCTATGAATAAAACATGGAATACACGCACCAATTAAAACAAGGATGTGACAATTCACCTTGGAGTGAAAGAACCCGGTGGTTAGCCTAGCACCGGAAAAAGGGTAGGCGACGTTGTGAAGGCTTCTCCGCCATAAGGAGATTGGTGTAGTGTTTACGAACTCTCGAGTAGGTGACTCGGGGACTGGAGTAGGGCAAAGAAGGTGTCCTTGTAGCCGAACCACTATAAATACTTGCGTTGTGGTTTTGTGCTTCTTACTCTTATCTTTTCATTACTTACCTTTATATGCTTGTTTATCAACATCCAACATACACATCCAAATAGATTGACATAAGTCGATCTAAATAGAATAAAAGGAAGTTTTAATTGGTAAAACTATTCAACCCCCCCTTCTAGTTTTCCACAATTGGCATCAGAGCTTCGTTACCAAGTTTCTTGAAGTATATTGTACTTTAAAAACTTGATACGATCCATGGTTAATTGAAAACTACAAAGAAGGTTTTTCATAAAAACAAACACCATGTCTTTTAAAACTATATGTTTGGATGTTGATTTGATAACAACATTTTTTATTTACTTTTTTATTTAATTGCACTAATCTTCTTTGTCATGTTGATTAGTCAAAGCTCATACCCACCAAGCTATAGGAATCGCTTGGTAACAAGAATACCTTCCTTAAGAAGGTATCTTAAACGCAAAGGAGCGGGAATCGTCTAAGTGACATCTGTTGTGTTATTTGTAAAGACATTCCTAAGTGCGCTAGAGGTATGATTTTATTTTTCATTTTGCTTGATAATTAAGTATGCCTATTTAGGTATTTATATGATTATCTTATGTGCTTATACATGTATTACATGAAGCTTCATTAGGAAGACTTTTTCTCACATACGTGTTAATTTTTCTTAAAGTCATGGTATATAAAACTTAAGTTTTATTTCTTTTAATCCAATAATAAAACAAAACACAAATATCAAAAATTCCTCTTTTCCTATAAATCATCCACTCGACGCCTACTTTATCTACTCCCCACTTTTCAAATCTTCCAATTTCAAAAATTCCCTCTCACTCAAAACTTCATCATCCTCTCCATTTCATCTCAACCGAAACCAAGAAGAATCGTCTTCAACATGGTTTACATCGCCTTCGTACTCATCGTCTTAACACTCATCGCACTTGTGTTCCCTATGATGAAGTTCACATACGGAGACATTTACTTTGTGTTGTTAATCTACATTGGGGTTATATACCCAATCCTTTGTATCATTCTTAGTATTGAAATGAAATATTACTAATAATCTATATATCTAGGTTATTACGTGTTTATCATTTTTCTTTGTTTTATGTCTTTCTTTCGTGATACATTAGAAGTCATGTATGCATGTCAAAAGAAAATGTAGGCTAAAACACTTGTCTTGGTATAAAACTATGAGATCTAAAAACCTATGCTTTTCATAAAATCTGTTTATGTAATTACATATCTACGGATCCCGAAAGTTATACTAGCCGGATCCCTTTTGAAAAGGAACCGTGGGATCCGTCCTACTGGATAACCGTTTTTCATGCAAATTAAAAACCACTTTTCTTCTAAAAGTAATTCTCCACTAAGTATGTCAAAACCATAAGTGAGTTAAGTGTCTTTCGTGCTAAAAACCATTGCTAATAAAAATCTAATAAAAACGTTAGATAATCATAGGTTGACCACAAACATCACTCTTTATTAACTCATCATTTCTATAGGTTCAACTATGACGCATGAATATGAGTTTGATTTTTCACTCACTAGCGTCTACACTCCGTACATCTCCCTTGAACCCAACACTCCTGGAATTCATGTCCGTGGGTTAAACAACCTCAAAACCGTCACTTCCATGAAGGACGTATTGTAGACCCCTCTCTACAATTCGAAGAAGGTATCAATATCTCATTCCGAGCCATAGGAATAGAATGTCTTCTTGAAATCAACGAGAAGATATGTCCAAGGTTCATAATGGAATTCTTCAGTCAAGTTGAACTCGTTCGTAACGAGGATCACTCTCTATCTCTTTGGTTTTATATCAAAAACCAAAAGTTTACCTTAACCCTTGGGCATTTTGCTCACATCCTTCGAATTCCAAATCATGGACAATGTGCCTTCACTGAAGATTGGTCTCTTGATTCTCTCTTCAACTTTCGTGAAGAAAATAGTCTATATTGTTCACACATACCCTCCCCGGAAGATTTAAATCGCATAATATGCAAACCTCGACCATATTACTCTGATCCAAACATTATCTTCACACGGGACATCCGAGAAGAGTACAAGCCTCTTGCACTCATCCTACGTGAGAATGTTTGGAGTCTTAGGGGAAATCGAGAAATCCTTCCCGCTTGTTGTGCTCACATGTTGTACTGTTTGCTAACACAACAACCATACAATCTCGCCTACTTCTTCGCAAGACGAATTGTAAATCTTCAAGGCTCCAAGAATAAACTCATCCCTTATGGAATGTTCTTGACACGCCTCTATCACAACGTTATGCACTTCCATCCTCAATTTCAAAGTCCGGTGTACGTACTTGTGAACAAGATGATGGAACCGCTAAACATATCTCTCATGAAGACTTTCTTCATTCTTGATTCCACTAACACTCATCAATCAGGTAATGATCCTCCTAGCGAAGACACTCAAGGAACCTAGTAATATTTCAAAATAGGATCAATTCTCTTGTACTCGTGCTTTATCAATGTAATCCTATTTCCCTCATGAAATAAAACATCTTACATTTGATATCTTAGTGTTAGAACCCCTTTAAACTAACCTTGGAATATAATGCATTGTCAAGATCATTGCATACCTTTAGTAAAGGTTCTGCTGAGCAGATGGACAGATCCCAAAGTTTGTGCTAGACGGATCCCTACACTTAGGGAACTGTGGGATCCGGCAAACAGAAAATGCAATTGCAAGCATTATATTTCAAACATATCCTTAGAACACCTAACACTAAGCTAAACATAGTTTCTTAAGGAAAATTAAGTCCTTATCAAGATAGGTAGATCCTTCCTACTCACACATAACTCACCTAGATCACACTCTAAGACGCTTGCAGATCTATCATTTCATTTTTAATCCATTACTCTTCCGCTCTTAAACTCACACTTCATTTTTCACTTGATCCCTCACATTTAGCCTTAGAAATCTTTCGATTATGGCAAAATTGATCATAAATCATTCTTACCTCAAAATTGATCAAAGTTGATCAAACTCTAGTTTTCCCATCTCAAAGCTTCTAGGATATTTTCCAAAACACTATCCTAAGTCACAACCTAATCTCTAGGATCATTTAGCCTCAATTGACACTCTCATCTTTAGTGTCATCCTTGCTCATCCATTGGTACTCATGAAAGTTCCAAATCCTTCCATAAAAGAAAATCATTAGCTACATCACTCATTTCCTTCAAGTACGTAAGCACACCTTCATTTAAGACACTTAGGAGGACTGAAACACTACAGATGATATGGATCTTAGATCTTAGAAACATCATTTCCACTCTTTCATAGCTGCTGAGAGCCGGATCCCTAGGATTAGCCTAGACGGATCCCTTTGATGAGGGAACCGTGGGATCCGGATGACAGTTTATGTCAAATCTTGCTAAAACAATCATTTCAACCTATCTTTCTAACTCAAACACTCCATCTCATCTTAAATGAGTTCCTAGATCAGCACAAACTCTGAAGTTGACTCTTGTGCATGTTAATCATCACATTCCAATGAATCGTAGTGGCTTAAGGCTTGAATGCACTTGCCAAATCTCTTGCTTTATAAACCACATTGTTAGGACTTCCATAGTCATCACCTTCATCCTAACTTTCAGCACTTTAGAAACCCTTACAAACCTCTTGAAATCATCTCATCATGAGAAAAACCCCAAGTAGTAACTTATCCACTAAAGAACCACCCAAGAAAAGGCTCGTGTTAAATACGAAATCTCTTCAACCGAATCATCTCCGGTCAAGCCAACAAATGATAGGATCTTTCCTCAATCAATCAAACCAATTCCTAAAAGGATAGTACCCACAAAACTACCTATGCCAAACACCACCATACCTCCTAGGCCAAACAATATCATCTCCACCAAACCATCACCATTGGTTCCTAGAGCTATTTCATTTACATCTCCAATATCATCACCACACCTCTACAACTTAGAGGATTTGCTTCCTAGGCCGTCTCATCCGCTTCCGCCGACAACATTCTCCTCATTAGGAGGAACAATGGTACAAAATCAAGGTGTTGAGTCAACACTTGCTCCGGCCTCATTTTCGCCGTTTTCATCATATAATCCCATTTGGATTATGAGAAATCATCAAAGTCAACCACCCGACCATATGGAAGTTGACACTTCTCTACCACCACCATCATTCTTGGTCGAGCCATTCTCAAATGCGCCTCCACCAATCCCTCCATCGTTTGAAGCTCCACAAGCCGCTTCACTTGATCCTTCGCATCAAGCCATTTCATTTCTTCCACCACCACTACCTAGCCATGACAAAGATTGCTATCATTGTCAACATGTTGAAAGTTTGATACATGAAGTACGAGAAGACAAACTTTTCATGTTCTATCATCTCCTCGAACGTTTCGACGATATTAAACCTAAACAAAACTTGAGCTAGAAGAATTTAATGGTGTCCTAGCATCAAGCGATAGTTGGTTTAGAAATTCCTAGTCATGTATTTTCTTATTTTCTTAGTTTTTAGAGTCATGTATATCATAACTCTAGTTTTATTAAATGAAATTACATGCTACTTGTTATAATTCTGAGCATATGATTACATTGTATTCATATCTCATTTTTATGATAACATTACTTGTTATATCACCTTTGCTGAAATTAATCATCAGCTAATACGGATCCCTCAGAATTGCCTATACGGATCCCTACTAGGAGGGAACAGTGGGATCCGTGTGACAGAAAACTTTTTTCTACTAACTTGGACCACATTTGCAGGAAATTGTGAATTATACTTGTTATCTAACCTTTGTTTTGTAGTTATTCAATTTACACATGAAGACTTTGACATCCTAAAGCTAGGGGGAGCTTTATGTCAAAGCAATACATTGCAAATTACTTGCAATATTGGGTTTACATTTCGTGACATCCCCTTGCAAAATTGCAATCATCAAGGGGGAGCACAATCGTCACTTAGACGAAATATTTTGCAAACTTACTTGCAAATAAACTAGATTAGTATCACTTTCTTGACGCCCTTACATAGGGATGGACTCGTCAAGGGGGAGTAAAGACGAGATCATTTCCCGTTACTTGCTCTCTATTTATTTATTATTTTTTTTTATTTCTTTCACATGTTTTTCTTAAAAACAATGTGTTGCTTTCTTTCGAAGCTCTTTTTGTTTCAACAAAAAGGGGGAGAAGAAAGTAAAACTACAAATTCAAACTTTTACAAATTTTAGCTTTTCCTTAAAATAATTTTATGTTTAGTCATCAACAAAAAGGGGGAGATTGTTAATACAAATAAGCCGTAAAAACGTTTATTTATATTTTACGATCTTCTAATGTTTTGTCGATAACAAACGTAAAATCATTTTAACGAAACAAATAAAATACGTAAATAGTTTGAACTATTAGTTTCTAACATATTCACATTTTCACATAAAACACTAAAACAAGTATAAGTGATTTTATGATTTAGTAATACATATGTACAACAACTAGTGTTTACATATTTGGGTAAAATATACACATAACTAGTATGTAGTATATTGGGTAATATAAATGGGTAGAAACTTAAGTATCACAACCCATTGGGCAAATACATTAAATGTAGTTGGGTACAACCCAAAGCCTATGACCCATGGAGATTGACCCATAACCCATTGCATGACATCATGCTTATATCATACATGGATAATATCCATAACCCATGGATCATCCCATACCCAATTGACCAAGTGCATTGCACTCAAAAGATACATTGTATCTAACTAAAGATCCATGGTTCAACCCATGACCCATAACCAAAATACCCATGGGTAAAAGGGAGCGTCCCACGGATCCCTAGCTTAACGCTAGATGGATCCCTTATGGAAGGGATCCGTGGGATCCGGGGAACAGTAGATTTTTTCTTCTATAAATAGTGAGCCATTTCTTCATTATTTCTCACCCCTTTCTAACACACTTTCTCCCTGAGTTAAAAACTCACTAACCTCAGATCCAAGAGATCTATGTTTGTAGTTTTGTTTTTGTGTGATCTTTTAGGTTCCTCTTAAAGTCAAGATCACCACCTTTGAAGTCAAGCACGCTCAAGTCCTTGAGTTGCCATGCTTCCTCATCATCAAGGCTACTGAAGTCTTCTTGTTGATGATTCCTTTCTTTCTTCAAAGAATTGTAGTGTTGAAGACATTAGTGAAAGATGTCTCAAGTGTCAAGACGAAGATATTAGTGAAGGGTATCTATCGTCCACTTCAAAAGCACTTGTGGTAGGTGATTAGAAGTCAAGACTAGAAGGATTAGTGAAAGGTGCTTAGGAGTCAAGACACAAGACATTAGTGAAGGGTGTCTTGTAGATCTAGTCAAAGGCATTAGTGAAAGGTGCCTTAGATGTACATTCGATATGGTATGTTTCGATGTACAAGATAGACTAGTATTAGATCGAAGGATATTGATATCCTTGATGATGTTTTAAAGGAGTAGATCTCATTTGGGATTAGTCGTTGGTGTAGTGTGGTAGTAGTTCCTCCATTGCAATGGAACTAGGTGCTTAGCCTAGTACCTAATAAAGGGTAGGCGACGTTGTGAAGGTTTAGTTCACCTTGGAGTGAAAGAACTAGGTACTTAGCCTAGTACCTTATAAAGGGTAGGCGACGTTGTGTATGTGTGGTTCACCTTGGAGTGAAAGAACCCGGTGGTTAGCCTAGCACTGGAAAAAGGGTAGCCGACGTTGTGAAGGCTTCTCCGCCATAAGGAGATTGGTGTAGTGTTTACGAACTCTCGAGTAGGTGAGTTGGGGACTGGAGTAGGGCAAGGAAGGTGTCATTGTAGCCGAACCACTATAAATACTTGCGTTGTGGTTTTGTGCTTCTTACTCTTATCTTTTCATTACTTACCTTTATATGCTTGTTTATCAACATCCAACACACACATCCAAATAGATTGACATAAGTCAATCTAAATAGATTAAAAGGAAGTTTTAATTGGTAAAACTATTCAACCCCCCCTTCTAGTTTTCCACAATTGGCATCAGAGCTTCGTTACCAAGTTTCTTTAAGTATATTGTACTTTAAAAACTTGATACGATCCATGGTTAATTGAAAACTACAAAGAAGGTTTTTCATAAAAACAAACACCATGTCTTTTAAAACTATATGTTTGGATGTTGATTTGATAACAGCATTTTTTATTTACTTTTTTATTTAATTGCACTAATCTTCTTTGTCATGTTGATTAGTCAAAGCTCATACCCACCAAGCTATAGGAATCGCTTGGTAACAAGAATACCTTCCTTAAGAAGGTATCTTAAACGCAAAGGAGCGGTAATCGTCTAAGTGACATCTGTTGTGTCATTTGTAAAGACATTCCTAAGTGCGCTAGAGGTATGATTTTCTTTTTTATTTTGCATGATAATTAAGTATGCCTATTTAGGTATTTATATGATTATCTTATGTGCTTATACATGTATTACATGAAGCTTCATTAGGAAGCCTTTTTCTCACATACGTGTTAACTTTTCTTAAAGTCATGGTATATAAAACTTAAGTTTTATTTCTTTTAATCCAATAATAAAACAAAACACAAATATCAAAAATTCCTCTTTTCCTATAAATCATCCACTCGACGCCCACTTTATCAACTCCCCACTTTTCAAATCTTCCAATTTCAAAAATTCCCTCTCACTCAAAACTTCATCATCCTCTCCATTTCATCTCAACCGAAACCAAGAAGAATCGTCTTCAACATGGTTTACATCGCCTTCGTACTCATCGTCTGAACACTTATCGCACTTGTGTTCCCTATGATGAAGTTCACATACGGAGACATTTACTTTGTGTTGTTAATATACATTGGGGTTATATACCCAATCCTTTGTATCATTCTTAGTATTGAAATGAAATATTACTAATAATCTAGTTATCTAGGTTATTATGTGTTTATCATTTTTCTTTGTTTTATGTCTATCTTTCATGATACATTAGAAGTCATGTATGCATGTTAAAAGAAAATATAGGCTAAAACACTTATCTTGATATAAAACTATGAGATCTAAAAACCTATGCTTTTCATAAAATCTGTTTATGTAATTACATATCTACGGATCCCGGAAGTTATACTTGCCGGATCCCTTTTGAAAAGGAACCGTGGGATCCGTCCTACTGGAGAACCGTTTTTCATGCAAATTAAAAACCACTTTTCTTCTAAAAGTAATTCTCCACTAAGTATGTCAAAACCATAAGTGAGTTAAGTGTCTTTCGTGCTAAAAACCAATGTTAATAAAAATATAATAAAAACGTTAGATAATCATAGGTTGACCACAAACATCACTCTTTATTAACTTATCATTTCTATCGGTTCAACTATGACGCATGAATATGAGTTTGATTTTTCACTCACTAGCGTCTACACTCCGAACATCTCCCTTGAACCCAACACTCCTGGCATTCATGTCCGTGGGTTCAACAACCTCAAAAACCGTCACTTCCATGAAGGACGTATTGTAGACACCTCTCTACAATTCGAAGAAGGTATCAATATCTCATTCCAAGCCATAAGACTAGAATGTCTTCTTGAAATCAACGCGAAGATATGTCCAAGGTTCATAATGGAATTCTTCGGTCAAGTTGAACTCGTTCGTAACGAGGATCACTCTCTATCTCTTTGGTTTTATATCAAAAACCAAAAGTTTACCTTAACCCTTGGGCATTTTGCTCACATCCTTCGAATTCTAAATAATGGACAATGTGCCTTCACCGAAGATTGGTCTCTTGATTCTCTCTTCAACTTTCGTAAAGAAAATAGTCCATATTGTTCACACATACCCTCCCCGGAAGATTTAAATCGCATAATATGCAAACCTCGACCATATTACTCCGATCCAAACATTATCTTCACACGGGACATCCGAGAAGAGTACAAGCCTCTTGCACTCATCCTACGTGAGAATGTTTGGAGTCTTAGGGGAAATCGAGAAATCCTTCCCGCTTGTTGTGCTCACATGTTGTACTGTTTGCTAACACAACAACCATACAATCTCGCCTACTTCTTCGCAAGCCGAATTGTAAATCTTCAAGGCTCCAAGAATAAACTCATCCCTTATGGAATGTTCTTGACACGCCTCTATCACAACGTTATGCACTTCCATCCTTAATTTCAAAGTCCGTTGTACGTACTTGTGAACAAGATGACGGAACCGCTAAACATATCTCTCATGAAGACTTTCTTCATTCTTGATTCCACTAACACTCATCAATCACGTAATGATCCTCCTAGCGAAGACACTCAAGGAACCTAGTAGTATTTCAAAATAGGATCAATTCTCTTGTACTCGTGCTTTATCAATGTAATCTTATTTCCCTCATGAAATAAAACATCTTACATTTGATATCTTAGTGTTTGAACCCCTTTAAACTAACCTTGGAATATAATGCATTGTCAAGATCATTGCATACCTTTAGTAAAGGTTCTGCTGAGCAGATGGACGGATCCCAAAGTTTGTGCTAGACGGATCCCTACACTTAGGGAACCGTGGGATCCGAAAAACAGAAAATGCAATTGCAAGCATTATATTTCAAACATATCCTTAGAACACCTAACACTAAGCTAAACATAGTTTCTTAAGGCAAATTAAGTCCTTATCAAGATAGGTAGATCCTTCCTACTAACACATAACTCACCTAGATCACACTCTAAGACGCTTGTAGATCTATCGTTTCATTTTTAATCCATTACTCTTCCGCTCTTAAACTCACACTTCATTTTTCACTTGATCCCTCACATTTAGCCTTAGAAATCTTTCTATTATGGCAAAATTGATCATAAATCATTCTTACCTCAAAATTGATCAATGTTGATCAAACTCTAGTTTTCCCATCTCAAAGCTTCTAGGATATTTTCCAAAACACTATCCTAAGTCACAACCTGATCTCTAGGATCATTTAGCTTCAATTGACACTCTCATCTTTAGTGTCATCCTTGCTCATCCATTGGTACTCATGAAAGTTGCAAATCCTTCCATAAAAGACAATCATTAGCTACATCACTCTTTTACTTCAAGTACTTAAGCACCCCTTCATTTAAGACACTTAGGAGGACTGAAACACTCAAGATGATATAGATCTTAGATCTTAGAAACATCATTTCCACTTTTTCATAGCTGCTGAGAGCCGGATCCCTAGGATTAGCCTAGACGGATCCCTCTGATGAGGGAACCGTGGGATCCGGATGACAGTTTACGTCAAATCTTGCTAAAACAATCATTTCAACTCATCTTTCTAACTAAAACACTCCATCTCATCTTAAATGAGTTCCTAGATCAGCATAAACTCTAAAGTTGACTCTTGTGCATGTTAATCATCACATTCCAATGAATCTTAGTGGCTTAAGGCTTGAATGCACTTGCCAAATCTCTTGCTATATAAACCACATTGTTAGGACTTCCATAGTCATCACCTTCATCCTAACTTTCAGCACTTTAGAAACCCTTACAAACCTCTTGAAATCATCTCATCATGAGAAAAACCCCAAGTAGTAACTTATCCACCAAAGAACCACCCAAGAAAAAGGCTCGTGTTATATACGAAATCTCTTCAACCGAATCATCTCCGGTCAAGCCAACAACTGATAGGATCTTTCCTCAATCAATCAACCCAATTCCTAAAAGGATAGTACCCACAAAACTACCTATGCCAAACACCACCATACCTCCTAGGCCAAACAATATCATCTCCACCAAACCATCACCATTGGTTCCTAGAGCTATTTCGTTTACATCTCCAATATCATCACCACACCTCTACAACTTAGAGGATTTGCCTCCTAGGCCGTCTCATCCGCCTCCGCCGACAACATTCTCCTCATTAGGAGGAACAATGGTACAAAATCAAGGTGTTGAGTCAACACTTGCTCCGGCCTCCTTTTCGCCGTTTCCATCATATAATCCCATTTGTATTATGAGAAATCATCAAAGTCAACCACCCAACCATATGGAAGTTGACACTTCTCTACCACCACCATCATTCTTGGTCGAGCCATTCTCAAATACGCCTCCACCAATCCCTCCATCATTTGAAGCTCCACAAGCCGCTTCACTTGATCCTTCGCTTCAAGCCATTTCATTTCTTCCACCACCACTACCTAGCCATGACAAAGATTGCTATCATTGTCAACATGTTGAAAGTTTGATACATGAAGTACGAGAAGACCAACGTTTCATGTTCTATCATCTCCTCGAACGTTTCGACGAGATTAAACCTAAACAAAACTTGAGCTAGAAGAATTTAGTGGTGTCCTAGCATCAAGCGATAGTTGGTTTAGAAATTCCTAGTCATGTATTTTCTTATTTTCTTAGTTTTTAGAGTCATGTATATCATAACTCTAGTTTTATTAAATGAAATTACATGCTACTTGTTATATTTCTGAGCATATGATTACATTGTATTCATATCTCATTTTTATGATAACATTACTTGTTATATCACCTTTGCTGAAATTAATCATCAGCTAATACGGATCCCTCAGAATTGCCTATACGGATCCCTACTAGGAGGGAACCGTGGGATCCGTGTGACAGAAAACTATTTTCTACTAACTTGGACCACATTTGCAGGAAATTGTGAATTATACTTGTTATCTAACCTTTGTTTTGTAGTTATTCAATTTACACATGAAGACTTTGACATCCTAAATCTAGGGGGAGCTTTATGTCAAAGCAATACATTGCAAATTACTTGCAATATTAGGTTTACATTTCGTGACATCCCCTTGCAAAATTGCAATCATCAAGGGGGAGCACAATCGTCACTTAGACGAAATCTTTTGCAAACTTACTTGCAAATAAACTAGATTAGTATCACTTTCTTGACGCCCTTACATAGGGATGGACTCGTCAAGGGGGAGTAAAGACGAGATCCTTTCCCGTTACTTTCTCTCTATTTTTTTTATTTCTTTCACATGTTTTTCTTAAAAACAATGTGTTGCTTTCTTTCGAAGCTCTTTTTGTTTCAACAAAAAGGGGGAGAAGAAAGTAAAACTACAAATTTAAACTTTTACAAATTTTAGCTTTTCCTTAAAATAATTTTATGTTTTGTCATCAACAAAAAGGGGGAGATTGTTAATACAAATAAGCCGTAAAAATGTTTATTTATATTTTACGATCTTCTAATGTTTTATCGATAACAAACGTAAAATCATTTTAACGAAACAAATAAAATACGTAAATAGTTTGAACTAATAGTTTCTAACATATTCACATAAAACACTAAAACAAGTATAAGTGATTTTATGATTTAGTAATACATATGTACAACAACTAGTGTTTACATATTTGGGTAAAATATACATATAACTAGTATGTAGTATATTGGGTAATATAAATGGGTTGAAACTTAAGTATCACAACCCATTGGGCAAATACATTAAATGTAGTTGGGTACAACGCAAAGCCCATGACCCATGGAGCTTGACCCATAACCCATTGCATGACATCATGCTTATATCATACATGGATAATATCCATAACCCATGGATCAACCCATACCCAAGTGACCAAGTGCATTGCACTCAAAAGATACATTGTATCTAACTAAAGATCCATGGTTCAACCCATGACCCATGACCCATAACCAAAATACCCATGGGTAAAAGGGAGCGTCCCACGGATCCCTAGCTTAACGCTAGACGGATCCCTTGTGGAAGGGATCCGTGGGATCCGGGGAACAGTAGATTTTTTCTACTATAAATAGTGAGCCATTTCTTCATTATTTCTCACCCCTTTATGACACACTTTCTCCCTGAGTTAAAAACTCGCTAACCTCAGATCCAAGAGATCTATGTTTGTAGTTTTGTTTTTGTGTGATCTTTTAGGTTCCTCTTAAAGGCAAGATCACCACCTTTGAAGTCGAGCAAGCTCTAGTCCATGAGTTGCCATGCTTCCTCATCATCAAGGCTACTAAAGTCTTCTTGTTGATGATTCCTTTCTTTCTTCAAAGAAGTGTAGTGTTGAAGACATTAGTGAAAGATGTCTCAAGTGTCAAGACGAAGATATTAGTGAAGGGTATCTATCGTCCATATCATAAGCACTTGTGGTAGGTTCTTAGAAGTCAAGACTAGAAGCATTAGTGAAAGGTGCCTTAGATGTACATTCGATATGGTGTGTTTCGATGTACAAGATAGACTAGTATTAGATCTAAGGATATTAATATCCTTGATGATGTTGTAAAGGAGTAGATCTCCTTTGGGATTAGTCGTTGGTGTAGTGTGGTAGTAGTTCCTCCATTGCAATGGAACTAGGTGCTTAGCCTAGTACCTAATAAAGGGTAGGCGACGTTGTGAAGGTGTAGTTCACCTTGGAGTGAAAGAACTAGGTACTTAGCCTAGTACCTTATAAAGGGTAGGCGACGTTGTGTAGGTGTCGTTCACCTTGGAGTGAAAGAACCCGATGGTTAGCCTAGTACCGGAAAAAGGGTAGGCAACGTTGTGAAGGCTTCTCTGCCATAAGGAGATTGGTGTAGTGTTTAGGAACTCTCGAGTAGGTGACTCGGGGAGTGGTGTAGGGCAAGGAAGGTGTCCTTGTAGCCGAACCACTATAAATACTTGCGGTGTGGTTTTGTGCTTCTTACTCTTATCTTTTCATTACTTACCTTTATATGCTTGTTTATCAACATCCAACACACACATCCAAATAGATTGAAATAAGTCGATCTAAATAGATTAAAAGGAAGTTTTAATTGGTAAAACTATTCAACCCCCCTTCTAGTTTTCCACAGTGAGGTTCACCCCTAGATCTTTAGGAATAAAAGCATTCAACTTTAATGCTTAGAGAGTGTACCGGTAGTATAATAGATTCTAGAACTTGTTTTGTGATGCATTCTGAGATCGCTAATGAGACTACACTTGTGTAGTTAGGAATAACTAAAGGATAAGTGGCATTAGGATAACCCTTGTTTGATACCCATATTATAATTACTTCTTCCACATCGGTTGAGTAATTCCCCCACACCTTGCGATGTACTCATCTTTAGTACATGATACCCCTAGTTAACCCCTCAGAGCCTATCCTTTTCGCGGTTCTCATGATGTCTTGGTTTTCTAGAAAATCAATGAAGAGCATTGTTTACAATCCACCCCCAAATGTACACCCAAATTGCCTTACCTTACCTTGTATGCACTCACTTTTAGTGCATTATTGTTATCATATTAAACCCTTAGTTCAATTATCTAGTTACTTGCATGGTTGCTAAGTCGAGTCATATCTTTTGTACACAGTTTTGGGACGATTGGGACTCATGGCTAAAGTTAAATTTTATGGAGTGACGGGAAAGGACGTTAAATTCAAATTCCCTTTATTTACGTAATAATGTACTCCAAGTGTTTTGATCTTTTCAATTCGGGTCAAATTTTGATGTTATCGTAGAGGATGGTAAAGTAAAAGTGTACGAAAAAAAAAAGTGTTCAAAAAAAAAAAAAAAATATGATGTTGAAAAAAATTAAAAAAACCGACGGACTACCATCCTACATCTATCTTTATATTTATGTTTGTTTGTTTCAAAGTTATCTAGAGTTTAGAGAGTCGAGTCTTGGCTTAGCAACGCCATTCTACTCATGCTTGTAACATAAAGATTTTTGACTTGCCACCACTAAATCGCCTATCCAACCAAACCCTTTATTTCCCTAACCGTAAGCCTAACGTTACAACCCTTTAAAAGACCTCTTAGATAGTTGTTCCTAGGTGCTTACGCCAAAGTGGTGGAGGTTTGATCTAGTCTCAAGCCTATGGTAATCTATGTACTATGACCGGTAAATGAGTGTTTATCTTCCATTTCCATTTGATATATTTCATATACACCCGAGAGATGAGAGAATCCAAACACCCCTTGTGAGGTGCTAGTATATAATTTCCGTGCTTGTTATGACTATTGCGATGCTTTTACTTGTTTTGAATTATGTTAAACCAATGCTTTATGCCCCCTAACTTATGAATTGATTGGCCAAAAGCACATTTGCTTTAGGATAAGCAAATACCAAGTGTCGGGATATTTGATAAGGATTTAAAACGTACACTTTTAAGGGGTCATTTAAGCCCTTAATCACCCACTTTTATATCCGTTACTACTTAATTTCGTTCCTTTTCACTTTTTAGGTCTCTTGGAAGCAAAATGCTGGAATGATGCATTTTTGGACGAAAAAGAGTGAATATATGAAGAAAATGGCTAAGTCAAGATTGAAGACACTCAAGTTGCTGAATTTGAAGCTGACGGCGTCCCAATAAATGGGCGACGCCATCCCCTTATACCAGTTAAAATCTTTGATGGCTCAGTAGACTTTTTGCTAAAATACACCTGACGGCGTCAGGCTTTGAAGAGGAAGGGCGTCACTATGACTTTTCATCTCAGACGGCCCAGATCCAGATTCTGACGACATCACTACTGAAGAATGACGGCATCACACATATCAACTGACGCCGTCACAAGCTGATCAAGACTATCACAACATGCGCGCGAAGTAGCTGCTACTGTTTTGGCCATAACTTTTGCATACGAACTCGGATTTAGGTGATTCAAAAGCCCATGTGACTGGAACGAGAAAATCTACAATTTAATGAAAAAGTATTTGTGACGCCGTCACTCTATCAAGGTGACGCCGTCACCCTTTGCCGATAGAAAATCTGCCTATAAATAGAACATTATAACTTCATTTTGTGTAAGCTCTAAGCCGATTCTAGGGTTTAGGTAGGTGTTTTTCCAGCAACTTAGAGGGTTTCAATCACTCCATAAATATCTTGTAATGGTTTGTTGATTCTATCTTAACTCATGTCTTCAATCATTATCATGCTTGGCTAATTCATCTAGTGTTTTCTTATGATTGTGTGAAACTTGTATATAATTAATTAGATCTTATTGATTTCCTAGTGATGCTTGTGTCTATCTTCATCGTTAGGGGTCTGACAATTTCAATGAGTCTAATTGGTTTAGTTTATAATTCTTGCATCCTACTGTCTCTTGTTTAATTGGTTGTCGCACTAGATTAAGGAAAACTTGCTTCAATCGTCGAGTTGTGAGCTTGAACGTCTTAAATAGTGATCTATAGTCCTAGAGTGCACTATTTGGCTTTCGTTGTATTTATTGCGTGAGTTTATGCTCATAGAATTAGGGACCACCGACACCTCCCTATGAATAAAACATGGAATACACGCACCAATTAAAACAAAGATGTGACAATTCAGTAGGTAGAATTGGATAGCTAGCAAGGAGTAGTACATCATAAGTAGATACGCTTCACTTCTCATGAAGGTCCCCAATTGTAGTTTAGTTTAGT
This sequence comes from Chrysanthemum seticuspe, assembly GCA_019973895.1. Lineage (NCBI taxonomy): Eukaryota > Viridiplantae > Streptophyta > Magnoliopsida > Asterales > Asteraceae > Chrysanthemum > Chrysanthemum seticuspe. The sequence goes on from BPTQ01000004.1 coordinate 248,348,278, forward strand.
TGGTAGCGTTTGGGTTAGTTGACTAGCAACTAATTCCGCCCTCCCATTCAATACCAATATTTTAAAATATAAAAATACAAAAAATAATCATCTCTCATCTTTAGACTTAATTCGACATACACTCCAGCCTAACGACACTATTCCCCTAGAGAATGATATCAATCCCCGAGGCTTACCCAATACTACACTACAACGATTAGGTTCACTGCCTAGGGTGTTGAAAAAATTGCTTTGACCCCGAACGCGTTAAACGTGCATCACTTCACCTGCTCTATTGTTCGACCATCTACCAGGTCTTGACCTTCAGGTAATCTTGGCATATCATCAACCAACTTGCTAAACCAATCATACTCCTTAGTGTCGTCTTCGTCCAACCATGAGACGACAGAACTTTGTTTCTTCTTCTTGTGTCTGGAGGATGATTCTGGTTGCGGTGATGGTTGTTGTTGGGGCACAGGAATGTCTTTATCTTCACCACCAGTATAGATAGTGTGATCACCGGTTTTCTGCAGTGGTGTTGGAGAATCTGCATCCCGAGGTTTGTCAGATGAAGGAGGTTGTTGAGAAGCTTGTCTTGTGGGTGTGGTGGTGGTCTTAGGGGTTGGTGGTGGCATGAATGATGATGACCCGCCGGTTTTATTTTGACGTTTAGCATTCGGGTCTTGATCCTGTCATCATCATGTCTTGGTCGCTTGTCTTGACCAGCAGGTTCCTTGCACGTTGTCTTTAGTTGATGTGCAAGAAGTACCTCATACAGCTTCGATTCATCTTGTGTGAAAGTAGGAGCTCGAGGAGACATTTGTAGTATCAAATGTGAGATCAAATCAGCTTTGGTGACATGTGGAGGCTGGACTGGTCGGGTTTGCATGACCACCGGTGTTGTAGTATTCATTTGCCTGACCAGTGTTTTGAGTGTTGGGTAGAACTGATTCGTGAACATTTCTGTTAGGTCACCATATATGTAACACAAGCATCAATATGTAGAAATAAGAAAGAGATGAAGGCGGATGAACAATAACACACACAAACACACACGTATGATATGGAAAGGTTACGCGTAGGAGTATGAAAGTGAAATGGATTGAACAACCAACCTTTTAAGGAAGGTTTACATGTGTTTATATAGGGGAAGGAACTAGGGCAACATCCAAGTTCCCTTCCTTTCCTATATGGGCTTGGGAATAGGCTTATGGGCCTTCTACATAAGCCTAAGGCTAATTACTAACTTAAAGGCCATATTAAGCTAACTATTACATATGAGTTACTAACACTTGAATTAAGGTTTAGGAGTGATTCCAACAATCTCCCCCTCAAGTGCTAGTGATGAATGAAATGAGTGTTAACGTTGTAGGTGTTGATGTAATAGTAGCTTTGACGTCTTCTGACATTCTTCTTTCTTGTGAGAAGAGATGTCTTGATTCGAACAATCTCCCCAGTGTAGAGAAATTGTTTCCTTTGAAGTATTCTGCTTTGACGTCTTCATTTTCTTCGTTCTTTTGTTCTTTGTTCCTTGAAAGTGACAGTATGGTGTGGTAGTCTGCATCAGGTCTACTTCGCTGCTCCAGTGTCTCCACGTCTTTCTCCAACATGCTCACACGCTCTATAACGTTGGATTACAGTTGATGAAGTTCTATAAGTCTTTAAACTTTGTAGATTCTTTGTTGTAGAATCATTCTGACTTTGTGTTGCCTTTGATTGTGAGAGAACTTCCATAAGTGATGTTGTTGGTATGAGCATGTGGAGAATCTGCACGATCATTCCGCTCCAGAGCTTCCATAAGAAGTAAACATAAGAAAGGTTAGTAATAAGCGGATTCCGGCACTTACAAGTTTGAACTTTGAGAGTGTTAACAGCATAGTGTGAAAACACAACTCTAATTCTCACAAAGGCCGTTCCTGAACCGGAGTCCCACAAGTGAGATAACGCGATGCACCGAAGTACACCTACGATTCAGATGAGTCGGTGACGTACACCGAAGCATCACCTCACGACTGTAGACCTTTTAAGATCACTAAGCGTAATCCACGGGGACTTACCGAAGCGACCCGCTGTCAGGGCTGTTTGATGTTGACCCTGGCAGGAGTTTCCATTCAATCAATGAGGATCACAGATGTGAACCTCTCATAAATGTTCTCGACAGATTGCTAAGATCTGTGTAGGACTCGATAACATACCACTAACGTTCTTATTGTTGAACGACAAGTGATGAAATGTCAAGTGTATCTAAGAGATCTTTTGATGAATCTCGTGGCTCTAGACTCAATGGTGCGTTTTGGTTTTCCTGAGCGGAGACTAGGGAGTGGGTCTCCTTCTTCAATACCAGCAATCACTAAGAGAAAGCCAATAGTTTACGTAGGGTTCCCTGTGAGAATGAAACAAGCTTCTATTGAGAGAAACTTGAGTGGCTAAGAAGGTTTAGTGCATGCGTCACTGGGTCCATGATGACTTTTAATCTTCAATATCGGCGTCATCAAGTGACAACCAGTAGCATATGAATTGAACCCGGTGTCTACCCTAAGTTGAATAATCTGGAGGGCTATTTCTTTTCACCCTTTTCTTTGCATTTCTTTTTAATTCTTCAACTCCTTCTTTCTCCGATTCTCATTTTCTCCTTTTTATGATCATTCCTAAGGACTTCTAATTCTAACTATTGGTAGTGTCCTTGGGTAGATCCCTCCGGCTCTGGCGGATCATAGGACGGTTATTCCTAACCTTAATCACCTTATAACTCTATTGCCATAAAACCATTTTCATGAAAATCTCTCGGAGTGTTTGTGAATGAAAAACATGTTTGAACACTTTAAGAGTTTTAGTTTTTCAGAAATACTCCCCCTCCACATGTGCTTAAGAGTTTTGACAGAAATCTGCACAGTGAGGAAAGAGCGCGCACTTTTTGAATTGATCGACTCAAGATAGACAATTCCCCTAGGGACACGGTTACGTTGCATAGTTAAAGAGTTACATTGTCAGTTTTTAGGTGACAACTAGCTCTAATAACTACCTTGAAGGTGTGGACAAATCTCAAAAGGTTGTCAAACCCGTCAAAGTTCATGTCTATCAAGAGCTTCTCGAATAGGTACAATTTACTTGGATAAGTCTTGGAAGACAAATCTTTTCAATGTATGACTGTTCAGTTCCCGTCAATTCATGGGTTGAAGTCTTTTTTCACACGAGAATTCATATAGCAAAACACAACATATTTCTTATCACGTATTTTTATCCCCCTCAAAAATGGCATATAAATGTTATTTTTGAAGAAATGTTGATATCAAATATGACCATTTTGAGTTTTGTGGGAAAAGTACCACTGAGAACAATTTTGTGAACAAAGATTTTAGTCAGATACTCCCCCTCAACAAGTGATATAAACAGTTGAGGTTTTGAAAACGTAAGGGGAAGTACTTGTTCTTTTGAGCAAAGCCTTGAAAAATGAAAAGTTTGATAGGTTTTACTCAAAAGTAAGAAGCTTTCGCTCCTTTTATAGGATTGTGGCACTGAAGCGTACCACGGGGTCCTTTCTTGACAAGAACGGGTTGTACACTGTTATGTGTGCACAAGCCATTGTCATAATTAAATCACACATCCAAATTATATGAAATAGAAGCAGTTCAAGGGGTACCAGGAAGTCCATCAATCTTGCCAGGAATGCGAACAGGGCGTTGATAGCCGGCGAGAGCAATCCTGGGATGACCACCTATAAAGCTCTCCAGAGTTCTGAACTGGTCCCGTCGATACAACCTTTCATCAATCCTGGTGATGATTCTCTTCACATACCGTCTTTCCTTAGAATTCCATCGCTTTTGTGACCCAATTCCTTCATGTATGTCCTTCAACCTATAAGCCAATCCGTCCCTAACCTTCTTCAGTGTGTGATCTCCAAACTTGTGAAGATCTCTACACGCCATCAAGCAGTTGCGTTGTAGTTTACTAAGGTAAACTACTCCGAATGGTTGGCTGATGAGAGTGCATTGTGGAAGCTGGTTGATGTCGGGAAGATCTAGCTGAGGTGGAGTGAAGTTGACACGGGTCTGATATGATTCAACTACAAGCTGGAGATCTTCTACACGTTCTTTGATTACTATTCTTCTGATGAAGATAAGCAAGGACTTGATGTATTCACGTTGCACTTCAGTCGAGAATTGTCTCATGCGACCCTGTACTTTGGCAAGGTACATGTCTTCAATGTCGTTGATAGACAAATTCTCAAAGTCCGCTTCAGAGAATGCGTAATCCCTTTCGTCTTGCCTTTTGACCACGATATTCTTGAGGAAAGTGTAGTCATATTTAGACAAAAGATCAACATGTTTAATAGCCACGATTGCTTTAGTACTGAACACTTCATGTTGAGACTTCTGAACCTGGCAGCTTCTGTAGTAGATTCGTCGGCGTTCCGGCCAATGGTGAATCCCATACATTGCATCACGGTCATACTCTTCCACATTGTTGAAGAACATGTGGTTAGCTCTTTCCTCGATGGCAATGCAGTTAGAGTATATGGCTGCCGGGAACGGAAGTGTCAGTGATGTAGCGTATTTCCTTGAACCATCGCCACCGTGAAGAAGAAATTCCAAGTCTTTGTTGAAGAAATATCGGAATGGAATCCTAGGCTGATCTGGTTGGCTAATTGTTGGTAGAGGTTTAGACCAGTCGGTGTAATATGGAGGGTTGTCCCGTTTGGTGAAGTCGATGTTTGCTTCGGGGTTGAGACAATCCATGTTGTTAGACATAGCTCGTGCTATATTATCAAGGTGATACTCAACTTCAATAGCACTTTCCAAGCTGTATTTGAGCAGTTGAAATGCTTCATTCTTGATTCGCTTCAACTCGGATTTCGTCATCTTTTTCACACGGAATTTTTCTTGCAAGAACTTAGCATGCTCCAATGTACGACCTTCTACCGCATCTTGACCATCAGGTGGGTAGGGTGTAGAATCAACAAGCTTTGAGAACCAGTCGAATTCAGTGTTATCCTCATCCAGCCATGATAAGATGTCAGTCATAGGCGTCTTCTTCTTCTTTTTCTTTGGCCTAGAGGAGGATTCTGGTTTCTTGGATGTGTCAGGAGAGATGGGTTGTTGTTGGGGCTCAGAGAGATCCTCATCGTCACCACCCGTATACTCAAAGTAATCACCGGTTTTCTGAGTCTGGGGTGGTAACTCAGAATCCTGAGGTTTATCTGTAGAAGAACGAGGAGGAGATCTTTGTTGAGCTGGAGTCCGTTGGGGTGGAGGGTGCATTGAAGATGATTCACCAGACTTCTTTGGACGTTTGGTCTCGTTATCCTTATCCTTGTCTTTATCTTCATCGTCTCTCGGACGTTTAGGCCTTTCAGCTTCTTCTCTGCATGCTGACTTGAGTTGGTATTCCAGCAATGCTTCAAACAATTTACCTTCGTAGGAGGCAAATGTTGCAGAGTGTTTCGACATTTGAGCCACCAGCCGGTTAACCAATTCAGTATCTGAGAACATTATGGGATCAACTGGATTGATGTTTACATGCATTGGTGTTGATTTCATGGTTTGCTTGGCCAGATGTAAGAGATTCGGATAGAGTTTTTTGGTGAACATCTCCTTTGTAATTCCAGGAACGATGTCAAGAAGGAACTTGTGAGTGTATCCTTTGATCATCTCATCCATTTTCCCTTGAAGATCATCTTTCATGAGCTTCTGGACATACTCTCTTTCAACTTGCATCTTGTCTTTCTCATCATGAAGATATTGTATCTGGTCAGCAAGAAAAGCTAACTTCTTCTTTGTAATATCTTTCTCTCTGACCTGCTTGACAGCTTTAACGATTCTGGTCTTTGCTTGAGAGATCCAAGATGCTGTTGGCTTCTTCACTGATTTGGATGTTGATTTGGTTGATCCTTTTGATGGTGGTGGTGAAGAGTGAGAAGATGAATCTGAGGATGATGAGATGTGGGGAGACTCTGGGTCCTTTGGTGGCTCAGAAGTTTTCTCCTTGGAACGGACGGTACTGTCTAGAAGAAGATGATCATAATCGTCCATTTCATCAATCTTTGTATCATCAGCAGTTGTTTTCTCAGTCTTTTCCGTTTCTAGTTCCTCAAATTCATAATCAATAGAATCTTCCACGCGCTTTTGTTGTTGCTCCAAGGTGGTGGCACCAGATCCCTTATCGGGTTGATTAACCGCATCAGGACTTGGTGTAGGTTGAACTCCACCACTTGACCCTCCGGGGCCACCCATTTGATCCTTTGCAAACTCTTTCGCAACGTGTTGGAGTCTAACGAATTTGAACTTCTTCCTGTAATCAGTGTCCAGTGACTCTTCATCTGAACTTTCCTCTTCGTGCTCAATCACTGGAATCTTTCCTTTATCACCTTTGGGACTTGAAGGCTTTGTGGTTGTGTGAGTGTCATCTTTGACTGTTTCAGAGTAAGTTACCTCTTCTTCTGATTCAGTTTCCTCAGAGCTTTCATCCTTTAGTTTTAGTTGTGGTTTAGGCTTGGGAATAGGAATAGGAAAACTTCTTGAGAAGGAACTCTCCTTTTGCTTGGAGGTTTCCTCTTCGGGAACTTTCGTTGACTCTCAGTTCTTGCGGCACTGCCTACACTCCCTCGTCTGGTTTTCCTGGTAGGTGTGCCAGAAGATTTTTCATCTAGAAAACCAACTTTGTTCTCTTGCACAGCTTTCAGATACCTTTTGTAAGAGTTGAGCTTTTTGAGTTCATCTGAGAGAAGGTGGTCTGGCAACAAAGCACCTTGTTTCTTAGTAGTTGACTCCTTAAATCTGACTGTTAGAGTGGGTTCAGACAACATGTCGAGATTATCGGGATCATTGATTCTCTTGGGGATATCAGGGTTATATCCAAGTGCTCTTTGGATCAATAGTTTTGTATATCTGATATAAGGAATCTTTGAGCCAAGCTTTTTGAGGAATTTCATCATGTCATCCCATATCAGAGCTTCAACTTCGATGTGTTTCATGTTGATTAGAGCCCAAAAGATTTGCAGTTCCACGAGCTTGGGATGCTCATAGCCGTTGTCACGACCAGAAACGGATTTTGTGATGATGATATAAAGGGTTCTCCAAGGCTGAGGAATGTTCTTTAGATCCATGTGAGAATGCTTATTAATAACCCCTGAAGCTTCGTCATACCCAGTATCAATCAAAAATTGCAGAACAGTCTCTTCAGTAGGTGCAGCAGAGTATTCAGTTGGTATGATGTCAGGAATGAGGAGAATGGATCTTAAATCTGCAAGAGTGATGGTGATTTTCTTGTGATTGAGTGTCACCGTCACAGCGTATTGACCTTTGATCTGTTGCATTGTATTCCAGAACTGCTGAATGTAGATCTCCGGTACTGTGGCAGAATTGGTGAGCATGTTCTGATAAGGATGGTTCTTCAGAATGTCAACAGCAATGAGACAAGAAGATTCTGAACAGGTGAGGGTTTCAAAGTCAACGCGAAGGTTGTTCTTTCCAATCTTCATTGGATAGCCATGAGGGAAGATATCAGCAATGGTGAGTACATTTGGTGCATCCACATTCATTTAAGCGTCCATGTCGTGATCTGAAATACATTTAGCCAAAAGAACCAACATATCGAAAGACATTATGTTAGTCAACAGATGGTTTTATTGTCTAATAATTGAATGAGATATGTCAATGATTGTTACGAGTCCAAAATCACTTGTTTGTTCAATAGTCCAATGACGTCATGATAAATTTTGAGAGTTAGTTAACTTTAGGTTTTAAAGTTTATGTTATCTCATATTTTCCACAACATATTAAACGTTTAAGCTTATTAGTGACATTATTGGTTTCGTGACGTTACGATTTATTTATTTACAAGTTTGCACGCGTAACAATTCATAATGAAGGTTTGATCAAGGCTTAGGCGTATAAATGGTAGCTTATACGTAAACAAGATTTATATGCGTAGACACAAGCTTATGCGTAGGATCCTGACTTACGCGTAAGAAGTATTACGCGTAGGAACAGGGGGACCTTATGCGTAGAGCTTATGCGTAAGCGCATATAAAACCTTACGCGTAAGGCTTACTCGTAAGAGTAGACCTTATGCGTAGAGGTCACTGTTTACGCATATCCTTCACAGGATACGCGTAGTCCCTTATGTAGAACCTTACGTGTAACAGTTACGCGTAAGATTATTCTTACGCATAACCTTCTACGCGTAAGGTGATCCTTATGCATAGATTGCTAATAACCTTGATTCTGAATTTTCACTTGTAACAAACCTGAAATAAATTCATCATAGCATTAATATTTACATACACATTCAATATTTATCAGATCAAACAAAGAAAACTCATCAAACAGTTACGCGTAAGATACTTACGCGTAGACCTAAACCCTAAAGTTCAATAATTACGCGTAAGAAATCTAGCCATGGAATTTGCATCAAAGTTTTTCTGGTGGTTCTTAGATGTTATGTGAGTGTAATGACCAAGTTTTAACACCAAATTTGTAGTGAATCAAAAATACCCAAATCTCAAGAACATTAAACCCTAATTTCAAATTCTGTCATATTTGGTGTTTCTGGGCAAGTTCTAGTTATGGATAAGTTCAATTCATCATCAAAACAACTTCATACAACAACCTTTTTAACCAGAAACACTCTCATTTGAAAACACCAAAACCCACGCATAAACCCTAATTTCAAGAAACATTCAATTCGTATTTCTGGGCGAGTATTGATGATAAAAATGGACTCATATGATAACTTACAGATTGATGATCAAGTGTTCTTACACTTACGCGTAGAACACAAAAATCATTTTAACCAAAAACACTCAAACACGATAAAAATGGACTCATATGATAACCCTAATTCGTTTGACATAACCATTTTAACCAAAAACACTCAAGCACGATTATGTGTTCTTACACTTACGCGTAGAACACAAAAATCACAATATCTCAAGATTTAACCGTTGGATTTATGAAAAATTCAAAACCATTGCTTAAAAGCTTGTTATAAACACATGATAACTTACAGATTGATGATCAAGTAACCGAATTTGAAGAATGATTTTTGTGCGTAGGATTAGTTAGGTGTACAATAAATGAGGTGAAGTAAATGAATTAGGTGGGTTGTTTTATTAAAATAACTTTAAGATTTTGACAGTTTTAGTCCCTCCACCTTTTCCATTTTCATCCAAAGTCTTTAACTTCCATTTCGGTTACCAAACGAAGAATATTTGGAAATAACTTTGACGACACTCCCCCTCGACTTAAGAAATAATGAAAGTTTATAAATTTTAGACCGAGGAGTGTCAGAAACTAGAAATATGACCACCATTTAAAGAAACAACCGGGATAAAGTAACATGCAAGTACACGGTTATTTTGAAATATTTAAGTATTAAATTTTCTCCCCCTCAACACTTGATCGGAAAAAATAATGAATTTGGAAAGAGTAGAGTGTTGACGGAAGAAATGTACTTGCCATGTTAAGAGAAAAATAGATAGAAGAATATTTTTGTTGTTTTATCTGATTTTATATTTTTGTATTTTGTTTTTGAAAAATATTTACAAAAGAGGTTTTGGTGTTTGACTGGTTTTTTAAGAATGTTTTAAGAGTTCATCCATTTCCTCTTGAGTCAAACACCGCATACCAATCCGGTGGACCAACTCATTAAACCTAGCAGGAGCTAAGGCTTTGGTGAGAAGATCTTCCAATTGGTATTTTGTACCCAAAAAGTATAATTCAACAGTACCCTGTTCCACATGGTCCTTGATGAAGTGATATCGAAGATCGATGTGCTTTGATTTCGAATGCTGAACTGAGTTACACGAGATCGCAATGGCACTCCGATTGTCGCAGTACATCGGGATTCTGTCAAATATGTAACCATAGTATTTGAGTTGTGTTCTCATCCAAATGACTTGAGCACAACACGTTGACATGGCTACATATTCAACTTCGGTTGAGGAAAGCGAAGTACAATCCTGCTTCTTCGATTGCCAAGACACTAGTTTGTCACAAAGAAATTGTAGTGCTCCTGAAGTACTTTTCCGAGAGTCTAAGCATCCTGCGTGGTCAGCGTCTGAAAAAGCTATCAGTTCAAAACCAGAATCCTTCGGATACCAGATCCCCAAATTAATGGTTCCCTTGATGTATCGGAGGATTCTTTTAGCCTCAGAGAGGTGGGTTTCAGTTGGTCGCGACTGATAACGGGAGCAAAGATATACGGCAAAGACAATATCAGGCCTGCTAGCTGTTAGATACATGAGAGACCCAATAATACTATGGTATTTTGTAGGGTCAACCAGTTTCCCATGCAAATCAGCGTCTAGCTTCTTGGTATGTGACATTGGTGTGGCATAAGTATCACAAGTATTCATTCCGAATTTATTCAGAATTTCTAGGGCATATTTGGACTAACTCAAGAAAATACCACGGGGTGATTGATGAACTTGCAGTCCTAGAAAGAATGTAAGTTCACCCATCATGGACATTTCAAAATGTTTCTTCATTAGTTTTGCAAAAGCATTTGAATATTTTAAATGTGTTGACCAAAAAATGATGTCATCCACATAAATTTGAATGATTAAAATATGTTCCCCGTGATATTGTATGAAAAGTGTAGGGTCGACCGAACCTTTGGTGAAATTATTGGCAATTAGGAAAGATGATAACTTATCGTACCACGCCCGAGGAGCCTGTTTGAGTCCGTAGAGAGCTTTGTTCAGTTTGTAGACATGGTTCGGGAACGCGGGATCAACGAATCCTTCTGGCTGGCTGACATAAACCGTTTCTTTCAGTTGACCATTCAGAAAAGCAGTTTTTACGTCCATTTGAAAGACCGTTATATTCATATGAGCCGCGAACGCTAGAAATATCCGAACAGCCTCAAGACGAGCAACCGGAGAAAATGATTCTTCAAAGTCAATACCCTCTTCCTGACGATAACCCTTAGCCACCAGACGTGACTTATTTCTGATTACGTTTCCTTCAGCATCCAATTTGTTTTTCCAAATCCACTTTAGACCAATGACAAAGACCCCTGTTGGTCTTTCAACAAGTTCCCATACTTCAAGACGTTTGAATTGGTTGAGTTCTTCTTGCATCGATTCAATCCAGGTGTCTTTTGTCATTGCGTCCTTAATGTTTTTAGGTTCAGATTGGCAGACAGTGAGAGCATAAATGCAATGTTCACCATCTGTGTGAAGACGTTGTCTTGTAACGACTGGTTGATTCGGGTTGCCAATAATATTCTCTAGAGGATGGTCTTTTGTCCAACGATGTATAGAGGGTTGATGTTGATATACATTATGCAGATTTTGAGGATTCAAATGGTTTGTTGATGATTCCGCGACATCAGGTGTAGCAGTTTCATTGGCAAACGGGTTAAAGAACGCATTTGGATCAAAATCTGCAGGTGGGGGTACTTCATTAAGAACATCAGCAGCTGGTTTAGCGTCATTGGAAGCATTTTGTTCAACTGTTGTTGTAGAGTCAACTGGTGGTGCTTCTTCAACACTAGTTGTTGTAGCAGGTGTATCAGGTATAAGTGTAGTATTAGGTTGAGCAGCGGAAACTGCGGATACACCTGGAGCACGGTCATCAATATCGTCACTGAACAGAGGAGCAAATAGCCTTTCCATTTGTTGACGTGTAAGCTGGGGGCTTAGTTCAGCTGATGATGGGGTTTGGGGGAAGTTTAAGCGGTTGTGACCGGGTTCCAAGCTGTTATGCTCAGAAGCCATTTCAGTGAGTTCATCAAAATGATCATGAATCGTTTCCATAACTTGCTTTGTACGACGATTCCAGATCCGGTAACCTTTAGAATTCTCACAATATCCAATAAAGACTCCAATGTCAGCTTTGGCTTTGAGCTTTCCAAAGTTATCAGGATCATTATTCGGATAGCAAAGGGATCCAAATACTTGAAAGTGTTTAAGATTCGGTTTTCGGTTGTGGAGAAGTTCAAATGGTGTTTTGTTGTGGCGTTTTGTAATCATTGAGCGATTCTGAGTGTAGCATGCAGTTGAAACAGCTTCAGCCCACAAGTAATCTGGAAGTTTAGCATTGATTAACATCGTTCTGGCAGCTTCCACTAACGTACGGTTTCGTCTTTCAACAACTCCGTTTTGTTCTGGTGTGCGGGCAATAGATGTTTGATGCTCAATTCCCACTTTCTCATAATATTCCCGAAGAGTTTGGTTAACAAATTCAGTTCCTTTGTCTGTTCTGATTTGGCGGACGGTGTTCCGGAGCTGAACTTGAATTTTCGTGAGAAAGGTGATGATCATTTGTGGAGCTTGGTCTTTGATTCGAAGAAAGTAGACACAAGTCCATCGTGAGTAGTCATCAACAATTACTAAGATGTAGCGTTTGCCATTAATTGTCTGCACGTGCATCGGGCCACACAAATCCATGTGAAGAAGATGAAGCACATGCTGAGAGCTGTGTTCCATCTTTGAAGGAAAATGAGCACGAGTGCTTTTCCCTTGTTCACAAGTTGAACATAGGTGATCTTTAGAGTACCGGAATCTCGGGAGACCTTCAACTAGTTTGTGTCGAGCAAGGTTGGTTATGGTTTGAAAGTTTAGATGTGAAAGACGACGGTGCCATAGCCAAGATTTTGTAGATGTAGCCTTTGAGAGAAGACAGATGGGAGATGAAGCGATCATGTCTTGCATGGAGATAGTGTAGAGACTGGATGAGCGTTGGCCAGACATAATATCATTTCCTTGTAGATCACGAATGAAACAAGTTTTCTCCCTAAAAGCAACTTCCAAATCTCCATCACAGAATTGACCAACAGAAAAGAGATTGTGACTGAGGCCTTCCAGATAATAAACCCTGCTAATTTTGATGTTGCCATTGACGTAATCTCTGTAGCCCATGATAGCTGCGAAGTGATCATTCCCGAATCTGAAAGTGCCAATGGACTTTGCAACAAAGTTTGATAACAGTTTAAGGTTGCCTGTCATGTGTCGGGAACATCCGCTATCAACAATCCAAAGGATGATCTGTATCACCTGCATTACACACAGACGACACAGATGGAATAGAAGTAGATGTGGAACCCGATGAGTTAGAGGGTTCCGAAGCAGTTATAGTTGAAATACACACATCAATGATTTTAGGCATCCATTTAAATCCTAATGTATTATGTATATGCATTTCTGCCATCTCCAAGTAGTCTTAGCTTTAGTCTTAGTGAATGCACTAGGTGGTACTACATTTCTTGGAGGTGAGACTGGAGCTACAGGGACATCAATGTGTTTTGTAGAATCTAAAGAGGGCGGTTTACCAAGCACATACTTAGAAGTAGTAGTGGGCCTAGAGGTATTCCGAATCTTAGGATTCCTTAAACGAGACAAGATAGCCTTAGCAACACACTTATCATGACAGTCAGAACGCATACTTTTACGACAAATAACACAAGAAGCATCAGATTGAATATCAAAAGTACCTAAAGGTTCAGCATTAGTTACAACACTTTTTCCATTACATTTGCTAGACGCAATATCTAAAGTGGGTGCAACTGGAGTCTTATTCAAAGTCCTACGGTGTTCTTCTACTTCAGCATTCATTATTTGTCTTTTCTTAGGTCGCAACTTCCTATTCTTCCTTGTATTGCTCCTAGGCTGTGAAGTGCGGACGTTTGGAAAAGAGGTATCTATTCCTGTTTCAGTAGAGGGAAGCACATTAGTAACTTGTGTTTTGTTAGCAGGTATTCTGGGGACATGATTGCTAAGTGTTACAGGTGCAACTCTCTTAATGATGCTAGGCTGAACTTGTTCATACATTCCTAACATTTGCCTTAACTTAAAGATAGTGTGCACCAGTTCTTGATTTTCAGAACGAAGATTTCCAGAAAAATTCATGACTTCTTTAGTGTATGCAAGATAATGATCAAGTTCGTTTGATGCTTCATCACGAGTCTGTTTGAGTAAATCAAATATGACACCATATTCATTTTTAACTTTTGCAAGTTCTTGTTCATATTTTGAGATTTGACACTTAAAAGACACGTTTTGATCATCCAGTTGCTCAATTTTAGGATCAGAAGATTTAGCACGCAACTGGGCGATTTTGTTTTGAAAAACAAGTTGTTGATCGTGAATATCTTTTTGACACCAATTAAAACGACGTTTTGCATTAGAAAGCTCGTTTGACAATCGTTCATTTTCAACTTTTAAAGACTCGTTCTAAAGCACATTATCAGTATTCACAACAATATCAACTGTATCAACAGAATCAGCAGAGATATGATCAGATGCATATGCAACAGATTCTAATAACACAAGATTATTGATATCAGCACAGATAACATTCTCCAAGAGTCGATCAACATCTTTTCGCAACAATTTCTTTTTACGTTTAGTATTTGAAATCAATGTTTCTGTTTTCTCGAAAACTGTTTTCATGAGACCAATTTCCTTGTGAAAATCCCTTTCCCAATATAGTGCACAGTTTTTCAAATTTTTGACATGGGGTAAAATTTGTTCTCTTGCCAATGGCGAGTGAAAATGTTCAACTTTTATTTCAGAATGAAATTCAATCTCACGTTCCAAAAGTTTGATGTCAGATAAGAAAGTGTCAAAATATTTGATAACACGACAGCTTTCGGCTTTAGTTTTTACTTCACTGAGTGAAGGTAAAGGACCATTAATTTGTGCACCATTGTGTTGGGGACTAACTTCAGAAACTGGTGTGACAACCAAAGGTGTGTTAGAAGTATCTTGTTGTGTGACAAAAGTAATGGCTTTCGAATAGTTATATGGTTTGTTATAAATGACATTTTCCATTTTCGACCGACTCTCGTCATCTGCATCTAATTCTTCCATTCGATTATATTCCACAACAGTCATAATTGAATCATCAATTCTATGTTCTGCACTGTAAACTTCAGGATTTGGTTTGAATGCTCTGTTTGAAAACTTAGGTTTGTAATCAGCAAGAATCGGACCGTATCCATTTGGATTTGGTTTAAAAGTAAACTTTTGAATAGTTGTGATTGACTCACCATGTTTATAAACGACATTTCGAAACTCTTTGATTTTGTGTTGTAAGTCGACAATTTCTTCAAGATAGTTATCTATTCGTTTCGTGGAATGCTTTTTGTACTCGGAGAACTTTGTTTGACAAGTTAACAACTCAGCCTTGGCTTTTTGAGTTTCCAAAGTAAGAGCGTTAAGTTGTTGTTTATGTTCATGTTTCATTTGTTCTATTTGAGACAACAAAGCATTCTTCGATGCGGCTAGATCACGTGTCTCTTGTTCTAAAGATTTTTCGTTTTGATAAGATTTAGAAAAAGCGACTTCAAAACCTTTTTCACGTTTTTCTTGAGTTTTAAAAACTTCGATTTGTCGAATTAAGCAATCGTTATCCCTAGTTAACAGTGCATTTTGAGCTTTTTATTTTGTGCAAATTTCCAATCGAGAATTTTGGTCTTTAATTAAGGTCAGGAGCTCAGTTTCTCTATCAGACAAAAGCTCATCTTGTTCAACGTAAGTCTCAACATGATCATTATTTAGATCCTCAAATATAACCACGGAGTCAACTTGATTATCAATATTAACAATAAGGTCATTTTGATCATCAAATATAACTACGGGATCTATTTGATAATCATTGGAATAAGATGTGGAAGACTCATGTTGAACACTCTGATCCTTGTCAGATGGAGAAAGTGGCGAAGATATCAGATCATTGATGATAATTGTTTGTTCAGGTACCTGAGACAAGCCGTCAATGTCATACACTGGGCCTGTGTCACTCATGTGTAGAGCTTGCATTTGTGCCATCAACATCACTGCTGCATTAGCCTGCAAGTCCTCCATATCATCATCTGAGTCTGCATCTGCCATAAAGCTCTGTTCCTTGTTGTTAAGAGTGCCACCAGCTTCATCCTTAAGAGCCAAGAGCAAAGCCTCTTTAAAATAAGCACTGCCTCTTGTCCTCGGCTTAGGACATGCATTAGCCAGATGACCCTTTTCATTGTAGTTATAACAACGAAGACCATTAACCCCATTCTGAGCATTCCCCTGTTCAACCACTTGAGCTCTCTGCTGCTGCGAAGCACCGATGTTATTCCTTCCCATAGCATTAAACCCTTGACCACCTCCCATCTGACGACCATAACCACAATTTTGAACTTCAACGCGTCCATTGTTCACAACAGCCTGATTCCTTGTATTAGATGAAGAACGAATGCGGTTGTTGGATTTGTTTGTATAACGGCCAAATGCTTTAGCAATCATAACAAATCCTTGTTGCAATTCATCGAAAGCAGCAGAGTCCTCATCAGCTTCACTGTAAAGTGCTTGAACATTGTTTTTGTTGTATGGAACCAATTGGTTTTGTTGAGGTTGTTGCTATGAATGATCATGTGGTGTAATGGTTGCAGTTGGTTGAGGAGCTGGTTGCTGAGTTGTTTGAGGAGGATGATGAGTTTGAGCCCACAAAGCAAGTTTTTGATTATCAGGAATTGTCTGTGAAGTCGGGAGTCCACGGATAGTCATTTCTTTGTCAACTTCTTTTTGGTGAGGCTTCAAATAGTCGTACAACAATCCGTATGTAGCATGATGAAGGTTCTTAGCTTGGCGGAGAAAAATGACATACTTCTCTCATTCCGGACCAAGACTACTTAGGAACTTTGTGTTGACAGCAATTCGAGGCATGATGATATTGTGTTTGTCCAAATCATTAATGATGTCTGAAAAGCGATGATGATATGACTCTAATGTCTCTCCTGGTTCAATCATGAAGTATTCATAAGCCAAGTAAATTTTAGATTCCATGTCTTCATGATTGAGTGTTGTGCCTTCCATAAGAAGATGAATATGTTCCCACATTGCTTTTGCTGTCTTTTGAGCATCAACACTTCGAAGGATTGGATTTGGTAGTCCTAAAAGTTTGTATTGCATTGCAAGTTCATCGGCTTCATAGTGTACAAGTTGATCACCAGTGAGGTCTGAAACAGTAGCAATGTTGGTGACAGCATCTCTTGGTGGATTAGCATCTGGATCTGCGGGTGTGACAGTAGTAGGCATCTGAAATGGACCTTCCATAATGACCTTCTTTAAGAACTTTCCATGTGGCTTCTTTAGATCACAAAACCTAAAGAACCGAATTACCCATTGATCATAATTCCTGGGAGTGAGCATTGGAGGTCTATCAAGTGAGCCAGCCTCATGAATTGATTGTTGGCTACTTAATGCTTCACACATCTTGCCAAACCATGTTGGTTCCTTCATAGTATTCCTGGATGGATGTTGATTGTAGAAGTTTGTGTAAGGTTGTACTTGAAGACTTGGTGGTGGTTGAACCATTTGAGGTTGTGGAATTGCTGCAAGTCATGGAGTATGTTGTTGATTAAATTGTTGTTGATAAATTGCTTGTTGTTGATTCCATTGTTGATGTTGTGGACTTAGTTGTTGTTGTTGTTGATTATAAGTATAAGGGAAATAGCTAGAGTATGGTGGTTGTGACATGTTGAAAACTTGTGTTGTTAAATGGATCTTTGTAGTCGAATGAACCTTTGTTGATGAAGTATCCTTAGGCGTAGAAATTACAATAAAGCCAAGTAACACTTATGCGTAAAAACACCAAAGTTACGCGTAACAGCAAAAGTTACGCGTAGGTTTAGCTTACGCGTAAGTAAGGAGAAAAGCACTAAAGTTATGCGTAAACAGTAAGTTAGGCGTAGAAAACATAGGCGTAGGATTAACTTATGCGTAAGACAAAGCTTAGGCGTAAGATAAATCTTATGCGTAAAAGGTCTACGCGTAAGCTTATGCTTATGCGTAATCTTAGGGTTTTTGCCCAAGTGATCTTTTACACTATCACAGTGCAAAAGATATCCAAAGTTGACGTATTTTCAGGCTTATCCAAGCAAGAAAACACGGAGTAAACCACGAAAACTGAAGATCAAACCAAGGAGTAAGTTACGCGTAGTTTTAGGGTTTTGCTACGCGTAGAACTACTCGTAAGATGACTTTTTCCCAAAGATGTTTCTAAACCAGATTTTTGTGATGAAATAGCTTCAATATCACCAAAATAACACAAAAGTGTGAAACTTGATGATCCAAAGCATCTAAAACATTTACGCGTAGAACATGTACCACGTAAAAAATCAAGCTCAAAAACAATGATCCACACGTAAAGGTTGAAACTTTTTGCCAAAAACAGTTATTTTAACACCTTAGAACGTTGAAAGTACAAGAATCTTGGATTAAAAAGTGTAAAAAATGTGTTCACCCAACTATTTGGCGATTGATACCACTGTTAGGTCACCATATATGTAACACAAGCATCAATATGTAGAAATAAGAAAGAGATGAAGGCGGATGAACAATAACACACAAAAACATACACGTATGATATGGAAAGGTTACGCGTAGGAGTATGAAAGTGAAATGGATTGAACAACCAACCTTCTAAGGAAGGTTTACATGTGTTTATATAGGGGAAAGAACTAAGGCAACATCCAAGTTCCATTCCTTTCCTATATGGGCTTGGGCCTAGGCTTATAGGCCTTCTACATAAGCCTAAGGCTAATTACTAACATAAAGGCCATATTAAGCTAACTATTACAAATGAGTTACTAAAACTTGAATTAAGGTTTAGGAGTGATTCCAATAATTTCTTTGTTAACAACAGGGACTGATTTGAGGAGAAATTAATGAGTGTAGTTCCTAATCTGCTCATCCATTTCTTCTTGACATCTCTGTTGAAAAATGTCTTGATCTATTCTCTTTCTCCCTCAAACTTTTCCATTTCATTAGAAAGCTCGATGACCTTGTCAGCCAGCATGTTCAATCTTTGACCCTGAAGACTTTGTTTGCATTTTCTAGATTGAAGTAATGCTTTATGGATCTTGGCTTTGGTGCGAGATGCCCAGGTACCAGCCTTCTTCTTGATTGATTTTGATGAAGATTTTGTTGTTGTTTCTTTGGATGGTGGTGGTGATGAGTGAGATGATGATTTGGTTTTGGAAGTATCATGGGGTTGATCCGAAGATTGCTCAAGATTGTGTTCAGGGTTATCCTGAATATAGTTATCAGTTTCCCTTCTTATGCGTTCCTCTTCAGCCTTCTTTGCAGCTTCCTCTGCAGCCCTCTCCTTTTCTACTTCCAAAACATCTTTCTCTGTGATTCTCTCATCAATATCTTGCTCGCCATCTCCAAATGCGAGCATCTCTTCATCCTCCTGCTGCTTATCCTCTGTAGATTCCTTGGTGGTGGCATCGGTTCCTTTATCGGGTTGATTAACCGGATCAAGAACGGATGTAGGAAGAACATGATACGCTTACACAACGCGTTCGGGGTCAAAGGAACTTCCTTTTCGTCGAGCAAAGTTTTCAACACCCTAGGCAGTGAACCTAATCGTTGTAGTGTAGTATTAGGGTAAGCCACGGGTATTGATATCGTTCTATAGGGGAATAGGAATGCTAGTGAGAAGTTACTACGCTAAGGTTGGGGTTGAGGAAGATTATTTTTTTTATCTTTTTTATATTTTTTTTGGAAATGGAAAGGTACGAATCTCGGGGTTTGGATTTGGGGGTTGGTATTTCTACCGATTACTCTACTATTATCTATTCTAATTAACTAATCTAAGGGTAGTCTATGTCTATTGTTGTGTGCTCGTATGATGATTAAAAATGTATTTACTTAGGTTTTATTACTCCCTAGTTATCTCTTATTGATGGTTGAATTGTCACGTCCTTATTCTTAACGCTTTGTGTTTCTAAGGTCGTAGGGTATGCGTTTATCCCTAACTCTTTGAAGCTACCAAAGGTTAATGACTACGAAATATGTAGGATTCATAAACTTAACACTAAGGTATTCTTTGGATGGTTAGCCTACAATAACTCTAGGTGATTATAAACTAAGGTTCAACAAAGATTAATCAAGCATTAATAGCACAACGGATGACCTATCGCAATACTAGGTCAATCACAATTAAGATAAGAGATAACCAATCAATATTCAATAACTAAGTTTCATATTACCTAAGCAAACACACAAATAAATTAGCTGGACATGGAGAACATGCAAGCATACACACAATCAATTGAATACATAATTGGATTAATGAAGTAAAACACGTATCTTGATGTAAGATAGGGTATGGAACCCTAAAATACTGTACAAGATAGCCTTGGTTCGGTCTAGGTTTTTACTCCACAAAACTACACACTGAAAACTAAAAATTCGGATTCTATATATAGTGTTACAAACTGGGACGGCGTCACTTTTTAATTGTGATGTCGTCGGGTCGCCGTCATTAGGGTTTCATCTTGACCACGTTAGCATTGTGACGGCGTCACCTTATGCCTGTGACGCCGTCTCCTTCAGTCTCTGACGTCGTCTGGATCAAATCTAGGCCGTCTGAGCTGCGACGCCCTACTATTTTAAAACCTGATGCCGTCACTTGTAAATAAGCAATTTGGCTACTGAGTAGTCAAAAAACTTGTTCCGACGGCGTCACAAGTAGAACCTGAGGCCGTCCTCTTTCAATTCAGCAGCTTGAGTGTCTCGATTCTTGACTTTGGCCATTTTCTTCGTATATTCGCGCCTTTTCGTCCAAATAAGTGCCATTCTAGCAATTTGCCTTCAAGAGACCTAAAAAGTGAAAAGGAACGAAATTAAGTAGTAACGGATACAAAAGTGATCAATTAAGGGCTTAAATGACCCCTCAAAAAGGTACCTTTTAAATCCTTATCAAATATCCCTACACTTGTTATTTGCTTGTCCTCAAGCAAATGTGCTTTTAGCTAATTAATTTATAAGTTAGGGGTCATGAAGCATTAGTTTAGAAGCATCCACAACACATATAAGCCCCGCAAAAGTCATAACAAGCACATAAATTACATACTAGCACCTCACATGAGGTGTTTGGATACTCACATCTCTCGGGTGTATATGAAATATAACAAGTTGGAAATGGAAGATAAACACTCATTAACCGGTCCTAGTACATAGATTACCATAGGCTTGAGACTAGATCAAACCTCCATCGCTTTGGCGTAAGCACCTAGGAAAGACTATCCAAGAGGTATTTTAAAGGGTTGTAACATTAGGCTTACGGTAGGGAAACAAAGGGTTTGGTGGGATAGGCGATTTAGTGGTGGCAAGTCAAAAATCTTTATGTTACAAGCATGAGAAGAATGGCGTTGCTAAGCCAAGACTCGACACTCTAAACTCTAGATAACTGAAATAAACAAACATAAATTTAAAAATAGATGTAGGATGGTAGCCCGTATTTTTTTTTAATTTTATTTTATTTTTTATTATTTTTTTAACACTCTATTTTTTTCTTTTTCTCTTTTTTCTATTTTTTTTTTATTTTTTTTTTCATACACTTTTACTCTACCATCCTCTACGATAAAATCAAAATTGTTAATACAAATATGCCGTAAAAACGTTTATTTATATTTTACGATCTTCTAATGTTATGTCGATAACAAACGTAAAATCATTTTAACGAAACAAATAAAATACGTAAACTGTTTGAGCCAATAGTTTTCTAACACACTTACGTTTTCACATAAAACACTAAAACAAGTATAAGTGATTTTATGATTTAGATATACATATGTACAACAACTAGTGTTTACATATTGGGCTAACACATACTTAACCAAGTATATACTAAAATGGGTAAAAACAAGTATATACTAAAATAGGTAAAAACTAACAAATGGTATTGACCCATAACCCATGGTTTTGTCCAAACCACTTAACTAGGTTCATTGTATTCTAGAGATACATTGTATCTAGAAAGAAGCCCATAGATCAACCCATAACCCATGACCCATGACCCATGACCCATAACCAAAAATACCCATGGGCAAAGAGGAGCGTCCCACGGATCCCTAGCTTTACGCTAGCCGAATCCCTTGTGGGAGGGATCCATGGGATCCGGGGAACAATGAAGTTTCTCCTCTATAAATAGTGAGCCATCTCTTCCTTTTGGCTCACCACTTTCACACATACTTTCTCCAAGTATTGTACCTCTCTAACCACTGATCCTAAGGGATCTTTCTATGTAGTTAGTCTTTTGTTTTTGTGTGATTCTCTAGGTTCCTCTTAAAGGCGAGATCACCACTACTTGAAGTCGAGCAAGCTCAAGTCCATGAGTTGCCATGCTTCGTCATCATCAAGACAACTGAGGTTCTCTTGTTGATAGTTCTTTCTTCCTCCGTAGATGTTGTGTTGAAGGCATTAGTGAAGGATGATGAAAGAGTCAAGACGAAAGCATTAGTGAAAGGTGCTTAACGTCCGTGTCAAAAGCATTGGTGAAGAATGCTAAAGGTGTCAAGTCAAAGGCATTAGTGAAGGATGCCTAGGAATCAAATCAAGTGACTAGGGAAGAATGCCTAGGTCGTATAATCGATGAGGTGCATCGTTATACATATAAGTATTAGTTTATTTCTAAGGATCGTGATATCCTTGATGGTGTTGTAATAAGGAGTGGATCTCCTTAAGATTAGGTGTTGTGTTGTGATGGGTAGTAGTTCCTCCATAGTAATGGAACTAGGTGCTTAGCCTAGTACCTAATAAAGGGTAGGCGACCTTGTGAGAGGATTAGTTCTCCTTGGATTGAAAGAACTCGGTGGTTAGCCTAGCACCGTATAAAGGGTAGGCGACGTTGTGTTAGGTGTGGTTCGCCTTGGTGTGAAAGAACTCGGTATTTAGCTTTGTACCGGAAAAAGGTGTAAGCGACGTTCTAAAGGCTTCTCCGCCATAAGGAGATTGGTGTAGTGTTTATGAACTCTCGAGTAGGTGACACGGGGAGTGGAGTAGGGCAAGGAAGGTGTCCTTGTAGCCGAACCACTATAAATACTTGTGTCGTGGTGATGTGCTTCTTACTCTTTATCTTTCATTACACGTTTATATATTTATCTATCAACGTCCAACATAAACAACCAAATAGATTGACATAAGTCGATCTAAATATTTAAAAGGAAGTTTTAAATTGGTAAAACTATTCAACCCCCCCTTCTAGTTTTCCACAATTGGCATCAGAGCTTCGTTACCAAGTTTCTTAAAGTATGCTGTACTTTAAAAACTTGATACGATCTGTGTATGTTTGAAAACTACAAAGAAGGATTTTTCAAGTCATGTTTTCTTTAAATCATTCTGTTGGACATTGATAGATCATCCTAACATTTTTTGTTTCAAGAAATCTTCATGCTAGGATCTCTCCAAAACCTTTAATGAAGTCAACCCTCAAGAAAGGATCTAAAAGTAATCACAACTTACTTACACCAAGTACAAAGGATTACTTTAAGAACTCATGAAGTATTTCTGGTATTATGCCAAACCAAGAAGCATAGAGGTATGTTTTACTTTTCATTAGATAGCTTACATGAGTTTATTGATATCATAGTTCTATTTGTTTAATAGTTGCTAGTCTCTTTAAAAGTCTCTTTCGTCACCTTTCCGTCTTATTCATCATCGGGAATAGTAATCCTTTTGATTCGTCAAACTAACGCCGTCGTCACATATGAACCCTCGATAAGTAACTTATCAACACTCATCGACCAAAAACAACCTTTCATTTTGATACCTCTAAACTACTTTTTAGTAAGCTAGCTTATAAGCCTACTAACAAAATAATGCCAAATAACCCTTTTTCTGTCCACAGTAGCCGGATTCCCCTAGTTGTACTAGCCGGATCCCAAATACAAGGGATCCAGGGGAACCATGGAATAGAACTTAGCTATACGCTTTCAAAAATCATCACTGATCATTTTCCCTCTCCTCACATAACATAAAAATGACTAAACTACTGATCTCATCCTCATTGGACGTCATACCCTCAAGTATTCCTCTCTAGAACACCATTGTAAGTAATTACACTAACTTGTTCTAATTTTCATCATCCTCATCCTAGGGTTTATGGTTTCACAAATCTCTAATCAATTATTTTAATTAGGGTTTTCAAAATTAATCATGAAAAGGGGCTTTTAACATAATTAAGATCACATCGTGTTCACAACATTGTTAATACAAATCAAAACCATAAACCCATCTCCACTAATTTTACCTAATTGGAAAATTTGTGTTTCTAGGACCAACCATGCCTAAAGCCACTCAACAAGATCATCATGATACCGTCCATTACCTGACTCATTACTATCGAAATGAGGAATTTTAAAAAACTGACCGCAAGGTCTTCCAAAAGCTTGAAAAACGACTTATCCACGAAGGTTGTGTAATCAAGGAATGTTTTCTTGAGGATATCGACATTCTTCAAGTCTTCTCGGCAATCAATTTTGATTGTCTTCTTGACATTGATGAACAACTTTGTCCGGTCTTCATCTTTGAGTTTTATAAAAGCATTAGGATCATTCGAAACGCTGATGATAGCATTTCAATCGCCTTCATCATCAATAATTGAAACTTCATTCTACCTCTCAACACCTTTGCTCAAATTCTTCGCATTCCTTGTGAAGGAATTCGTATGTACTCTCAAGATTGGGCAATTAACGCTCAAAACCTTGCACTTGATTCTAAACCAATGTACCATACTCCTCTTGATGAACCCGAAACCATCCGAGACACCATTTTCAAAATAAGAGCCGACCAATCCCGTGTCAACCGAAACAAGAAGCTCATTCACCGTGATCCTTTTCAAATGGAACTTTTTGAAATGCATCCCATATTTAAAAAATGGGAAGAAATCCTTAGGGAAAACGTCATTAGCCTTGTTGGTAACAAGGATCATCCAAATGCATGTCTTGTGCAAATGATCTATTGTCTTATCCACCAAAAGCCATTTAACCTCGCCTATTACATGGTAAAGAGAATGGCCGGGGTATTCAAAGCTTCCAACATGGTACTTCCGTATGGTATGCTCCTAACACGACTTTGTAAGTATGTTAGTACATTGCAACCATCTCCTATCAACAATGATCATTTCTTTGCTGATCATGTAATGGTACCTCTTACCAAAATACCCTCTAAATGCTTTATGGTCAATGGAAAGAAACCTAAGGCTCTCTCGGACTCCTCGGAAGGAGAAGAAGAAGAAAATGAAGAAGAAGAAGATGTCGAACCCATTGCCAACATTGAATTGGAACCTTTTGATTACTACGAACAACTTCCAACCATTCCAAACGAAACCGCGGAATTTAAATAATTGAGAGGCATGATTCAAAATCTTGCTTACCACCTCACAAAGTCGTCAAAGAGGAAAAGAAAGAATTGACGAAAGAGACAATAGGAATATGCTTATTTTTAACACTTGACTTATGTGTGGATGATTATGTTTTAGCACTTTTGTTTGTGGTAATTTGGATATTGTTACTTCTACCATTATCAATGAGTGTTGCTTTGTGATGACATGCTTGTACTTGTTATTTAGTTTAATGGTTAATTAGTGTGCAAAATCTGCATATTATTCTGTGGGGGTTCTGATCTGCAGATGCCGGATCCCTAGGATTAGCCTAGACGGATCCCTCCCTTGAGGGAACCGTGGGATCCGTGACATCAGATCAGTAATACATCATCCCTTACATCAAGATAGCTTACTAGATAACATCACATTAGCTAAACATAGGATATTAGAACTCAACTAAGTCTACTTCAAGGATGAGAAAGGCTTAGACTCACTTATAGCTTACATAAGATCTTAGTCGTAACGTCTCTTGATTTATCAACACATCATAACTCACCATATTTCTGCCTTAATACTCAGAAATTGTTTTTCATCTTTCAAAACACTTAGGTAGACATATTGAACAATTTTAGGAAATTGTTTCTAGTCATCTTTATCTCAAAGTGGGTCAAAAATAGTTTTTCAATTCTTGTGATTTTTAAGGATTTTTCGAATTCCATTTCAAGCTAAAATCTGAACTCTAGGATCATTTATTATGACTTGACACCACCAAAATTCTTAGTGTTATCCTTGAACAACCATTGGTAGTCATTTAGTCCCATTTTCCTTCCATAAAAAGCAATCATTTGCTATGTGATTCATTACTCTTGTTCATTCAAGTACACCCTCATCTTAGATGCTCAGGAGAACTGAAAACACTCAAGATGATATAGGCTTTAGCTTTTAGAAACTTCATTTCTAAAACTTTCATAACTGCTGAGAGCCGGATCCCTAGGATTAGCCTAGCCGGATCCCTCAAAGGAGGGAACCGTGGGATTCGGGTGACAGATTATGTCAAATCTAGCCAAAACAATCATTTCAAGCTCATCTTGCTTACTTAAACACTTCACCTCATCTTTATTAAGTTCCTAGATCAGTGAAACTTTGACCTTGAATCTTATGCATGGTAATCATCACATTTCTAAAAATCTTAATGGCTTAAGTCTTAAATGCTTTTGCCAAACTCTTCCCTTTATAAGTCATAGTGCTAGAACACCTTAGTCATCAAACTCAACATAATTCTCAGCAATTACAAACATTTTCCTAAGTCATTTCATCATGAGAAAAGCTCCTAGTGCTAACTCATCCACCCAAGAACCACCCAAGAAACTTGCTAGGGTCATATACAAAGTTTTCTCAACCGAATCATCTCCGGTTAAGTCCACAAATGCTAGGATTTCCCCTACACCAAATAAAACCAATCAAACTAATCCCCAAGAGGATTGCTCCCACTAGGATTTCATCACCAAACTCTATTAAACCAAACATATCCTCTTCAACTCAACCAACATCATTAGTGCCTAGAGACTTCTCACAATCTTCTCCACATTCTCACAACTTAGAGGACTTACCCCCTTGGCCATCTCATCTTCCACCACTACCTACAAACTTAATTGAAAAGGTTGTGCAACAAAACCAAAGTGTTGAGTCAACACTTGCACCAATATCAAATTCTCTAATTCCCCCCAATAGCCCATTTTGGATTATGAGGAGACATCAAAGTCAACCACCCGACCACATGGAAGTTGACGCTTCTTTACCTCCACCCTCAAACATTGTTGAGCCACCACTTAATGAGCTTCCACCAATTCTTCCTTCATTTGAGGATCCTCAACCCACTTCACTTGAACCTCCGCTTCAAGAAGCACAAAACTATGACAATAATTAGTATCATTGTGAACATGTTGAAAGGTTGATACATGAACTATGTAAAGAGCAACATTTCATGTTTTATCACCTCCTCGAACGTTTCGAAAAGGTCAACAAGCCTAAAAAACAATGAGCATCATAGTCACAAGCTCAAACTTAGAACATTTAGGAAACCTATCTCATCCTTGATCATCATTAAGCTTTTAGTTGAATCTTGAGTTTGGGTAACTCATTAGCATTAGTAGTACTTGTATGGCTAGATCATTCTCTTAGTTTTAGAGATTTATTTGATTATCTCTTGTTTTTATTGAATGAATATCTATATGCCATGATTGTTTTGTGTTTTGTGCTTGCTATATCATATACATATTTCACCTCTTCATTAGCATTGTTTGGCATATCTTCATTGCTGAAGAAACTGTCACCAGATAGCCGGATCCCTAGAAATAGCCTAGACGGATCCCTCCATAAAGGGAACCGTGGGATCCGTGGTCCAGAAGCACAAATTACTACTAACTTGAGTTTTATTTGCAGGAAATTATGCACTATACTCTTGTTTTCTAACCTTTACTTTGTAGACTTTCAAAATACACAAGAAGATTTTGACACCATAAAGCTAGGGGGAGCTTTGTGTCAAACTATACATTGCAAATTCACTTGCAACTTAATCCTTATTTGAATTACTCTTCATGACACCCCATTTCAAAGTTGCAATCTTCAAGGGGGAGCATTTTTTCGTCACAAGGATGAACCATTTGCAAACATAATTACAAATTATTAGCTTACTTATCTTTATGTACTTGACGCCCTCACAAATGGATGGAATCGTCAAGGGGGAGTTAAGACGAGAATCATTCCCGTCACTTACTCACTTTACATATCCTCTTTTTTTTACATGTTTTTCTTAAAACTTTGTGTTAGTTTCTCTTCGACGCTCTTTTTGTTTCGACAAAAAGGGGGAGAAGAAAGTAAAAACTCCAATTCAAACTTTTACGAATTTTAGTTTTTCCTTAAAATAATTTTATGTTTTGTCATCAACAAAAAGGGGGAGATTGTTAATACAAATAAGCCGTAAAGACGTTTATTTATATTTTACAATCTTCTAATGTTTTGTCGATAACAAACGTAAACTCATTTTAACAAAACAAATAAAATACGTAAACTGTTTGAGCCAATAGTTTTCTAACACACTTACGTTTTCACATAAAACACTAAAACAAGTATAAGTGATTTTATGATTTAGATATACATATGTACAGAAACTAGTGTTTACATATTGGGCTAACACATACTTAACTAAGTATATACTAAAATGGGTAAAAATAAGTATATACTAAAATGGGTAAAACCTAACAAATGGTATTGACCCATAACCCACGGTTTTGTCCAAACCACTTAACTAGGTTCATTGTATTCTAGAGATACATTGGATCTAGAAAGAAACCCATGGATCAACCCATAACCCATGACCCATGACCCATAACCAAAAATACCCATGGGCAAAGAGGAGCGTCCCACGGATCCCTAGCTTTACGCTAGTCGGATCCCTTGTGGGAGGGATCCGTGGGATCCGGGGAACAGTGAAGTTTCTCCTCTATAAATAGTGATCCATGTCTTCCTTTTGGCTCACCACTTTCACACATAATTTCTCCAAGTATTATACCTCTCGAACCACTGATCCTAAGGGATCTTTCTATGTAGATTGTCTTTTGTTTTTATGTGATTCTATAGGTTCCTCTTAAAGGCGATCACCACTTCTTGAAGTCGAGCAAGCTCAAGTCCATGAGTTGCCATGCTTCGTCATCATCAAGACAACTGAGGTTCTCTTGTTGATAGTTCTTTTTTCCTCCATAGATGTTGTGTTGAAGGCATTAGTGAAGGATGCCGAAAGAGTCAAGACGAAAGCATTAGTGAAAGGTGCTTAACATCCGTGTCAGAAGCATTGGTGAAGAATGCTAAAGGTGTCAAGTTAAAGGCATTAGTGAAGGATACCAAGGAATCAAATCAAGTGGCATTAAGGAAGAATGCCTAGGTCGTATAATCGATGAGGTGCATCGTTATACATATAAGTATTAGTTTATTTCCAAGGATGGTGATATCCTTGATGGTGTTGTAATAAGGAGTGGATCTCCTTAAGATTAGGTGTTGTGTTGTGATGGGTAGTAGTTCCTCCATAGTAATGGAACTAGGTGCTTAGCCTAGTACCGAATAAAGGGTAGGCGAGGTTGTGATAGGATTAGTTCTCCCTGGAGTGAAAGAACTCGGTGGTTAGCCTAGCACCGTATAAATGGTAGGCGACGTTGTGTTAGGTGTGGTTCGCCTTGGTGTGAAAGAACTCGATATTGAGCTTTGAACCAGAAAAAGGTGTAAGCGACGTTGTGAAGGCTTCTCCGCCATAAGGAGATTGGTGTAGTGTTTACGGACTCTCGAGTAGGTGACTCGGGGAGTGGAGTAGGGCAAGGAAGGTGTCCTTGTAGCCGAACCACTATAAGTACTTGTGTCGTGGTGATGTGCTTCTTACTCTTTATCTTTCATTACACGTTTATATATTTATCTATCAACATCCAACATAAACAACCAAATAGATTGACATAAGTCGATCTGATTATTTAAAAAGAAGTTTTAAATTGATAAAACTATTCAATCCTCCTTCTAGTTTTCCACAAAAATAATAGGGATTTATAGGCACATCCCTACACTTGAGTTTTTATTACTGTAACACTAATTTGACCCGAATGGAAAAAAACAAAACACTTGGAGTACATTATTATACAAATAAAGGGAATTTGAATATAGCGTTCCCTTCCCGTCATTTCATAAAATTTAACTTTTCCCATGAGTCCCAATCGTCTCAAAACTGTGTACAAAGGATATGACTCGACTTAGCAACTTATGCAAGCAACTAGATAATTGAACTAAGGGTTTAGTGTGATAACAATAATGCACTAAAAGTGAGTGCATACAAGGTAGGCTAAGGCGATTTGGGTGTCAATTTGGGGGTGGATTGTAAACAATGCTCTTCATTCATATTCCGGAAAACCGAAACATCACAAGAACCGCGAAAAGGATAGGCTCTGAGGGGTTAACTAGGGGTATCGTGTACTAAAGATGAGTACAACGCAATGGTGTGGGGGAATTACTCAACCAATGTGGAAGAAGTAATTATATTACGGGTATCAAACAAGGGTTATCCTAATGCCTCTTATCATTTAGTTATTCCTAACTACACAAGTGTAGTCTTACTAGCGATCTCAAAATGCATCACAAAACAAGTTCTAGAATCTATTATACTACCGGTTCACAGTCGAAGCATTAAAGATGAATGCTTTAATTCCTACAAATCTAAGGGCGATCCTCACATTTTGGGTGGAATTTAAGTGGTAAAGGGTTTTTTGTGCTAGTCATATAATTTCCTATCCATGAGACGCTTTATTAAGACTTATGGCCCACTCCTATATGTCATGAAAATTTTAAATTTGGTGCAAATATTACCCTAACCGATATCTCTCATGGTTTATTACACAAATGAAATTGGACAAAGCAAATAATCAAGGATAAGCATAGTTTCAAAGTTCTCATTTTATTTTCCCTCCCTACACTTAAACTGAACATTGTCCCCAATGTTCCCCGAAAGTATCAAAGTTATGATAATGGAAGGTAATTAAAAGTGAAAGAAACTAGTACTCCCCTAATTAGCTTGGTAGGATCCGTGTGAAGTGGTGGTTACATCTTTCTTCAAGAAGAATGTTTGCGTTAAAAGCTCATTCTTATCTTATATATCTTCTTCTTGATAAATTAAACCTGCACACTTGAAGAAAACAAACGAAACCTTCGCGTAAAATCGGCGGTAACAATATATATATATATGACTCTACTAAACTAGGATATAATGCTTGTGGATTGGATGTTTACAGATTTTCTGGAAAATTAAGACCTGGAAAATTCCAAAATTTTATAAGTATCTCAGAAAACGAGAAAAAGTAACAAGCTAATTATGCTCCTCCTGACGCCGTCAGGTTGCGATCCTGACGCCGTCAGGTTATCCTGACAGAAACTGGTCTGCGATTTTCTGGAAAAAATTCTGGAACATTTTTTTCTTTAAAATCTGGAAAAATTCCCTGGAAAACATCCATTACGACTTGATACAAGCATTTGACTCGAACAAACACACATGTATATCTTTTAATTAATTGTAATTCTCATGTTTACGTTTCTATTGAAAACGTGTGTAATCCTCCCTACACTTATCCCTTATGTAAAATACCTTTATATGTAATTAAGACGAGGTTAAATACAAAATAAAGCATTTTTAAAAATTTAAACATGAGAATAAACAATCAATAAAAGATACACGACACAAACAAGCAAACAATTAAGCATGGGTTGCCTCCCACGAAGCGCTTTTCTTTATTTATAAGTCTTGTAGCTAGACTCGAAGTCGTGCCCTTACGTTGCTCTAATCTTAGAGGCCCATTCGATCTCCTTAACCCTTCTCTCATCACGAATATACTCAGGGCCTAACTTAAGACAAGCAGTGTAGTAAACCTTGTTCTTCCAATCTACTTCTAATGCCGGAATGTTGTCCACATCTAAATCATCAATACCCTCAAACTTCTTATTTTTGTAGGGCATTATTTATTTAACACTCTAGGCTCCGTTTGAGAACTTGACTATTCCTTCCTCTTGATCATAAACCATCTCAGATTCCTCTATAAATAGTCTCCCAAGTATCACATCCCCTAAAAACCTATGAATGATGCCCTTAACATTTTTCAGGATCATGAAATCACACCTATATGTGAAGTTACCTACGAAGACATGCAATCCTTTAACCCTCCCAACATAGTTACTCTCTTTCTTAGGGCGAAAGGGGTCCCTCATAGGTTCTAGCTTTTTGCTCATGATCCAATTGTAGTAGATCCTAGACATTATATTGTAGGATCGTGTATTTTATGTTGTTTAGATGATCCGAGTGGTCTAGGATGATGATATTATATGAATGCCATGGTTAGAGAGATGAAGAGAGTAGAGAGGGAATTCTAGAGAGATAAACAAGAAAATGTAAAAGGTTAGATTAGAACTTCCAACCCTCTACCTTGGGAGGTAGAGGGTATTTATAGTTACAGACACTACGTTCTCCTGACGGACTGTGGATCAGGCATACAGTAGGTAAAGACCCGTCCTTCCTCCACGGTGTTACACTAAACTAAACTACGCTAATAACTAACTAATAAACTAACAAATAACGTAACTAACGATATGTCTACGAGCTAACTTATGCTAGATAATATTTGGGGTGACTGATACTTCACTATGGAATTTCTAATTCCTAACAATCTCCCCCTAAGGGAGGTCACCCCATGTTTTACATTTCGAATCCTAGCATTCTATTTAATCTTCAGTCTTGAGCTCGTAGACTTTAATTCTTCAAATTCAGCAATCTTTGTGCTTTAGCAGTGACTCTTCATAGTCCGAATGATTTGTACTTTCAGTTGAGGTCTTTAACTGATCCACATCTTTGATGATCTTCGAGCTTTCTTTGAGATCATCAGCCACATTAAATCTCTGGCTCACCCTTTGCAGTGTTGCCTTAATGTGATGTTGTGACTTATGGACCGACATGCTCACACTTTCAGGATCATGAAATCTTTCCATAAGAGTAGTGGAAGCTTTACTGGTTCATGATATTTGCAGCAGTGTAGCAGAAGTATAGTATAAAAATATCAGAACCGGGTTATGTAGATATGCACAAGTCATGATTTCTTCAATTAAGTGTGGATGCTGAGCATGCGGCTTTGGATTGACTTCTCAATTCTGATTAGCTGCAACCGTCCAAATGTATCTGCAAACAACAGTTAGCAATAAATCACATGAAAGTGTCTTTGATGACTTTCGTTGAATTGAGGTACACGGCCCACGGTTCCCTGTTGATCAGTACAAGTACTGCCTGTGATCAGGTATAATTCCGAAGAATCTCCTTGACAGGGTTTCGCAGCTGCTCTAGCCGTTCTCAAACCGGAACGTCTCAAAGAAGACAACACGGAGTGAGTGAACCAGCGAATTGAGATTCACTGATTGAAGAAAAATTGATTTGAAAAACAATCGCGTATTGCTTAGAAGAAAGAGTTTTGCAATACGACGAAGGTTTTACGTGATAGATCAATTTTCAATCGAAAATACTTTTTGTATTTGAAAAAGAGTACACATTCGATGTGCTAGAGAAAAGAAGAGATTTGCACATCGAATGGTTTTTCCAAAAGTATTTGTTTCAATCAGAGATACTTTTTGTGTTTGAAAACATGAAAACACATTCGATGTGCTAGAGAAAAGAAGATTTGCACATCGAACGGTTTTTCCAAAAGTATTCATCAATTCATTTCCTGGACCAAGGTTGATTCAAGAATGAATCTCCCCATTGTTTCTATCTAGTTGTCACAAGCTTGATCTTTTGAAAAGATCTCATATGTCACCCACCAAGAGCTTGTTTGATGTTGGCTCTAGAAGGATTTCCATCTTCATCGTGAATATTTTTACATATCACTCAGATGTTCTAGCAATACCACAAGGATAATGCGTAGGACTCTCAATATATACTTACTTTCCACATTGTGTGAAACAGCAAGTCTTCATTAATTTAGTGTCCTAATGAGATATTGTGGATGATCTCTTGGCTCTAGACTCAATTGTGCACATTTGGTTTCCTATGCCGAAGACTAGGGAGAGGTCTCCTTTTTCAATATCAACAATCTCTAAGAGAAAGTCGATAGATTATGTAGGTTCCCCGTGAGAATGAAACAAGCCCTTTTAAGAGGAACTTGAGTAGCTTGGGAAGTTAAGTGTAGTGCTTCACTGGGTCCATGACGTCTTGTTTTCAATACCAGTGTTACCTTAGTAACCACCAGTAGCATATGTATTGAACCCGGTTACTGCCCTAAGGTTGAATTATTGGAGGGCTATTTATTTTCACCCTTTTTCACATTCATTTCTTTTTCATTCTTCAACCCCTTCAGTGCTTACCAAGACTTCATAACTAGAACCTTGTTGGTTTTATTCCAGTTCTAGCTCTATCTCAGTCCGCACTCTTCCCATATCTCACTTTTCTCCTTTTTCATCATACCTAAGGACTCTACACTATCTAGTGGATTGTCCCTGGGTAGATCCCTCCGGCTCTGGCGGGATCATGGGAACGAATACCTAACCTAACCATCCTTATAACACCATGCATAAAGTTAATTGGTCGGTCTTTTGGTATTGTTCATTCCTTCTCGAAACCAATTGAAAAAACATTTGGAAAATCAATCAAGGTACTTGTGATATAAAATCAAAGCATTTTATACCTTAATTGTTTTGATCATTTAGAAATGCTCCCCCTCAACATGTACATATGATTTTGAGATTGTTTAGCACATGGAGGCAAGAGTTCTTTGAAATAATTTATTGATCACAATTTCCTTAGAAAAAGCCATTTGTATTTCTTTGGTAAATTCTCCCCCTCAATATGTGCGTAGGATATTTTAAATCATTTTATCACATAGAGGAAAGAGTTCTTTTGAAGTACATCCATGATCACAAAAGCCATTAAGAAACCATTTGCTCCCCCTCAATATGTGCATCGATAAACGAAAGAGTTTAGAACATATTAAAGAGAACTTGCACTTTGAATCAAAACGATCATCATTTATCAGATTTCATATTAAATCACAAATTCTCCCCCGATCAAAAATATCAAACCCTTTGAGATTTTGGATCCCAAGTGATTTAATAAGGTTTGGAAAACATGGGAGAATATGTGGCCTTGTTTAAATACTATTTTGGTTTTTGGTTAAATGCTCCTTCACAATCATGTGCATTATGTATTTCAAAATCGTTTGGCACATGAAGGAAGGAGTGCTTTAGAAACAATCACCCTTTTAAAAACGATTTGAGATTTAAATCACGATCTCTCCCCCGATCAAAAATATCAAACCATTTGAGATTTGTGATCCCAAATGATTTAAATCATTTACAAAATTTTGGGGAAAGACGTGGCAAAATTTAATTTTGAAAAATGACTGATAAGGAACAATTTTTCGACATTTAAGATTGTTAGTGTCAGGTATGATAGTTTTTAAGAGATCTTTAAGTAAAATAAAACAATTTCACAATCAAACAAGAACAGAAAAAATTTCATTTTGTAAGATCTTTGGGTTTTAAAGAAAATCATACCATGACATAACATTAAATCTTTAGATCACCACTTATTATTATACAACCGGACCTTTTATGAAGAAATATCGATTGAAAATATTTTATTTTAAATCACTCTCCCCCTCAATTGATGACCGTAGTCGATGATTGAGCAACTTAAGTTTTGATAAAATGAAGTTCGGTGATTTTCAAAATTAAGTCCAATTTATTTTCAAGACCAATATTTTTCCATTTTTCAAAACAATATTTTCAAAAATTGTTTAAAAATGGTATCATCCACTACTTTTCCAGCACAAGATACGTTAGGTGGTGTAGAAGCTGCTTCTGTTGTTGCTGTAAGGCTGGAAGAAAATCGTCTGCTGAAGCAGTGAGACGTCTTACGTTGCATGTTTTTATGCCAACTCACCATAGAGGTCAAATTAAGCTCCGTTTCTTCATTTGATGATGAAGAAAACCATCTGCTGATGCAGTGAGACCTCTTACGTTGCATTTTTTCATGCCAACTCTCCATAGAAGTCAAATTAAGCTCCGTTTCTTCATATGTCAACCCAAGATATAGTTACCCTTTCCTTTCGGCATCCAATCATCATAAATTGTGGGATCCGGATGGGGAACATTCTTATATACCAATATACCTGCATACGTTAGTGAACACACATACAGATATATGGTGGTCGACAACACCCAAACAGCAATCGACTAATAAAAGTCAATTCAACATATCAATCAAATCATGTAAAGGCATGGGAATAATGTGTTCATCAAACTCTAATCATCTAATCCTAACAATCATATCCTAGGCACCTAGTCCTTCAACGTAGGTTAACATCATTTTCAGTTAAGCATATAGGATAATTAGATGAGCTCGTTAGATGATATAGATTTGAAAACATTCTCCCCCTCAATCAATGACTTAATTTTTGAAAAGTTTTAAAAGCGCTGAAGTCATTGATTGAGTTTTCAATTATTACAAAAACTCTGAATATGATAGATTTTCAAGCAACTCATTTACCACCATTTAGTTAAAACAAATATTTTTCTGAAGAATTTTTTGAAGGAAAAATATTTGAGTAGGAACAGCAGTCCTTCGACATACTTTCCTCATATTGTTTTAGGATAAGTGCACGAAATTTTTGAAAATCGTTTAAGCGTAGCACTTTCCTTTTTGAAAAACGGGTTGCTATCCGAAATAATAGCAAACCATAGTTTAAGTCCAGGTTACAGTCTAAAATAACTGTAAGCCATAGTTTAAGCCCGGGTTACAGTCTGAAATAACTATAAGCCATAATTATAGACATGTTTTGAAAATAAATATTTACACCTTCTGCTCGAACTTCATCTATGGTCCCGTGCCATTATTGAATGACATTTCTAAGACCGTAGATGTTATCGATACCAGAAGACATGTCTTGAGAAAACAATATTTTTTGTATTTTTCAGATTTTTAGATTTTTATGGGTTTTTGTTGATTTTATATTTTTCTATTTTTCTTTTGTTGGTTTTATATTTTTCTATTTTCTTTTTGTTAGTTTTATATTTTTGTATTTGGTTTTTAATAAATATTTACAACGATAGAATAGATTATATAGTTTAAGAGAATGATAATACGAGTACCGAGATAAGGATATCGAGCAGCACGTCGTAGATGATAGAATTTGTCATCTCTTAAACTTCCACCACCAAAGCTTCCGAGGCCCCAGAATTGGAAGACAGAAGATAGAAGATGAGCCTTTGAGAAAGAGAGACTTTGGCAGCTTCCCCCTAAACCGAAAATCCTTTAGTTGAGTAGATTCAAAGCTCTTTTTCAAGCTTGCCATAGCCAGATGCACAAAGAAGCACACCATTATCATCGAGTTTGCTGCTCCTTTTAAGAAAGATCATTGATTCTCCGTCTGGGTTTATATCATCAACAAGAACAGCAACGTATCATCCAACTCATAAATAATCTTCTCAAATTTCATAACCATTGAAGTCTGAAGCAATCCATTCCAAAAGGTGTCACGAGACAAATTCCCCCACATAGTTAAATTGATGCAGTCAGTCTCTTAGACTAGAGCTCACAAACCCGAATACACATATACCCGAAGACAGAGAAACTTATACCATTGAAGTAGCAGATTAAGTCCAATAGCCAAAGAATAACCCCGATGTATACTTTTCTCTCCCCTAAAGAAAGTGTATGAAACTCAAGAACCCGAAGTACCCGAATCCCTAAAGAGAGAATAACAGATAACATTGAAGAAGCAGGCCAAATCACTGATTATCTCTGCGGATGACAATCTCTGCGGATGTCAACTCCTGAATAAGTGATTATATCTCTGAATCATTGATTAAGCACTTAAGTGAAATAGCTAAGCGTCCCAAATGTACACAATCTTTCTCCTCTGATGATTGCGATAGCATCGAAATCATCACACACTTGTGTACCTCTTTTAACTTCAGAAACTAACTCTTCCATCTCTTTCCCCACATAGTTGGAATAAGAACACTAAACGCCATGAGTCGAACCTTGAGTTTCTCTGCGGTAATGACATTAGTCTTCCCGGGATATCTTCAATCACTTAGAAGTATTAAGTTCATCAATGTTTACTCACGTTTAGATGCGTGTCTCCTTCCCCTTTGCTGGTTTTGATGCTTCAGAATCAGCAACACATAATAAGCCCGTATACTAGAAATCTGTTGAGAAGAACACTTGAACTCTTGTGAGAATCAACTTGCTGAAGAATATGAGCAAGTCTAATTGGGGATTAACTTTGGCTTTTCACTCTCCCCTAATTAGTGCTCTCCCCTAAACTGACAATCTTTATGATGAATGCTTGAATTAAGAAGAAGTCTTTAGATCGTTAAATGCAACTCGTCTTTAGTCTTCTAACATGTACCAGAAAGTGTAGAACCGACTGTAGACTCGACCTTCTTCAAGATTGTCCAACTGGGAAATAGAAAGTCAACATCTTCAACTCACCAAATGCATTCCCGTTAACTTACAAATAGCAAATCCCCTTAAGTCAAATCCCTCCCAATCAAACAAGAACAGAAAGATGTTCATTAAGGAAATCAGCCCCGCAACTGGAAGCACTTTGTCATTAATCAACTCAGCCCATGTGAAGATGTCAACCAACGGCTCTTAGAAGAAAACTCCATGTGAAGATGACCCGATAAGAAGAAGCTCGGTTCTTACATGAGTTGGGAGCCGTATGACCATATATTCTCAGATATCGATCAACCATGCAGTAAATTCACACTTTTTCTTCACCTCAAGAATTGCATACGGAGTTGCCATTCTTGATTGAATAAGTGAATATCTTCAACAAATGTAGTCTCATCACACTACTCCCCTTCAAAGGTAGCATATGATGTCGCCATCGTCATTATGATTGAGCAAGTGGAATAAGAAGACAATCAACAGTAGTTCGGTTCACTTGATGACTGAAGCGCTTGGAAAAAGCAAGAAGCATGTTGATGAGAATGGTCATAAATAAGAAGATTTCTCTTCTTCCGAAGATAAATCGCACTGAAACATACACTTTTCTTTTCTTTAGAGAACGAGGCTTGAACTGTTGTGTTCAAACGTCATTATCTCACTCTTTTCAACCTCTATTGGCAACTTGTAATCAACCCCATTATCATTCAGTAGGATCTTTGTCGTGACAGCTGATGGAGAAAACCCAATATGATGAATTTGACCCTGAAGTAAACTAACCCGAACTCGTGACTTAAACTTGCACATATGTAACAAAGAGCAGTGCTGAGACTTCATCCTCCATTGAATCTCTAAGTACTCAATACTCTTCATCCAACCAACCATCAAGTATAAGACGTACATCACCTCTTGAAAATCCACAATTGAATGTGACACTGAGCACTACAACGTAACTCCTTAAAGTGATAGTTATTTTGTGGTGGTAAGAGCCCAATTCCCCCAAGTGGTAAAAGAAAAGGAAAAAGTCACCCAATAATAACTAGATTTCCAAGTCTTTGTTTTTTTATAATAAGCTCGAACAAGGATCTTGAAGAATCTTCATCCAACCATCCCTGATACCTTCAGATACTAAGTACACTCGCTCGTGATATTTCATTTCAACCTCAAATAAATAATAGTGAATTAACCCCGTTGTCACATCTTTTGGTTAGAAGCTTACATCTAGCCTCCTTTGATGTTTTAAGTGAACTATGATAATGGTTTTCAACCCGACCATGGTTAAAGGCACATAACCCTATAAAACCATGTAATAACCAAACTGCCATGACGAATATCCAAACATACATCCAATTCATGAAGTACACCCTTTTATCCCTTCTTCAAAGTAGAAACCATAGCACCAGCATTAGATAATATCCCGAAATACACTTTCCTTTCTCCAGGATGGTTTCATCATCACGGGATTTTACAATTCTATGGTCTCAACCGAGAAATACTTTCTTTCGCGGGATTTTACAAAACCAAGAATAAACCGTAAGATAAATCCGGAAATGCACTTTACTATTATCAGGATGTTTCCATTGTCACGGGATTTTACAAGTCTATGATTTAAATAGAGAAATAGATTCTTTCACGGGATTTCACAAAATCAAGACAAAACCGTAAACAATGTCAGCTTGAATGTGTTATGACAACTTTGGTTGCGGTGAATATCTGTTTTAGGGGAACATGCAGCGGTTCATCAATGGTTCATTCTCTAACATCAACAATATCATCAACCATCCAATAAACACTTTGGTAAACACATCATTCACGCATTCTATCGGGTATTGCAGTGACAACATGGAGAAGTAAACCCGATATTCCAAACTTGATCATGAATTGAAATTCCCCAGATTTGTTACTTAAACTTGTACTAATCCTTGTGAAGAAGAAACGGTGTACCCAATGTACAAAACCTCTTGACGTATCCTCAACTGCGTGAGACACCGAAGTGATAGTTACGTTGTGGGTTAAGCGAGAAAGAATCACAAACGTAACTAAATAGCCAAGTCTTTATCACACTCTATAAATGCCCAAACAAGTCATCTTTGCGAAAGGGTAGAAAGAAAGGAGACGAAATAAGTAAGCGCGCTCGGAAAACCCCACTTTAATTCCAAATAAGAAATACCGTCCAAATAGCCCTGCAGTCAACATTTTCAATATCAATAAAAGCCGTAACATAATGTACTCCGTGAAAATGTATATACCAAGGTACCAAACCTCATAACCTATTGAATCTCACCATCACACCAAATCTCATCATCAAATCTCATCAATGCATCTCACACAATCCAGATCTCGTAAAATCACATCATATCTCATATAAATGACCCAATTTTAAGAAGCTTATCAGTTCATTATCCAAATTATTTCAACCCAATTCACACTCCCAAGTTCGGTCCAATTTACATCCAAATCCATCCCACTTGATTTGTATTTGATTCAAATGAATTCATTTTAAGTCCAAGTAGAATATAGACACAAGAGGCCCATTTCACAAAATATTACTCCAAACCAAATATTCAAACGGGTTGGACAAATTCCAAATAACCAAATCTCGCACCTTATTACACCTAAACAAATCGGTTGGCCCATTTCTAATCCGATAAATCGTTAGAAGTAGTAATAAGTCTGGTTCAGTGTACAAAACTCATTCAAAACAAAAATATGTTGGTTCCATGTAAATATGTTTTGTGAGTTTGTCTTTATGAGAATCCCCTCAAATCATCAATTATTAGTGAAAATGGGAGGCTTGAAAAATCAGTGATACCAAAATTATCTAATTATGAAGCTACTCCCTCCCCATAAAAAGACCTCGTGACAAACAAATTGTTAATATGAATAGCAAACGGCCCATACAAATACACGGAGGCCCAACAGATCCATTACCCACGAGCCATGAAGTGTATACTAAGGGAGAGATTAGTTCGGCCCATCTGATCCTCTCCTAGCCCACGAATTTTAGACCTGATCCCAAGATAATCCTAACCCTAATCTTTCGGGTTATAAAATGCACACTAATACCACACACATGTCCTAATACATCTCTCTTGGAAACCCTAATGCAAATGTATCCGCCCCCTTTTACATCAACAACTCAAATCACTTAAATCACATTTCACAAACCCTAATAGTATCTCATCAGATCCACCTTGTATACATTGAAATCGAACATGAGCACCTCGCCACAGGGTTGGCATGAGGTAGTCTTCAACGTGGCCACTGGGATGGCACGACATCAAGGTAGGTTTTCATTATTCATTAGTTTTTCCTTATTGAAATTAACGAATGAAAGATGAGACGAAATCAGTTAGTTTTGTTCTCACTTTAAGATTCGAACAATAAAATGAGGTGCAAGCTTCACACTTTGATCTATGATGAGTATCCCCTTGGTTCATTGATGTTAAACATGAGATTATGACATACCAAAAAGGGTAAACTGAGATCAATCAAGGTTACCGAATCATGTATTAATGTTTAAAACAAACCAAGAAACAGAAATAACATTATTGTTATTATCTTTTTCTTATTATGTTTCGGATATTAACAAGAAGTTTATAGATCCATGATGTAATCTTTCTATTTCATGTGTAAGACTCGTAATTGTCTTGATGTAACCTTTTAAGTACCACGAAATAAAGTAAACTGAGATCTAATAATCTTTTGGTCATTTTGAGATAATATCTGTGATGATAAGTTGTTTGTGTGAAGGACTTCCAAGGTCTTGATGTTACATTTACAAACACAAATAAAATCTGAGATGAGTGATTGTATTATTCTAGTGATTATGGGTCTTGATTTAGGATAGAGTTTTGGATCGGTGAAGATAGATTTGTGTGATATAACCATCAATTTAATGATGTATTAGGAAATCCACAAAAGATCTGAGATTATTTGACATTTTTCTTTTCCATGAGTGTTTGATGAGATTGTTGGATGAATTAAATGAGGATTTTTGTGGATATGAATCGGTT
Source organism: Chrysanthemum seticuspe (assembly GCA_019973895.1). Classification (NCBI taxonomy): domain Eukaryota; kingdom Viridiplantae; phylum Streptophyta; class Magnoliopsida; order Asterales; family Asteraceae; genus Chrysanthemum; species Chrysanthemum seticuspe. Next base: position 248,390,385 of record BPTQ01000004.1, read on the forward strand.
TGAGTAGAATGTTTTATGAATTGATGCGTTTGATGAATATTGATGTAGTTTAGTCTTGGGGTTAAGATTTGTGTGAATAGATGATTGTGAAACTGTCAACATATTAGATCACCTAGAAATCATTTGTTGATGTTGATTTTGGTTCAAATCGCTTCATCTAATCTGTGACAAGTCGCTTCATTCATTACATCTCAAATCGCTAACTTAGTACAAGAGTCATGTGTCAAGTCGCTACTTGATTTTGTGTCAAGTCGCTATTGACTTGAGTTGACTCAAGAGTCAACTCGCTTTAGACTAAAGTGACAAGTCGCTATACAAACCTTGAATCTGGACAAAGTGACAGCTTGCATACCAGTAAAAGACAAAGTGCTCAAAAGCATTTTGGACAAAAGTTACACAAGTCGCTACGAAGAACATGACCACAAGTCTCTACGAAGAACATCATTAATACCAGTAGCTATAACTTCAAACTATTAGCATCTTACAACCAGATTCAAAACTGCTTTAGAGACATCATGTATAACCTGTTATATGACTTTTTAGAACATTTTGACAATGACACCATTTAAGTTAAAACCAGTAAACAACATAAAAATTTTAAGACCAACTTCAATAGCTTCATCAAATAGTATGACCATGAGAAAACTTGTTTCCAAAAACAGAACCAAACCACATGCAAAAAAACCATACAAAACGCATAAAAAACAAGTGTAAAATCATATGAATCATCAAGAACAACACAACCATGGCTCTGGTACCATTTGTAGGATCGTGTATTTTATGTTGTTTAGATAATTCGGGTGGTCTAGGATGATGATAGTATATGAATGCCATTGTTAGAGAGATGAAGAGAGTAGAGAGGGAATTCTAGAGAGATAAACAAGAAAATGTAAAAGGTTAGATTAGAACTTCCAACCCTCTAATTTGGGAGGTAGAGGGTATTTATAGTTACAAACACTACGTCCTCCTGACGGACTGTGGATCAGGCATACAGTGGGTAAAGACCCGTCCTTCCTCCACGGTGTTACAATAAACTAAACTACGCTAATAACTTACTAATAAACTAACAAATAACGTAACTAGCGATATGTCTTTGAGCTAACTTATGCTAGATAATAATATGGAATTTCTAATTCCTAACATATATTCATGGGTGCCTTATAGTCAATGTAAGTGTGATCCCTATATAAGTATCCAATCATGCATGGTATCTTGATGTTTTTAGGGTTACCCCTTCTTATGCGAGGTTCGAAAGGTGGTCTCGGGAAGTTAACTATGTTATAGTGATAAGGGGTTTACTTCCCTTTAGGGTATGAATCGAAATACTCCCTAAGTTTCTCCTCCTCCTTACTATCCTCCATAATTTCTAACCCCTTATAATCTCCATCTTCTAAGTCATCATCCGAATCACTTAAGGTCAAATCACTATCTAGAGTGCTAGTAGTTTCTTTAAGGGCTTCCTCAAGTGCATTTTCAATTATCCTATTCAGTTTCCTAAGCTCTCCAATTTCACTAACAATACGTGCTCGAAGTTGGTTGGCAAAGGCTGGATCAAGTGGTGAGTATTTGTTTGGTGGTAAAGTGTTGTTTGGTGGGTTATCACCTTCCATAACGAAAAGTGATGGGGTTACTAACAAAGGTCACGAAGAAGGGGGATAGACTACGAGGAAGCTAAAAATGGGAAAAAATGCTTACTTGATAGGAATCAAGCTAGGAAACCTAAACGAGGTAGAATCCTAACTAGCTATTCTATTCCCTGACAGCGACGCCAAAAACTTGATACGCTTACACAGCGCGTTCAGGGTCAAAGGAACTTCCTTTTCGTCGAGCAAGTTTTTCAACACCCTAGGCAGTGAACCTAATCGTTGTAATGTAGTATTAGGGTAAGCTACGGGTATTGATATCGTTCTCTAGGGGAATAGGAATGCTAGTGAGAAGTTACTACGCTAAGGTTGGGGTTGAGAAAGATTATTTTTTTATCTTTTTTATATTTTTTTAGGAAATGGAAAGGTACGAATCTCGGGATTTGGATTTGGGGGTTGGTATTTCTACCGATTACTCTACTATTATCTATTCTAATTAACTAAGCTAAGAGTAGTCTATGTCTATTGTTGTGTGCTCGTATGATGATTAAAAATGTATTTACTTAGGTTTTATTACTCCCTAGTTATCTCTTATTGATGGTTGAATTGTCACGTCCTTATTCTTAACGCGTTGTGTTTCTAAGGTCGTAGGGTATGCGTTTATCCCTAACTCTTTGAAGCTACCAAAGGTTAATGACTACGAAATATCTAGGATTCATAAACTTAACACTAAGGTATTCTTTGGATGGTTAGCCTACAATAACTCTAGGTGATTATACACTAAGGTTCAACAAAGATTAATCAAGCATTAATAGCACAACAGATGACCTATCGCAATACTAGGTCAATCACAATTAAGATAAGAGACAACTAATCAATATTCAATAACTAAGTTTCATATTACCTAAGCAAACACACAAATAAATTAGCAGGACATGGAGAACATGCAAGCATACACACAATCAATTGAAGACATAATTGGATTAATGAAGTAAAACACTTATCTTGATGTAAGATAGGGTATGGAGCCCTAAAATACTGTACAAGACAGCCTTGGTTCGGTTTAGGTTTTTACTCCAAAAAACTACACACGGAAAATAGAAAAATTCGGATTCTATATATAGTGTTACAAACTGCGACCGCGTCACTTTTTAATTGTGACGCCGTCTGGTCGCCGTCATTAGGGTTTCGTCTTGACCACGTTAGAATTGTGACGACGTCACCTTATGCCTGTGACGCCGTTTCCTTCAGTCTCTGACGTCGTCTGGATCAAATCTAGGCCGTCTGAGCTGCGACGCCCTACTCTTTTAAAACCTGATGCCGTCACTTGTAAATAAGCAATTTGGCTACTTAGTCATCACAAAACTTGTTCCGACAGCGTCACAAGTAGAACCTGACGCCGTCCCCTTTTAATTCCGCAGCTTGAGTGTCTCGATTCTTGACTTTGGCCATTTTCTTCATATCTTCGCACCTTTTCGTCCAAATAAGTGCCATTCCAGCAATTTGCCTTCAAGAGACCTAAAAAGTGAAAAGGAACGAAATTAAGTAGTAACGGATACAAAAGTGATCAATTAAGGGCTTAAATGACCCCTCAAAAAGGTACCTTTTAAATACTTCTCAGAACACCACCGCTGGAGCCTCTAGGTCCTTTAATTTGTTGAAGTTCGAACTCTTTAGCAGCTTTCTCAAACCTTAGCTGCTTTAGAGTTTTCTGGAACTGTTTTTCTTCATCCTTAGGATCATTCTCCAATTCTAAATCTTCTTCTTCTTCTTCCTCTAGAGGCTTCTTCCCTTTGTCAGATGAAGGACTAGCAGGTTTGTCCTCTGACTTCTTGATGGATGTGTCATCTTTATGTACTTCAGAGTAGATAGTCAGATCATCCGACTCAGTTTTAGAATCGTCATCTTGTTTAATTGGTTCTGGTTCTGCTTTGGGATGAATGAAATTTTGGCTGGGACTTTCCTCTTTAGGCTTGGATGTCTTTTCTTATACTTATTTGTGCTTCCTGTGCTACCAGCTCTCTTAGCCCTTGTAGTAGCCACTGAAGTTGTCTTTTTATCCATGAACCCAACTTTTCCCGCACGCACTGCTTCCTTGTCACGAAGGTAGGATGGAAGAACCTTGATTTCATCGGTAATCAAGCAAACAAGTAGTTCCGCACCTTGTTTACGGGTTGCGGAGTCTTTGAACCTAACATAATTTAAGGTAGGCTCATACAACATGGAGTGTGTATCGGGGTCTTTAATTCTCAGTGGGATATCCTGGTGCTTTCCTAGAAGATTGTGGATAAGCAACTTGGGGTATCTAATGAAGGGAATCTTGGTACCATGCTTCCTGTAATGTTGCATCATGTCTTCCCAGATTAAGCTCGCATAATCAATGTGGTTCATATGAAACATTCCCCAGAAAGTTTGAAGATGCATAAGCTTCGAATGTTCATGACCACTATTTCTGCCTGAGACTGATTTGGCGATCATGATGTAGATAGTCCTCCAGGGTTGTGGGATATTTTTGAGATCGACACTGGAGTGGTTAGAGATGATACTAGAAGCTTCGTCGTATCCAATGTTAACCATGAAATCCAATACCTCCCGTTCATTAGGAATCGGAACGTATTCAGTAGAACAAATGACTGGAAGAAGAAGAATAACACGAAGATCTGCCACAGTGACCGTGACTTCCTTAGTGCCAAGGGTCACTTTAACTGCATTTTGACCATCAATTTTGTCCATAGTATGCCAGAACTGATGGATGTTGATTTTGGGTACTGTAGCAGAGTTGGTAAGCATGAGGTGGAAAGGATAAATCTTGAGAATGTCAACAATAACTCGGCATGAGGATTCTGAGCATGTGAAGTTGTCGAAGTCGACACGGAGATTATTCTTTCCAATGGTTTTGTTGTAAACGCAGGGAAGATATCAGCCATAGTGAGCTCATTTGGGGCATTGAGATTCTCTTGATTGACAGCCATTTCGTGATCTGAAAGGTATTGAGACAAAAGAACCAATATATTGAAACACATTGTGTTAGTTTTACTTTGATTTTATTATCCGATTACTTGTTTGAAGTTATCATGTTTATGAATGTTATGAGTCCAAAGTCACTTTAAGTCCAATTTTTTGAAGTTGATGTGATAAGTTACGTGAGTATGTTAATTTTGAAGTTTTAATATCCAAATTTCACTTAAACACACAACATTTTAACTTTTGAGAGCTTATGAGTAACATTTTGGTTTTTTGTGACTTAAGTGTAACTATTACAAGTTACTCTACGCGTAACATATCAAAATAAGGTGGTAAGTTGGCTTAAGTGTAAACCTATGAGTTTATGCATAAAAAAATGTGCTTTAGGCATAGGCGTAAGCTTAAGAATAGGGGCAAGCCTTAGGCGTAAGAAATTCTTACGCGTAAAACTAGTCCAAAGGCTTAACTGCTTATGCATAAGCTTTTAGCAGAATGTTACGCGTAAGTTTTACTCGTAAGAGCAAAGCTTAGGCGTAAACATCTAAGTTTACGCATATCCTTCGAGGATACACGTAGTCCCACTGTAGACCCCTTATGCGTAAGAGTTACGCGTAAGATTTCTCTTATGCGTAACCTTTACGCATAAAGGTTTTCCATATGCGTAAGTCATGAACACCTTTAATCTGAACTTTACGTGTAAGAAACATGAAACACATAAACATAAAAACTTGATTCCTAATTAATCCTAACACTTTCAGAAACACACAACAGGCAGAAAGTCAGATCATATAAGCTCAGATCAGCTTAGGCGTAAAGTGGCTTAAACCCTAATCCCTAGATTCTACGCTTAACAGATTCAACCATGTAATTCAATCAAGAAGAGTTTCTGCACAATCCTAGATGTCTAAGAAGTAGTTTGTGTGGAAAACTAGAAGGGGGGGGGGGGTTGAAGAGTTTTGCCGATTTTAAGTTAGTTTCAAAAAATTTAGATTCGATATTATGTGAAATCGTATGGATGTAGAGAAAGTATAGATCTAATGATAAAGCAAGTAAATAAAGTAAAGCAAGGGATAGAAATGACACAACCGATTTATAGTGGTTCAGCTACAAGGACACCTTCCTTGCCCTACTCCACTCCCCGAGTCACCTACTCGAGAGTTCAAGCACTATGTCAACAAACTCCTTCAACTTGGCAGAGAAGCCTTCACAACGTTGCTTACACCTTTTTCCGGTACAAAGCTAAATACCGAGTCCGTAACACGGTGGACCAAACCAACACGACTATTACACAACAACTATGTGAAATATCAAATACAAGATCTTTGCTACAGAAATCTTGTGGAGGAACAAATCAATTAAGGACCCATTGCTTGGATGACTTGTAGAATTCTCGTGATCTCGCCTTAGCGAAGGACCTATATGAGAATCACAAAAGAAAGAAAGAAGAACAACTCTCTAGATCAAGTGATCTTTTGTTAGAAGAGAATGAGAGAATATGAGAGAATTAGTAAGAAGAGGGGTGAGTTAGAATGAAAAAATGGCTCTCTATTTATAGGCAAAACTTGCCACTATTCCCCGGATCCCATGGACCCTCCCTTAAGGGATCCGCCTAGTGTAAACCTAGGGATCTGTGGTACGCTCCTCTTTGCCCATGGGTTTTTTGGTTATGGGTAATGGGTCATGGGTTATGGGTTGGTCCATGGGTATTTCTTTAGGTACAATGTATCTAATGAGTACAATGTATCTAGTCAAGTGGGTATGGGTCAATACCATGGGTTATGGATATGATCCATGGGTTGTGATTTTTACCCATCCTAATAAACTATTACAACAAATGATTTATTACAACAATTTCTATTAAGTGACTATATGTAAATGCTTTACAAAAATAACATGTATCCTTATAATTTTACTTATGATAACATTATATTTGTTATCAACAAAACCCAAAGAGATCGCAAAATATTAATAAACGTTTTTACGGTTTATTTGTATTAATAATCTCCCCCTTTTTGTTGATGACAAAACATAATGTTATGATGCGTAAACTTAAGAATAGATGTATGTTTGGAAATCCCCTAAGTTTTACTTCTTCTCCCCTTTTTTGTCAAAACAAAAAGTTAACCCATCGAAGAAATAAAATACGGATCAAAGTCCGGAATGTTTGGAAGTGGTGGTGGAAAAGAACCGAGATGTTCTTGTAGCTCAATGGGAGCTAAGGGTGGTGAGGTTTCAAGGTCTTTGAAAATTGTGTTTGGAGAATTTGGAGGTGTCAAAAAGGCTATTTCTTTTTGTTTTGGTTGTTGAGATCTTGTTGGAGTCTTAAGGAGTTCCAAAAGAGTGACTTTAGGTGGTGAGTTGATGGATGATGAAGTTGGTGTACTTGTTGGTGATGAAGGAGGTGCTATAATGGAAGCATCTTGTGGAGAGTTATTTGTTGGTGCTGAGCCATTCGATGATGGTTTTGCTAAGCAACAAGTCCGGATGCTAATCCGTGCAGATATCCTAGATTTTGATTGTGGTATTTTGGAAGGTGGGAGAACAAAAGTTTGGATTTCATGAAGGGGATTGTTTGTACTAGGTGATTCATCTAAGTTTGAAGATCTTTTGGATGACATGTTGTTGTTTTTTTGTGAAGATGAGATGAATATGCAAGTATTTTGGGAGTGCTATATATATAGAAAAACAATGCATTGTAATGAATGCTTGAACCAAAATGTGGATTAAAATCTAATGATTAGATATGAATTTAAGGCATGTGATCATGAGAACACAAGCATTAAAGAACATATTCCAAAAAAATAGAAAAATATTGGAGTTTTCATCTAAAGTGAGAAAAATAAAAGATAAAACTAGCTTCTGTCTCACAGATCCCACGGATCCTTCCCTTGAGGGATCCGTCCAGCATTAAGGCTGGGATCCGTGGGACTGGTGATTCAGGCAGCATAAAATTTTCTTTTTGGAAACATTTTTGCCTAGTGTGAGCCTATATGCAAACTATTTGGAGTTGCGGTTATCTCGACTCCTAAAACGAAAAGAAAAATAAAATAGAAGTGAAAAAGCATACTATTATGTGAGATAACCTGATTCATCCCAAACCGTCAAGTTTTATCACGCAAGCTAGCCACTTGTGAATGGCTAACTGATAACGCTACACGCGTCGTTCGGGGTCAAGGAAACTTCCTTTTCTTCGAGCAAGTTTTATAACACCCTAGGCAGTGAACCTAATCGTTGTAGTGTAGTAATTAGGGTAAGCCACGGGTATTGATATCGTTCTCTAGGGGAATAGGAATGCTAGTGAGAAGTTACTACGCTAAGGTTGAGGTTGAGGAAGATTATTTTTTTATCTTTTTATGTTTTTTTAGAAATTGAAAAGGTACGAATCTCGGGTATTGAATTTGGGGGGGGGGGTTGGTATTGCTACCGATTACTCTACTATTATCTAATTATCTAAGCTAAGGTTGTGATAGTCTATGTCTAATTGATGTGTACTCGTATGATAGTTTAAAGATGTGTTTACTTAGGTTTTACTACTCCTTAATTATCTCCTATTGATGGTTGATTTGTCACGTCCTTATTCCTAGTTGCGTTGTGATTCTAAGGCTATAGGGCGTGCTTGTTTCCCTAACTCTTTGAAATTACCAAAGGGTCTTGTTTACAAATCCTCTAGTGATTTATAGACGCCTACTCTACGGTTGTCCTTGAATACTTTATCCTACAATTACCTAGATAATTATATTCTAAAGTTCACAAAGAAAAGTCAAGCATTAAGTACACAACGAATAATCTAGCGCACTCTAGATCATTAGTCAACTAAGATAAGTATCAACCAATCAATATTCAATAATTAAGTTTCATATTCCCTAAGCAAACACACAAATAAATTAGCCGGACATGGAGAACATGCAAGCATACACACAAATAATCAAAGACATAATTAAATAAATGAAGTAAATACTTATCTTGACGTATAATAGGGTTTAGAACCCTAAAATACTGCACAAGAAAGCCTTGGTTCGGTTTTAGGTTTTTACTCCAAAAGACTACACACAAAAACTGAAAAATTCGGATTCTATATATAAGATTACATCTGCGACGGCGTCACCTTATGTTTCGTGACGCCGTCATTAGGGTTTCGTCTTGGCCACGTAAACCTTGCGACGGCGTCACCTTATGACTGTGACGCCGTCCCCTTCAGCTATGATGCCGTCTTGGCTGCATCTAGGCCGTCTGAGTAGCGACGGCCTATTCCTTTAGAACCTGACGTCGTCCCTTGAAAACATGCAATTTCGCCTCTGAGCCGTCGCAAAATGCCTTCCCGACGGCGTCGCAGATATGCAGTGACGCCGTCGCCTTATGTTTCAGCAGCTTTGAGTGTCTCGATTCTGACTTTGGCCATTTTCTTCGTATATTCGCGCCTTTTCGTCCAAATAAGCATCATTCCAGCATTTTGCCTTCAAGAGACCTAAAAAGTGAAAAGGAACGATATTAAGCAATAACGGATACAAAAGTGATCGAATAAGGGCTTAAATGACCCCTCAAAAAGGTACCTTTTAAAACCTTATCAAATATCCCTACACTTGGTATTTGCTTGTCCTCAAGCAAATGTGCTTTTAGCCAATTAATTTATAAGTTAGGGGTCATGAAGCATCCATTCAAAACGGTCCACAACACATATAAGCCCCGCAAAAGTCATAACAAGCACGGAAATTACATACTAGCACCTCACATGGGGTGTTTGGATACTCACATCTCTCTCGGGTGTATATATGAAATATAACAAATCGGAAATGGAAGATAAACACTCATTAACCGGTCCTAGTACATAGATTACCATAGGCTTGAGAATAGATCAAACCTCCGTTGGCGTAAGCACCTAGGAAAGACTATCAAAGAGGTCTTTTAAAGGGTTGTAACGTTAGGCTTACGGTAAGGAAATGAAGGGTTTGGTGGAATAGGCTATTTAGTGGTGGATAGTCAAAAATCTCTATGTTGCAAGTATACGAAGAATGGCGTTGCTAAGCCAAGACTCGACACTCTAAAACTCTAGGCAACGAAAATAAACAAACATAATTTAAAAGATAGATGTAGGATGGTAGCCCGTATGGTTGTTTTTTTTTTTTTTTTTTTTTTTTTTTTTTTTTTTTTTTTTATATTTTTTTCTGAATTTTTTTTTTTTTTTTTTTTTTTTTTTTTTTTTTTTTTTTTTCATACACTTTTACTCTACCATCCTCTACGGTACATCAAAATGATAGGGATTTATAGACACATCCCTACACTTGAGTTTTTATTACTCTAACACTAATTTGACCCGAATTGAAAAGATCAAAACACTTGGAGTACATTATTATGCAAACAAAGGGAATTTGAGTTTAACGTTCTCTTCCCTATATTTCATAAACTTTAACCTTTCCCATGAATCCCAATCATCCCAAAACTGTATACAAAGGATATGACTCGACTTAGCAACTCATGCAAGCAACCAGATAATTGAACTAAGGGTTTTAGGTGATAACATAAATTTGCACTAAAAGTGAGTGCAATAAAGGGTAGGCTAAGGCGATTTGGGTGTATATTTGGGGGTGGGGTGTAAACAATGCTCTTCATTGATATTCCGGAAAAACCGAAACATCACGAGAACCGCGAAAAGGATAGGCTCTGAGGGGTTAACTAGGGGTATCGTGTACTAAAGATGAGTACAACGCAAAGGGTGTGGGGGAATTACTCAACCGAGGTGGAAGAAGTAATTATATTACAGGTATTAAACAAGGGTTATCCTAATGCCTCTTATCATTTAGTTATTCCTAACTACACAAGTGTAGTCTCACTAGCGATCTCGGAATGCATCACAAAACAAGTTCTAGAATCTAATATACTACCGGTTCACACTCTAAGCATTAAAGATGAATGCTTTAATTCCTACTAATCTAAGGGCGATCCTCACATTTTGGGTGGAATTTAGGTGGTAAAGGGTTTTTGTGCTAGTCATGCAACTTCCTATCCATGAGACGCTTTTGTTAAGACTAATGGCCCACTCCTATACGTCATGAAAAAATTTTAAATTTGGCTAAAATTACCCTAACCTACATTTTCTCATGGTTTATTACACAAATACACTTGGACAAAGCAAACAGTCAAGGATAAGCATAGTTTCAAAGTTCCCGTTTATTTTCCCTCCCTACACTTAAACTGAACATTGTCCCCAATGTTCCCCGAAAGTATCAAAGTTATGATAATAGAAGGTAATTAAAAATGAAAGAAACTAATACTCCCCTGATTAGCTCGGTAGGATCCGTGAAAAGTGTTGGTTAAATCTTTTCCAAGAAGAGTTTTTGCGTGAAAGGCTCCTTCCAAACTTGTGTAACTTCTTCTTGACAAACTAAACCTGCACACTAGAAGAAAACAAACGAAACCTTCGCGTAAAATCGGCGGTAATAATATACATAAGACTCGATTTAAACTAGGATATAATGCTTGTGGAATGGATGTTTACAGAATTTGTTTTGAAAGTTAAGATCTGGAAAATTCCAAAATTTTACAAGTAGCTCAGAAAACGAGAAAAAGTAAGCTGATATTTTTATTCCTTCCTGACGCCGTCAGGTTGCAATCCTGACGCCGTCAGGTTATCCTGACAAAAACTGGTCTGCGATTTTCTGGAAAAAATTCTGGAAAATTTACATCTTTAGAATCTGGAAAAATTTCTGCAAAAACATCCATTATGACTCGATACAAGCATTTGACTCGAACAAACAAACATATATATCTTTTAGTTAATTGTTATTCTCATGTTTACGTTTCTTATGAAAACGTGTGTAATCCTCCCTACACTTATCCTTTATGTAAAATACCTTTATATGTAATTAAGACGAGGTTAAAAACAAAATAAAGCATTTTTACAAATCTAAACATGAGGACAAACAATTAATAAAAGATATATGACACTAACAAGCAAACAATTAAGCATGGGTTGCCTCCCACGAAGCGCTTTTCTTTATTTAAGAGTCTTGTAGCTAGACTCGTAGTCCTACTCCTACGTACCGATATAAGTAAGTCTATCCTCAACAATGTCGTAGGGATCAAACTTATCATTCAAGTTCCTAGTAGTACGTTCGGTTAAATATGCCTTTTCAAACATCTCACCATCGGGATCATAGATTTGTATCCTAATGTGCCACCTTCCATTACCATCGCTAGGCGTTCTATTCCAATTCCACATGTGTTCGGATTTCTCAACTATCCATTTATTCATGACAAGATTAACGGGCAAGCATCCTAGGAACTCGGTCATCTTCCTAAATACTAAGGCGTCCTCGAACGGGTTCACTTCTATATCCCTAGCCAATTCTTGTTCTTGGAAAGTTGCTACACTAGCAAAGGCCTTATCTAGGTAAAAAGGTCTTTGGGGGCCTATGATGTTCTTCTCAATCCACGGTCCATATCGAGAAGGCTCTCTATCCAACCTAATCTCTTGTGGGATTTCCTCATCCTTGTAGTACGAATGCCTTTTGACATCGTAAACCGATCTAGCACTCCCCTCTCCTACCACTATTTTGGACATCTTACAATCGATGATGGCACTAGCGGTAGCTAAAAATCCTCTTCCAACTAGTAATGGGCATGTCGGGTCCTTATTCATGTCTAGCACATGAAAGTCGGCCAAAAGAGTCAACTCTCCTACATGTACTACCATGTCCTTTATTATTCCAACCGGACGTGCTATGCTACCGTCCGCTAATCCTAAGATAGTTTCCGTTGGTTCAATTTTACCTAAGTTGAGGCTTCTATGAAGGGACAACGGAACGAGATTGATGCATGATCCTAAATCGGCTAAAGCATCGAGTGGCTTGGAAGTTCCAAGTCTACACGGAAGAGTGAATAGCCCGGGATCATCTAACTTCTTAGGTAAGTTGTTTCGCACAAAGGCGGACCCATGTTTCCCAAGCCTAAGTTCTAACTCATATTTTTCTTTTAAAGCATTATAATAAGGTGCATGAGCTAAGACTTCAAGAATTGGTTTCTCTTGATAGAGTTCCTTGTACTCCTCCTCTAAACTAGGTTTGGATTCTTGGCTAACGGGTTTCTCAGGAGTAGGCTTTACCAAAGGTGCCGGGCCTTGGTATTTCTTGGATGACTTGGAACCCTTTTTGATAGCATTTACCGAGTGAACCGTTGGGTGAGAGGGGCATGAATGTGTGTTCTCCCATGATGAACTAGAACATGAAGTCGATGCAATCGAATTCACTTTTGGGTTCTTTATGGTATCACTTGGGAGTGCTCCAATTCCCCGCTCATTGAAGGCTTTTAAGAGGGCATCAAGCTTGGTTGTCATCTCGCTCTGTTTTTGCTTAAACTCGGCTTCAAGCTTATTCAATCGAGTTTCTTGGAATGACAAAAATCTAGATGCAATTGCTTCAATATTAGTGGGGTTCCTGGTATTAGAAGAATTGAATCTGTTAGGCGAACTAGATGAGCTTTGGGGTGTGCTTGAGTTTTGGTTCCACTTAAGATTAGGGTGATTTCTCCATGAGGGGTTGTATGAGTTTCCTAAGTTGTTTTGTTCGGGTTTGAAAGTGTACCACTTATCTCCCGCTCCGTCGGTACGTATGGAGGCGTAGTCCGCAAAAGCTTGTTCGGAGAGCCTTGAGCAATCACGAGTGTCATGGGGACCACTGCATAACTCACAAGGTAGAGTGATTTGATTCACTTGTCGTGAAGACTTAGGATTTTTGTAGGAACTCATGAGGAATTTAACTTGATCTTCAAGTTCAATCATCCTACGGTCGGGAGGAGGCAAGGAGATTGCCTTGACGGTTTTGGGAAGTTCACGGGGGTCATCCCAACTTTCGTTGTCATAGAGGGCAAGGTCCTCTATTATTTCCCATGATTCTTCCGCGGTGAGATCACTAAGTTTTCCACCGGCCGCTTGGTCAATGGATCGCTTAGTGGGGAAGTTGACATGATCATAAAAGATTTGGACTTGGAGCCAAAGATCAATGCCGTGATGAGGGACTTTATGAAGTAAGTCCTTGAATCGGGTCCATGCTTCGTAGAGAGATTCACCTTGACATTGTTGGAACATCAAGATGTCATTCCTAAGCTTAGTGGTTCTCCCCGGTGGGAAAAATTGAGCAAGGAAGCGAGAAGTAAGATCATCCCAACTTGAGATGGAGCCGGCGGGAAGTCGCTCAAGCCAATTACTAGCTTGGTCCCGTAGAGAGAATTGGAAGAGACGCAAGCGCGTGGTCTCCCGAGTAGTAGCATCAAGGTCGATGGAATCGACAATTTTGAGGAAATCCCTCAGATGCTGATTTGGATCTTCGGAACGAAGTCCATGGAATGCACATCCGTTTTGCACCAACCGGATGGTGTCGGATCGCAGGGCCGTAGTTTGGGCTTGGTCGGGAAGCTCAATGGTGTTCCTATAACCTAGGTGGTTTGGTCTCGAGTACTCACCAAGAGTACGGGCTCTTGGCGGGTCGTTTGGTGGTGGGTTGATGAGTGGTGGTTGGTTGTCACCTCCCATGGTGAAAAGTGATGGGTGTTACGAACAAAGGTCACGAAGAAGGGGGATAGACTAAGAGGAAGCTAAAAAATGAGAAAAATTTACTTGATAGGAATCAAGCAAAGAAACCTAAACGAGGTGGACTACTAACTAGCTATTCTATTCCCCGGCAGCGGCGCCAAAAACTTGATAACGCTACACGCGTCGTTCGGGGTCAAGGAAACTTCCTTTTCTTTGAGCAAGTTTTATAACACCCTAGGCAGTGAACCTAATCGTTGTAGTGTAGTAATTAGGGTAAGCCACGGGTATTGATATCGTTCTCTAGGGGAATAGGAATGCTAGTGAGAAGTTACTACGCTAAGGTTGAGGTTGAGGAAGATTATTTTTTTATCTTTTTATGTTTTTTTAGAAATTGAAAAGGTACGAATCTCGGGTATTGAATTTGGGGGGGGGTTGGTATTGCTACCGATTACTCTACTATTATCTAATTATCTAAGCTAAGGTTGTGATAGTCTATGTCTAATTGATGTGTACTCGTATGATAGTTTAAAGATGTGTTTACTTAGGTTTTACTACTCCTTAATTATCTCCTATTGATGGTTGATTTGTCACGTCCTTATTCCTAGTTGCGTTGTGATTCTAAGGCTATAGGGCGTGCTTGTTTCCCTAACTCTTTGAAATTACCAAAGGGTCTTGTTTACAAATCCTCTAGTGATTTATAGACGCCTACTCTACGGTTGTCCTTGAATACTTTATCCTACAATTACCTAGATAATTATATTCTAAAGTTCACAAAGAAAAGTCAAGCATTAAGTACACAACGAATAATCTAGCGCACTCTAGATCATTAGTCAACTAAGATAAGTATCAACCAATCAATATTCAATAATTAAGTTTCATATTCCCTAAGCAAACACACAAATAAATTAGCCGGACATGGAGAACATGCAAGCATACACACAAATAATCAAAGACATAATTAAATTAATGAAGTAAATACTTATCTTGACGTATAATAGGGTTTAGAACCCTAAAATACTGCACAAGAAAGCCTTGGTTTGGTTTTAGGTTTTTACTCCAAAAGACTACACACAAAAACTGAAAAATTCGGATTCTATATATAAGATTACATCTGCGACGGCGTCACCTTATGTTTCGTGACGCCGTCGTGTCGCCGTCATTAGGGTTTCGTCTTGGCCACGTAAACCTTGCGACGGCGTCACCTTATGACTGTGACGCCGTCCCCTTCAGCTCTGACGCCGTCTTGGCTGCATCTAGGCCGTCTGAGTAGCGACGGCCTATTCCTTTAGAACCTGACGTCGTCCCTTGAAAACATGCAATTTCGCCTCTGAGCCGTCGCAAAATGCCTTCCCGACGGCGTCGCAGATATGCAGTGACGCCGTCGCCTTATGTTTCAGCAGCTTTGAGTGTCTCGATTCTGACTTTGGCCATTTTCTTCGTATATTTGCGCCTTTTCGTCCAAATAAGCATCATTCCAGCATTTTGCCTTCAAGAGACCTAAAAAGTGAAAAGGAACGATATTAAGCAATAACGGATACAAAAGTGATCGAATAATGGCTTAAATGACCCCTCAAAAAGGTACCTTTTAAAACCTTATCACTAACCGTAACAAACTTAAAACAGTCTCGAAACAAATGCAATGAAGTCCAGGAGAGTATAGTATTTCCCCAGGTCGTTATGTCCCAACGAGCTGTGCGAGAATAATCAAACGTGTAGTGATCGAGAGGATTTGAACGGATAAAGATTGTGATTGATTATAACTAAAGAAAAAGGTATATAAACTACAGGGGCTTAAATGCAGATTAAAGGAAATTTAAAAAGATAAACTATATTAAATAAACGCTATCACTATTTGTAAAATCTAATGTTTTTGATTTTTCTTTTATAAAACTTAAATTAAAAACTACGTGACGTACACAAGAAAATGTGAAACTGAAGCAATATTAATCCTAAAAATATGAAAATGACATTTTTACAAACCTAATGATATGAGAAAATTTATAGAAAAAGAAAATTATTTTTATTACTATTTATCTAATTATTATTAATTAAAAACTATTTTTACTTAATTAATAATACCCTAAAATACAAGAAAATATGAAATAAAGCTAAAAAAATAAAATTATGACTTGGAAAAATCTAAAATAACTAAAGAGAATTTTCAAAACTATTTTTATATTTTTCGGATTATTTTTCTATTTTCTATGAATTAAAAACTATTTAAAACTACTTAAATTGCTTAAAAATACAAATTTAACTAAGAAAAATCTGGAAAAATATTTTTTTAACTTTTTATATTTATCTTAACCTAAGAAAAATGAAAAATTATTTTTTTGAAACTTTTCTGAATTAATTGTATTAAATGCTAATTAAAAAGTACTAAAAATTGATTAAAATGAAGAAAAATAGCAAACAGGCTAGGAAAAATATGAAAAATTCAAGAAAATTCTAAAATATTATTAAGAATCTAGGAAAAATATAAAAACAGGAGGTTGTGTGTAGAAAAATGAAACTGCAATACAAGTGCTTATGTAATAAGCACTTGAAATAAGCACAAGGTTCAAATTGGGCACCAAACCTTCACAGAAGCTATAATAAGCTAAAAGTACTTAAAAACAACAAATTACAACAATGCTTAGACCACTGAAATGCAAACTACACAGTTTTGGATGATTTGACATTAAGTGCTCAAACAGATTTGGTGCCTACTTTATGGCTTAAAAATAAGCCACCCAATAAGCTGGAAGTTGAAAACAGAAGTTGGAACTTGAAGTTGACCTAGTTGGCTAGTTGAGGCTTGGGCAAGCTCTTATGAGCTTTTGCCAAGCTCTGCAAGACCCTGTGCAGACTCAGTGTTAACTGAGTCAGTGCACAGGGCAAACAAGCCCATTTTGACAAGCGTTTTTGAAGCTTGAGAAGTTTTTGTAAAATTTTGCAAAAATCATTTATAGAACCTAGACCAGTTGAAGTTATAAATCCAAAGGTTTCAATGAATTTGACCCAACACTGAACACAGGAAGCTTGTGCAAAGATTTGGACAAACTGACTTTTCAAGTTTGACTTTTGACACAGAAATGGAAAGTTGACTTATATGAGATTTGCAACCAATTTAAGGACTGAAATTGATGTATTATGATGAATTAGATCTAATGCAAGCTATCTCTATGTATTTTGAACACAAAATCAGCTTTTGATATCACAAATTTTTCATAGATAAGAACTTAGAACAGATCAAATGTGATTTTGACTTAAGTTGTTCCAGTGCACAAATAACTGACTAATATGACTTTCAAATGGCTAAAGAACTGTAAAGCAACTGACATTAACTACTGCATAGCCCTCTAACTCACTTTTGCCAAGAAATCCAAACACCATTTTAATAACTGATTTGCAATCTAAACTAGACCAACTGCTAAACTAGCTAGTATAATTACTCAAACTTAGTTTAACTACCCTTATTACCACTAAATAAACAGGTAACAACTAATCCTAAATACAGATACATATTATGCAGGTTATTCAAATTTAAAAAAGTTAAATGGAAAAAGATTGAGACTTATCTTGAAGACTAGCTATTGAGAAGCTTAAGCAAAACCAAACCACCATTATTCTAAACCAAAACCAATCCAATACCAGCTCTGCAAGAACCTTGTTCCATAACTGAGTCCACATTTAGCATTACAGTTGACTTTCGTTGACCAGATATCAATTTTGTTTGAAAATGAATGTAAGCTTATAAAAACCTATGGAGAGCTTAAATAAACTTGTTTGAGCTTAAAATAAGCTGCTGGAAGCTTTAATATAAGAACATGAGTTTGAATTTTTCAACAGTGAACCTTAAAAACATGAAACTTAACTAAACTTTGAAATTGATTCTTAAAAACAGATTACAATGATAAAATAACTTGAATTAAGATCATAGAAACAAAAGTTTACATTGTAAAACTTAAACTAAAATATTTATACTAAAAACGACATACAAAGAAAATTAAAAACTAACTACTCCCTCTTCCTTCTCTCTTTCTTCCTTTTTATACACCAATACAGTTCCTCTCTCTCCTCTGAGTGTATCCCAGCTGAATTCTTGGCCATTGGATGTCTAGAAATGATATTGGCCATTTGATCACTTTTTGGCGGGAAAGCTGGTTTTGACAGTGGGCTCTGATTTTTGCAACTAGGGGGGGTGGAGTAGGTATGATGATTGTGGAGGGTGAGTTGAAGAGATAAGGTGATGGGAGATGGGTGAGATGTTGGGAGAAGGGAGTTGCAGGGCAAGTGGTGGGGAAAGACAGGTGGGAGGGAAAGGGATAAAGTTTGACTGGTGTTTGACCAAAGGTTCAAAATAGGTAATGACAGGGGGGTCAAAAAGGTTATATGGCAGGGGTCCAATTCTATTTTGACAAGGCTTGGTTTATTATAACAAGGACCAATTTGTAATTTTCTGATTCTTGAAGGACCCTTTCTGCCATTATTCCAAAGTTGTCACAAGGACCAAAAATGACAAGATCCAATAGTACAAGGACTAGTTTTGACATTTTCAATTTTCCAAGGACTATTTGTGACAATTTCAAAACTTGAGGGACTAAAGTTGTAATTTTGCAATTTTTGATCTCAAGGACCAATTTTGACAACTTAAGAATCCCTAGGGACTTGAAATGATATTTTTCTTTATTTAGGTTTACCAGGGACTGTTTTTGACAACTTTTGAAACTTGGGGGACTAAAACTGCCAATTATGCAAACTTGATACGTTTTTCACCAGATTTTGATATTTTTGCATTTAAAACACATAAAACACTTATTTGTGATATTTTTATCATTTTGATGCATTTCTGAGTGTTTTCAGATGTTTTTGCAGTTTAATTGGTACAAAAATGATGAGTATTTAGACACTCATCATAACCCGAGTGCTCCTAATTCATTGTTGCTTATTGAATGTACCCGAAAACACATATTAGTTATGTGTCCTCTTTAGCATTCAAAAGACATGAGATGCAATGAAAACAGGTTTTTACTTTGTATTAATAATGAAAAAGCGATTTGTCCTATACGTGAGAAATTGCTTTTGTGAAATAGATACGGAAAGAGGTATCATTTTTAGAAAACGTTTCAAAAAGATGTTTCTATGTGCGAAAAAAAATCGTTTTATCCTTTAAAAAGAAGATGTGTATGTAATTATATGTTTGCAACTTGCACTTATTTTGAATGAAAATAAGAAAAAACTATGAGTTATAAGTGAAAAACTTGTCTTGGGTTTTGAAAATTCCCGTATTGCTTGTGAGTTGTGCGTGAAATAGAGATCCTAGACTCAAAAAGAAGAAGGCTAGTGTTTACATACCTTGTAGAGTTAAAAAGTAAATTACGACTATTGTTCCATGAGACCAAGACCAAGACCAAGACGAAGTAGGTTGAATTGTTCCCGCTTCAACGGTTTGGTGACGACGTCAGCTATGTTGTCTTCGGATGCTACCTTCTCAATAGAGATGTTCCCCTTTTGAACATTGTCTCTTAAGAAGTGATGACGAATCTCTATATGCTTTGTGCGAGAATGTAATACCGGATTCTTGCTTAAATCGATGGCACCTTTGTTGTCACATAGAATGGCTATGTCACTTAGATGAATGTCGTAGTCAACTAACGCTTGTTTCATCCTTAGTGCTTGTTGGCATGCTTTTGCCGGCGGAGACGTATTCGGCTTCGGTTATTGATATTGCTAATGCCATTTGTTTCTTAGAGAACCAAGATATTAAACAACATCCCATAAAAGTACATACCCCACTTGTACTTTTTCGGTCAACATAATCACCTGCATGGTTAGAATCTGCATATATAATTGTTTCTACTCCCGTGTCCTTAGGATACCATAATCCTAATTGTGTTGTACCATTAATGTATCTAAATATCCTTTTTACGGCTTCTAGATGTGATGTTTTAGGGTCTTCTTAAAACCTAGCACTTAGACAAACACTAAACATGATATCCGACCTACTAGCCGTGAGGTAGAGAAGACTACCAATCATGCCACGATATTTTGTATTATCAATGGATTCGCCGTCTTCAACTTTTGTGAGTTTGGTGTCGGATGACATTGGTGTCCTAATTGGTTTTGAATCTTCTAAACCAAATTTCTTTAACATCTCTTTTATGTATTTAGATTGATTAAAGAAGATACCATCTTCAACTTGTTTGATTTGTAGACCAAGAAAGAAGCTAAGTTCTCCCATCATACTCATCTCGAACTCGTCATGCATGATTTTAGAGAAATCATCACACATGTCTTGACAAGTGAATCCGAATATAATATCATCTACATATATTTGGACAATGATTATATGTGACTCTCTTTTCTTAGTAAAAAGTGTGTTATCAACTAACCCCATGGTGTAGTTGTGTTTTATTGAGAATGACTTGAGTCTATTATACCAAGCTTTTGGAGCTTGTTTAAGACCGTAAAGGGCTTTCTTACATGTTTAGGTTTTTCGAAATTGATGAAGCCCGGAGGTTGAGCTACATATACTTCTGCATTAATGAAACCATTTAGAAAAGCACTTTTGACATCCATTTGATAAAGCTTAAGATCATTAGCACAAGCATAAGCAAGAAGTATTCTTATAGACTCTAATCTAGCCACGGGGGCATAGGTCTCATCAAAGTCTATTCCTTCTTGTTGGTTATACCCTTGGGCAACGAATCTAGCCTTGTTTCTAGACACTACTCCGTTTGCATCTAACTTGTTTTTATAAACCCATTTGGTTCCTATTATGGTTTGATTACTAGGTGGAGGGACAAGTGTCCAAACATCATTAGAAACAAATTGATTTAACTCTTCTTGCATAGCCATTACCCAACTTTCATCTTTTATGGCTTCTTGTGTATTCTTAGGTTCTATGGTTTAAACAAAACAAAATAGGCTATTTTGGTTTTGAACTTGAGACCTTAAGGTTCTTTCGTTTAGCTTTCCTATGACCTTATCTACGGGGTGATCTTTGGAATTTTTAATATTTATGAGTTCATTATTTGAAGATTCTTCTTCTTCTTCATTTATCTTTTTCTTTATTACAATAGCTTCACTTTCTACAATCTCGTCATCGACAAGAGGTGGAGAGGGTTTGGGTAGACTTTTATCAAATTTTACATTTAATGACTCTTCTACCTTCATTGTTTCTTTATTTAGTATGACGTAAGCTTTTCTATTAGGAGAGTAACCTAAGAAGATACCTTCGGTTGATTTAGGATCAAATATTGTAAGGTAATCTTTAGTGTTAAGAAGAAAACATTTGCTACCAAAGACTCTAAAGTGATCTAACGTAGGCTTTTTGCCTCGAAGTAACTCGTATGGAGTTTTACCTAAAATTGGTCTAATTAAGACTCGATTAAGTATGTACGTTGAAGTATCAACAACATTGCACCAAAACTTTTGAGGTATGGATTGCTCATTTAGCATGGTGTGACTCATTTCTTGTAGGGTTCTATTCTTCTTTCAACTACCTCATTCGATTGTGGAGTGCTAGGAGACGAGAAGTTGTGAGTAATACCATTAGCATCACAAAAAGCTCCAAATTGCACTTCATTATCGAATTCCCTACCATGATCCGTTCTAATAGACACTATAGGACTTCCTAGTTGTCTTTGGATTTTCTTTCTTAATACTTCAAAATAATTAAACGTTTCCGTTTTGTTCTTTAAGAATTTAGTCCATGTGTACCTAGAGTAATCATCCACTATGACCAAAGTATAGTAGTTGCTTCCATAACTTTGGATAGCGGATGGACCAAATAAATCCATGTGTAGTAATTTTAGACACTTAGTTGTAGACACCATGTTTTTAGCTTTGTGACTAGAATGAACTTGTTTTCCTACATTACAAGCATCACAAAAGTGATGTTCATATTTTAACTTAGGTGGATCTCTTACTAGATCTTTTGATGATAGCGATTGAAGAAGTCGTATATTGGCATGACCCAATCTTCGATGCTATAAGGTCGAAGTATCATCCATAGAGGTAAGACAAAGTTTGTCTTTAGGTTCATTACCAATTTTAATGACATAGACTCCATGTTTCCTAATCCCTCTTCCTATGGTTATGCCATTTTTTAATATCTTACTACCGGTTTCGGTAAAAAGTACATTGCACTTTTTATCACATATTTGTCCTATACTTAAGAGGTTAAAGTTTAGGTTTTCTACGTGACACACATCGTTAATGGTTAGAGATTTTTTAGAAATCGTAACTTTACCGATGATTTTACTTTTGCTATTTCCAAACACCACATTTCCTCCATTGAAGGATTCATATGTGGAGAATAGATCTTTATTACTGGTCATGTGCCTCGTGCACCCGCTATCCTTGACCCATTCATTCGGATCTAGGTCGACCTTTAAGCACACCTAAGAAAACAATTAACTCAAAAGTTTGGTCCCCATTTGTTCATGGGTCCATTAGTGTTAAACATTCAATTCATGTTAGACATGTATGGATAAGGTGAATATGCATTCCATGGTGCAAAGTTTTGAAAAGGAAAACCATTTTGCATATTTGGGTTCCATCCCATTTGATGGTTACTTCTCGGGTAAACATTATTAGGTCTCCTAGATGGGTTAGGTTTCGAAAAAGATGGAGCTTTGTTTCTTGCAAAAATAGGATTATATTTTGGAGGTGGTTGTCTAGTGGTAAAATTAGTTGGTTTCTTCTTATTAACAATAAAAAAATCAGTTCGAGAGGAAGAAGCTATGTTATTACCACTGTTTGCTTCAGCAGACCCACGGATCCCTGGCTGTACACTAGCCGGTTCCCTTTTTGTAGGATCCGTGGGATCCGCCACAACAGTGGCTTGTTTTTCTAGTGCCTTAACAAATTGTGTTTCTTTGTTTTCACTAGTTGACGCATCAAGTTGCTGAATACATAAACCTTTTTGGTTTTTTTCGGTTTTAAAACTATCTAATATCATATCTAAAGTATTCGTACTCAGCAATTTTAGAATCTAGTTGATCAACTAGTGTTTGAAGTTGAACGCAAAGTTCATATTCACCACTTGCTATTTTACCCTTTTCTAGACGTTTCAATTTTGCTTTTAATTCTATAACTTCTTTATCTAAACGTTGGTTTTGATTTTTCAAAAACTTGTTTTTGTTAATTAATTTTAAGCTAATATTGCAAAGTTTGTCATATTCATTATGCAATGAGTCATCATCTAGTGATGAGCTACTATAGTATTCGTGACATACCTCGTCATTTTCCATGAGACAAATTTCTTCGTCCTCCTCATCGCTCATTCCCCACGTGCCGCTCACGAATGCCTTTTGATCATCCCGTTTGGGACCCTTACTAATAAAGTGGTTTGGGTCCCCACATTTAAAGCAAGCACGATCATCCCTTCGCTTCTCGTCCTCTTTGCTTTTCTGGAATCCTTTCTTGTCGTCATACGGTTGTTTGACGTATCTTCCCTTCCTTCTAAAGAACTTTTTAAAGTCCCTTACCGCCATAGCATACTCGTCATCGTCACTATCCGAAGAGGAGTTCTCTTCATCGCTTGAGGCCTTTTTGGCTTTAAGGGCAAGAGATTTGTGTTTCTCTTTCACCTTTGATGCTTCGTAATCTTTAGCAAGGATAAGCTCGTAGACTTTTAAGTTGCCTATGAGTTCATCAAGGGTGAGGATTGTCAAATCTTTTGACTCTTCGGTTGACGTCACCTTGGATCTCCACTTGGATGGAAGTGCCCTTAGATATCTCCTAACATGGTTATGGCTAGAAAAGGATTCATCAAGTGCTTGTAAAGATGTAATAATAGTATTAAAATTTGCAAATGAATGATCTATAGTTTCCTCGTTCGTATTGTTGAACAAATAAATGAATTTTATTATTTTTAACTTGTTGATTACCTTGATGAGTTACAACTAAAGAATTCTAAATTTCTTTAGAGATTTTAAGCATAGAAATTCTTTCGAATTCCTTTTTGGGTAAAGCATTATATAAAACCATTTTAACTTCACTATTTTTAGAAAGCTTTTTCTTCATTTCATCGTTTAGTTTATCATGAGGTATGTTAACTAAATTTCCTTTATCATCTTTTGAGGTAGCCTCAAAATCGCCTTCCACAATAATGTACCAAAGATCAATATCTTTAGACTTCACATACGTTTCAAATATATTTTTCCAATATATAAAACCATTAGTTTCAAGTAGTGGTGGTCGTTGCATAGATTGCCCTTCCTTGTAATTTTCAGAACCCATAGTGATCGAAAAGTTTTTAAAATACGGTTTACTTTAAGACTTTTATAAACTTAGCTCTTGATGCCAAGTGTGGAAAACTAGAAGGGGGAGGGGTTGAATAGTGTTAGGTCACCATGTTGTAACACAAACATCAATATGTTAGAAATATAGAAGAGAAGGGATCGGATGAACACTTAAACAAAAACACGAATGATATATGAAATGTTATGCATATGATACATGTAGAAATGAACAACCAACCTTCAAATGAAGGTTTACAAAGGTATTTATAGGGGAAGGGAGCTAGGGCAACACTTCTAGTCCCTTCCTTCCTTATTGGATATGGGCCAAGGCTTATGGGCTTTCTACATAAGCCTTGCCTTTAATACTAACAAAAAAGCCTAATTAAGCAACCTATTACATGTTAATTACAAACACTTGAGATATAGTTTAGGACCGATTCCAAAAATCTCCCCCTAAGTGTTGGTAATTAATGACTTAAGTAATTTTAAACGTTGTTGGTGCTGATGTAATAGTTTCTTTGACGTCTTCTGACATTCTTCTTTCTTGTGAGAAGAAGTGCCTTGATTCAAACAATCTCCCCAGTGTAGGGATCTTGTTTTCTTTGAAGTATTCTGATTTGACGTCTTGATTTCTTTGTTCTTTAAATTATTTGTTCTTTGTGGTGGTTATGATAGTATGTTGTTGTCAGCTACAGGTCAGCTTCGTTGCTCCAGGGTCTCCACGTCTTTCTCCAACATGCTCACACGCTCATTTGACAGTGAATTCCAAATCTGAGGAAGTTCTCGGATCTTTATAACTTTGTAGATTCTTTGATTTGTTGAAGAATCATTATGACTTTATGTTGCCTTTGATTTTGAGAGAGCTTCTTTTGTGATGTTGTTGGTATGAGCATGTGAAGAATCATCACGATCTCTTCCTCCCGCGACCATCCATCAGCAGCAACATCTCTGGTACAGTCACGGACACCAATTGATCATTGTAATCTTTTCATAAGGAATTGATTACTACAAATGTTCACCTTGGTCGGGCAAATCAGCCATCCAAATCCCGTAAGGGACAGTTGGCATTACATTGAACAAGTTCAAATAATGACCCACATATTCAGGACTCGATTCTTGAAAGGAATCTCCTTAGCGGGATTTCTAGCACTTACAAGTTCGAACTTCGAAAGTGTCAACAACATAATGTGAAAACACGTCTTTAATTCTAGCAAAGGCTGTTCCTGAAAATGAATGCCCTCAAGGAGGCTAACACGATATACCGAAGTACATCTACGGTTCAGGTGAGTCGCTGAGGTACACCGAAGCATCACCTCACGACTGTAGACCGTTTGAGACAACACTAAGCGTAACCCACAAGGAGTTACCGAAGTGACCTGCTGTCAGGGCTGTTTGATGTTGACCCTGGCAGGAGTTTCCATTCAATCACTGAGGATCATAGTTTTGAACCCCTCATAAATGTTCTCGGCGGATTGATAAGATCTGTGAAGGACTCTAGAATGTATAACTTGCGTCCTTATTGATGAACGACAAGTGATGAAATGTCAAGTGTACCTAAGAGATCTTTTGATGAATCTCGTGGCTCTAGACTCAATAGTGCGCTTTGGTTTTCCTGAGTGGAGACTAGGGAGAGGGTCTCCTTCTTCAATACCAGCAATCTCTAAGAGAAAGCCGATAGTTTATGTAGGGTTCCCTGTGAGAATGAAACAAGCTTCTGTTGAGAGAAACTTGAGTGGCTAAGAAGGTTTAGTGCATGCGTCACTAGGTCCATGACGACTCTAATCTTCAATACCGGTGTCATCAAGTGACAACCAGTAGCATATTAGTTGAACCCGGTGTCTGCCCTAAGTTGAATAATCGGGAGGACTATTTCTTTTCACCATTTTCTTTACTTTTCTTTTTTATTCTTCAACTCCTTCTTTCTCCGATTCTCATTTTCTCTTTTTTTTAATCCTACCTAAGGACTTCTAAATTCTAACTATTGGTGGTGTCTTTGGGTAGATCCCTCCGGCTCTGGTGGATCATAGGACGGTTACTCCTAACCTTAGTCACCTTATAACTCCATGACTAACCTATGTTGCCATAAAACCATTTTCATGAAAAATCTCTCAAAGTGGTTATGATTAAAAACATTTTTGTACCACTGAAAGAGTTTTATATTTTGCAGAAATACTCCCCCTCCACACGTGCTTGAGTATTTTGATAGAAATATGCACAGCTAGAGAAGAGCGCGCACTGTTGAATTGATCAACTCAAGATAGACTATTCCCCGCGAGACACGGTTACATCACTGACTATCTCAGCTTGAAGTTGTAAACACTCCTTGGTGAGGAGGTTTGACCCATCAAGGTTCATGTCTACCAAGAGTTTCTCTAATGGTACATTCTACTAGGACAAGTCCTTTGCGAGACACGTTTACATCACTAGCGAACAAGCTTGAAATTATTACCCGTCCCGGACAAGTCTTTTCAAGTTACTAACATTTAAGAGCTTGTCAATTCATTGGTTAAGTCTTTAGTACGACGATTCAATAGCAATTCACAACATATTTCTTATCACATAATTTTTCTCCCCCTCAAAAATGGCATATAAATGTTATTTTTGACAAAATTTTAATATCGAATATGTCCATTTCGAGTTTTGTGGGAAGATTTCCACGAAGAACAATTTGTGAACAAAGTTTTAAGCAAATACTCCCCCTCAACAAGTGGTATTAACTTTTGAGGTTTTGAAAATCATAAGGGGAAGTACTTGTTCTTTTGAGCAAAACTTTGAAAGTGAAAATTTTGATTAGTTTTACTCAAAAATAAGAAGCTTTCGCTCCTTTTATAAGGATTTTGGCACTGAAGCGTACCACAGGGTCCTTTCATTACAAGTACGGGTTGTACACTGTTATGTGTGCACAAGCCATAGTCAAATATAGATCACACATCTAAATATTTAATGAAAGAAACAAATCAAGGAGTACCAGGAAATCCGTCAATAACACCAGGAGTTCTTTCTGGACGTTGGTAGCATGTTAGAGATATACTTTGACGTCCACCCACGAAACTCTCCAAAGTCCTCAACTGATCGCGACGAAACAACCTTTCATCAATCCTGGTAATGATCTTCTTCGCATCCCTCTTTTCCCTAGAATTCCACCTTTTATTTGACCCTATGCCCTCATGAATCTCCTTTAACCTATATGTCATCCCATCCCGAACCTTCTTCAAAGTATGATCACAAAACTTTTGAAGCTCCTTGCACGCCATGAAGCAGTTGCGGTGAAGTTCACTGCGGTAAACTACCCCAAACGTTGGTTTCGTAAGGATGGTGTACTGAGCAAGATGGTTGATGTCGGGAAGGTATAGCTTTGGTGGTGTGAGATTAACACGTTTTTTATATGATTTCACGGCAAGTTGAAGGTCTTCAACACGTTCATGGATAACGATGCTTCTGATGAATATTAGCAATGACTTGATGTACTGGAGCTGGATGTTTGTGGAGAATTGTCGCATTCGTCCTTGTACCTTGGCAAGATACATATCTTCAATGTCATTGAGTAACAATCTCCAAAAATCTGATTCAGAAAATTCATATTCATGTTCGTCTTGGCGTTTGACTACTATTTTCTTCAGGAATGAGTAGTCCCACTTGGTAGACATGCTAACATTCATTATGGCAATGATCCGTTGTTCACTGTACACCTCCTTTTTTGATTTGAGTACCTCGCAGCTTATGTAGTAAATTCTTCTTCGTTCAGGCCAATGATGAATTCCATAAAGTGCGTCGATGTCATACTTAACCACATTGTCAATGAACATATGTGTGGATTCTTCCTCGATGGCCACATTGTTGGATAATATTGCTGCCGGGAAAGGGAAGGTGAGTGAAGTACTTGATGTACTGGAGCTGGATGTTTGTGGAGCATTGTCGCATTCGTCCTTGTACCTTGGCAAGATACATATCTTCAATGTCATTGAGTAACAATCTCCAAAAATCTGATTCAGAAAATTCATATTCATGTTCGTCTTGGCGTTTGACTACTATTTTCTTCAGGAATGGGTAGTCCCACTTGGTAGACATGCTAACATTCATTATGGCAATGATCCGTTG
This sequence comes from Chrysanthemum seticuspe, assembly GCA_019973895.1. Lineage (NCBI taxonomy): Eukaryota > Viridiplantae > Streptophyta > Magnoliopsida > Asterales > Asteraceae > Chrysanthemum > Chrysanthemum seticuspe. Next base: position 248,418,785 of record BPTQ01000004.1, read on the forward strand.
TTCACTGTACACCTCCTTTTTTGATTTGAGTACCTCGCAGCTTCTGTAGTAAATTCTTCTTCGTTCAGGCCAATGATGAATTCCATAAAGTGCGTCGATGTCATACTTAACCACATTGTCAATGAACATATGTGTGGATTCTTCCTCGATGGCCACATTGTTGGATAATATTGCTGCCGGGAAAGGGAAGGTGAGTGAAGTAGCGTATTTCTTGCTTACATCGCTACCGTGCTGAAGAAATTACAGGTCATTATTGAAGAAATATTGGTAAGGAATCTTCGGTTGATCATGTCGGCCAATGGTAGGTAGTGGTTTCGTCCAGTCGGTGTAGTATGGAGCCTTGTCAGGTCTGGTGAAGTCAATATTGGATTCAGGGTTGAGCCAATCAATGTTGTTGGACATAGCTCGGGCGATGTTGTCGAGATGATATTCGACTTCAATTGCACTGTCAGAGCTGTCTTTTAGCAGTTGAGAAGCTTCATTCTTGATGCGTCTCAACTCTGCTTTCATCATCTTTTTCACCTTAAACTTTTCCTGAATTAACTTGGCATGCTCCAATGTTCGACCATCTACCAGTTCTTGGTCTTCCGGTAAATGAGGGGTTGCATCAACAAGCTTTGAGAACCAGTCATATTCTTCTGTGTCATCTTCATCTAGCCATGATACAACGGATGTTGACTTTTTCTACTTTGGCTTGGAGGATGATGCTGGTTGCTTGGTTGATGTAGAAGAAGGAGGTTGTTGTTGGGGCTCAGGAATCTCCTCATCGTCTCCACCAGTGTATTCAAAATGATCACCAGTTTTCTTCGTTGGTGGTGGAGACTCAAAGTCCTGAGGTTTGTCTGTAGCAGGAGGACGTTGAGGAGATCTTCTAGAGGTGGAGGACCTTTGGGGTGGTGGAGGCATAGATGATGAATCATCATTTTTCTTCTTACGTTTCGGCTCAGAATCCTTATCTGCATCATCATCGTCTCTTGGATGCTTAGCCCTTTCAGCTGAGTCTTTGCATGAAGTTCTGAGTTGATATTCCAGCAATGCCTCAAATAGTTTAGCTTCGTCAGAAGTAAATGTTGCGGATCGTTGAGACATTTGTAACACAAGCTTGGAAATCAATTCTGCATCGGAGACAACCGTAGGCTCGATTGGATTGATTTGCATTGCTACAGGAGTAGATTGCATTGTTTGCTTGACCAATCGCATGAGATTAGGATAGAGTTGTCTGGCAAACATCTCTCTTGTCACTCCAGGGACGGTGTCGAGAAGAAACTTGTGAGTATATTCTCTGATCGTTTTGTCCATTTCCCCTTGGATATCTCTATTTAGAAACTGTTGAATCTGTTCCTTTTCATCCGAAAACTTGTTTATCACATTGTTGGGATTTAAAAGACAAAGTACTGAAGAAAGTCAAAGTACTGCTTAATGATAGTCAAAGTACTGCTTGTGTCAAAGGACTGCAAAGGCTAAAGGACTGCTATGCAAAATCATTTAAGGATCATTATGTAATTCTAGAATATTCTTAGTTTAGAATTAGTATTACTTGTCGTATAAGGATTGTAATTGTAAACCGACTAGGGTACTCCTTATGCCTATAAAAGGACCTCTAGATTGGCATTAGAGATACACGCAACATTAGAGAATATTACAGATACGACTTACATGCAAGTTCGTTATTAGAGTTATTAGGGTTGTTAGTGAATCTGTATAACAAGCAGGTTCAAAGTTTTAATATAATCGTTGAAGTTTAAAGCTATTCTTCTTAGCTTTATTGAAGTAGTTTCCGCATACTTAATAGAGTAATATCAATGTTTCATTGGTAGTAATTTAGGATTTATCCAAGGTTGCTAAACCCTTACAAGCTACATAGTTAGTTTGGTCAGAGTATATCGATCCAACAAGTGGTATCAGAGCTTGTGTGGAAACTCTGATGAAGAAGAAACCCTTAAAACCGATTTATCTACAAACCCTAAAGATGTTGACTGAAGCTGCACCACTCCCATCCATCACCTCACTCAGGATTCCTATCATCAAGAAGGGAGAATATGATCTCTGGAGTATGAAGATGAGGCAGTACATTGCTATTACAGACCATGCACTGTGGGATGTGATTGTCAATGGTAATGTCGTTCCTAAGGAACCTGTAGAAGTTCCTGGACAACCTAAACCACCTCAGCCTACCTTGCTAGCAACTACAAAAAGAAATCAAGAGAAGGCTCTCAACATACTGCTGTCTGCTATTCCTGATGGTCACCTGCTAAAGTTTCATGATGCTAAGGATTCAAAACAACTATGGGCTGCTATCAAGACAAGATTTGGAGGTAAAGATGCATCCAAGAAGATGCATAGAAATCTATTGAAGCAACAATTTGAAACATTCACTGTTGGTGAAAGAGAAGGTCTTGATGTTGCCTATCCTATTCAAAGTACTGTTGGTGAAAAACAGAATATTTGCACAACCATGACTACTACCACCTCATCACCATCAAACACCATTAACTCTGATGATGTTATATGTTCCTTCATTGCTGAGTAAGCCACCTTACCTGTTACTTATGAAGAAGATTTGATGCAAATTGAAGAGGATGATTGATAACGCTACACGCGTCGTTCGGGGTCAAGGAAACTTCCTTTTCTTCGAGCAAGTTTTATAACACCCTAGGCAGTGAACCTAATCGTTGTAGTGTAGTAATTAGGGTAAGCCACGGGTATTGATATCGTTCTCTAGGGGAATAGGAATGCTAGTAAGGAGTTACTACGCTAAGGTTAAGGTTGAGGAAGATTATTTTTTATCTTTTTATATTTTATGCAAGGGAAAGGTACGAATCTCGGGTATTGGATTTGGGGGGGGGGGGTTGGTATTTCTACCGCATACTCTACTATTATCTAATTATCTAAACTAAGGTTGTGGGAGTCTACGTCTAATTAATGTGTGCTCGTATGATAGTTTAAAGATGTGTTTACTTAGTTTGTATTACTCCTTAATTATCTCCTATTGATGGTTGAGTGTCACGTATTATTCTTAATTGCGTTGTGTGTCTAAAGTTGTAGGGTATGCGTTTCTCCCTAACTCTTTGAACTTACCAAAGGGTCTCGTCTACAAACACACTAGGGATGATAAACTCCTACTCTAAGGCGCTCTTTGGATGGTTTAGCCTACAACTACTCAGGTAATTATATTCTAAGGTTCACAAAGATGAATCAAGCATTAAGTACACAACGAATGACCTATCGCATTACTAGATCATTAATCAACTAAGATAAGAAACAACCAATCAATATTCAATAATTAAGTTTCATACTTCCTAAGCAAACACACAAGTAAATTAGCCGGACATGGAGAACATGCAAGCATACACACAAATAATCAAAGACATAATTGAATTAATGAAGTAAAGACTTATCTTGATGTAAGATAGGGTTTAAAACCCTAAAATACTGTACAAGACACCTTAGGTTCGGTTTTAGGTTTTTACTCCAAAGACTCTCCACACAAAGACTGAAAAATTCGGATTCTATATATAAGATTACATATGCGACGGCGTCACCTTATGTTTTGTGACGCCGTCGTGTCGCCATCATTAGGGTTTCGTCTTGGCCACGTTAATCTTGCGACGGCGTCACCTTAAGTCAGTGACGCCGTCCTCTTCAGCTTCTGACGTCGTCTAGATTGCATCTAGGCCGTCTGAGTAGCGACGGCCTACTCTTTCACAACTAGACGTCGTCACTTGAAAATACGAGTTTTGGGTTCTGGACCGTCACAATAATTTTGGGACGGCGTCGCCATTAACACCTGACGCCGTCGCCTTCTATTTTCAGCAACTGTGAGTGTCTCGATTTTGACTTTGGCCATTTTCTTCATATATTCGCGCCTTTTCGTCCAAATAAGTGCCATTCCAGCATTTTGCCTTCAAGAGACCTAAAAAGTGAAAAGGAACGATATTAAGCAATAACGGATACAAAAGTGATCAAATAAGGACTTAAACGACCCCTTAAAATGGTACCTTTTAAAACCTTATCAAATATCCCTACACTTGTTATTTGCTTGTCCTCAAGCAAATGTGCTTTTAGCCAATTAATTTATAAGTTAGGGGTCATGAAGCATTAATTCAAAACGGTCCACAACACATATAAGCCCCGCAAAAGTCATAACAAGCACGAAAATTACATACTAGCACCTCACATGGGGTGTTTGGATACTCACATCTCTCTCGGGTGTATATATGAAATATAACAAAATAGGAAATGGAAGATAAACACTCATTAACCGGTCCTAGTACATAGATTACCATAGGCTTGATAATAGATCAAACCTCCATCGCCTTGGCGTAAGCACCTAGGAAAGACTATCAAAGAGGTCTTTTAAAGGGTTGTAATGTTAGGCTTACGGTAGGGAAACAAGGGTTTGGTGGGATAGGCTATTTAGTGGTGGTAAGTCAAAAATCTCTATGTTACAAGCATATGAAGAATGGCGTTGCTAAGCCAAGACTCGACACTCTAAACTCTAGATAACTGAAATAAACAAACATAAATTTAAAAGATAGATGTAGGATGGTAGCCCGTATGTTTTTTTTTTTTTTTTTTTTTTTTTTTTTTTTTTTTTTTTTTTTTTTTTACTCTATTTTTTTCATTTTCTCTTTTTTATTTTTTTTTCGATTTTTTTTTTTTTTTTTCATACACTTTTACTCTACCATCCTCTACGGTAACATCAAAATACTAGGGATTTATAGGCATATCCCTACACTTGAGTTTTTATTACTCTAACACTAATTTGACCCGATTTGAAAAGATCAAAAAACTTGGGGTACATTATTATGCAAACAAAGGGAATTTGAATTTTTAACGTTCCCTTCCCATCATTTCATAAACTTTAACTTTTCCCATGAATCCCAATCGTCCCAAAACTGTATACAAAGGATATGACTCGACTTAGCAACTTATGCAAGCAACTAGATAATTGAACTAAGGGTTTGGGGTGATAACAAACATTTGCACTAAAAGTGAGTGCATAAGGGGTAGGCTAAGGCGATTTAGGTGTATATTTGGGGGTGAGGTGTAAACAATGCTCTTAATTGATATTCCGGAAAAACCGAAACATCACGAGAACCGTGAAAAGGATAGGCTCTGAGGGGTTAACTAGGGGTATCGTGTACTAAAGATGAGTACAACACAAAGGGTGTGGGGGAATTACTCAACCGATGTGGAAGAAGTAATTATATTACGGGTATCAAACAAGGGTTATCCTAATGCCTCTTATCATTTAGTTATTCCTAACTACACAAGTGTAGCCTCACTTGCGATCTCGGAATGCATCACAAAACAAGTTCTAGAATCTAATATACTACCGGTTCACACTCTAAGCATTGAAGATGAATGCTTTAATTCCTACTAATCTAAGGGCGATCCTCACATTTTGGTGGAATTTGGGTGGTAAAGGGTTTTGTGCTAGTCATATAACTTCCTATCCGTGAGACGCTTTTGTTAAGACTAATGGCCCACTCCTATATGTCATGAAAAATTTTAAATTTGGTGCCAAAATTACCCTAACCGACATTTTCTCATGGTTTATTACACAATCACATTTGGACAAAGCAAATAGTCAAGGATAAGCATAGTTTCAAAGTTCTCGTTTTATTTTCCCTCCCTACACTTAAACTGAACATTGTCCCCAATGTTCCCCGAAAGTATCAAAGTTATGATAAAAGAAGGTAATTAAAAATGAAAGAAACTAATACTCCCCTGATTAGCTCGGTAGGATCCGTGTAAAGTGGTGGTTAAATCCTTTTCAAGAAGAATTATTGCGTGACAAGCTCCTTCCAATCTTATGTAACTTCTTCTTGACAAACTAAACCTGCACACTTGAAGAAAACAAACGAAACCTTCGCGTAAAATCGGCGGTAATAATATATATAAGACTCGATTTAAACTAGGATATAATGCTTGTGGAATGGATGTTTACAGAATTTCTAAGAAAATTAAGACCTGGAAAATTCCAAAAATTTATAAGTAGCTCAGAAAATGAGAAAAAAAAAGTAATCTGATGTTTTTACTCCTTCCTGACGCCGTCAGGTTTCAATCCTGACGCCGTCAGGTTATCCTGACAAAAACTGGTCTGCGATTTTCTGGAAAAAATTCTGGAAAATTTACATCTTTAGAATCTGGAAAAATTTCTGCAAAACATCCATTATGACTCGATACAAGCATTTGACTCGAAAAAACAAACATAAATATCTTTTACTTAATTGTTATTCTCATGTTTACGTTTCTTTTGAAAACGTGTGTAATCCTCCTTACACTTATCCCTTATGTAAAATACCTTTATATGCAATTAAGACGAGGTTAAAAACAAAATAAAGCATTTTTTACAAATTTAAACATGAGGATAAACAATTAACAAAAGATATAAGACACTAACAAGCAAACAATTAAGCATGGGTTGCCTCCCACGAAGCGCTTTTCTTTATTTAAGAGTCTTGTAGCTAGACTCATAGTCGTGCTCCTACGTTTTCTCATTACCGCCCTCTTGACGGTTTCTAATGGGGGATTCCATGTTGTAGAAGTGCCCTAAAATGCGCTTCTCTAAGAGTTCATCCTCTCCCCAATCGGTCATATATTCCGGTCCTAGGCTCAAGCAATCCTTATAGAATCCGAAAATCTTAGCCATAACATAATCAACACCCTTCTCCCTATCCTCATCATTCCTATAATAGACCGACAGTTTAAGTTCATTTTCATCATTAGAGAGTGATGAAAATTTCTCAATCTTAAACGGCATTTGGTGAGCTATGTCATCGGTCTCATTCTTGAATCGCACTACTCCTAACGAGGGGTCATAGGTCATCCCGGTGCTTTCTATGAAAGGTTTTCCTAGAATAACATGGGACAAGCTAGGGTCTATGGCCGTGCTAATATCATCCACAATTATGAAATCCGTAGGAAACGTGAAACTACCTACATAAACGGGCAATCCCTTAATTCTTCCTAGAAAATTGCAACTAACATTAGGATCATTGGGGTCTTGCCTAGTTGGAATAGGCTTCTTCAATATCCAATTGTAATAGGTGCTAGTCATTATGTTGATTGGGGATTTGCGATCAATGTAGGCTTTTGCCACAAAAAGGTGTCCTATGACACATGGTATGTTAAGATTCCAAGGGTTCCCAAACTTGATTCGAGGATTTTCCTAACATACATGTGACGGAGGTCACGCACTAAGTGAGGGTGGCGAGATAGTTCTTCTTCCGTAGGAAATTTGTTGAAATAGTCAATGTCTACTTCATCTACTTCCTCGGGTGTTTCATTATCCACAAGTGTATAGTCCTCTTCGTCATTTGTTTCATTAGGTTCAACTAAGGCGATGGTATTGACGAATTGGACATACTTCGTTAGCTTGCTTGGATCCTTAATCTCTATACCTGAAGGCTCGGGAGTTGAGATAGCACTAACCTTCTTATCACTATTAGCTATGGCTTTCAAAAGGTTGTCTATTTTCCTATCCATCTCGGCTTGTTGATGGTTAAAGCGGTCCGAGAGCTTAGCCATTTGGGTTTCTTGGGATGCAACTAGGTTTTGCAACATCCCTTCGACATTTTGTTGGTTAGGACCATTAGGTGGGGGCCATGAGAAATCATTAGAGGTGAATTCTTTGGTTTGTCCCCAGTAGAAATCGGGATTGCCTTTCCATGCCTCTCGGGTTTCATTAAAATTCCTAGGTCCGGGTATTGTAGGGAATCTTTCTCCCGTTCCATTAATACGTGAGGATGCGTAGTCAACGGAAGCATGTTCTGGGGAGCGAGTGCTATTGCGCGTGTTATGAGGATCACAACACGACTCACACGAGGAAGAAGCTTTGTTCACATGGTGTGAAGATTTAGGAGTTTCGTATGAGCTCATGAGGAATCTAACTTGATCTTCAAGTTCGATCATCCTACGGTCGGAAGGAGGCAAGGATATTGCCTTAACGGTTTTGGGCAGCTCACGGGGGTCATCCCACTTTCGTTGTCATAGAGGGCGAGGTCCTCTATTATACCCCATGATTCTTCCGCGGTGAGATCACTAAGTTTTCCACCGGCCGCTTGGTCAATGGATCGCTTAGTGGGGAAGTTGACATGATCATAAAAGATTTGGACTTGGAGCCAAAGATCAATGCCGTGATGAGGGACTTTATGAAGTAAGTCCTTGAATCGGGTCCATGCTTCGTAGAGAGATTCACCTTGACGTTGTTGGAACATCAAGATGTCATTCCTAAGCTTAGTGGTTCTCCCCGGTGGGAAAAATTGAGCAAGGAAGCGAGAAGTAAGATCATCCCAACTTGAGATGGAGCCGGCGGGAAGTCGCTCAAGCCAATTACTAGCTTGGTCCCGTAGAGAGAATTGGAAGAGACGCAGACGCGTGGTCTCCCGAGTAGTAGCATCAAGGTCGATGGAATCGACGATTTTGAGGAAATCCCTCAGATGCTGATTTGGATCTTCGGAACGAAGTCCATGGAATGCACATCCGTTTTGCACCAACCGGATGGTGTCGGATCGCAGGGCCGTAGTTTGGGCTTGGTCGGGAAGCTCAATGGTGTTCCTATAGCCTAGGTGGCTTGGTCTCGAGTATTCACCAATAGTACGGGCTCTTGGCGGGTCATTTGGCGGTAGGTTGATGAATGGTAGTGGGTTATCACCTTCCATGATGAAAAGTGATGGGGTTACGAACAAAGGTTACGAAGAAGGGGGATAGACTAAGAGAAAGCTAAAAATAAGAAAAATTTACTTGATAGGAATCAAGCAAAGAACCTAAACGAGGTGGACTACTAACTAGCTATTCTATTCCCCGGCAGCGGCGCCAAAAACTTGATAACGCTACACGCGTCGTTCGGGGTCAAGGAAACTTCCTTTTCTTCGAGCAAGTTTTATAACACCCTAGGCAGTGAACCTAATCGTTGTAGTGTAGTAATTAGGGTAAGCCACGGGTATTGATATCGTTCTCTAGGGGAATAGGAATGCTAGTAAGGAGTTACTACGCTAAGGTTAAGGTTGAGGAAGATTATTTTTTATCTTTTTATATTTTATGAAAGGGAAAGGTACGAATCACAGGTATTGGATTTGGGGGGGGGGGGTTGGTATTTCTACCGATTACTCTACTATTATCTAATTATCTAAACTAAGGTTGTGGGAGTCTACGTCTAATTAATGTGTGCTCGTATGATAGTTTAAAGATGTGTTTACTTAGTTTGTATTACTCCTTAATTATCTCCTATTGATGGTTGAGTGTCACGTCTTATTCTTAATTGCGTTGTGTGTCTAAAGTTGTAGGGTATGCGTTTCTCCCTAACTCTTTGAACTTACCAAAGGGTCTCGGCTACAAACCCACTAGGGATGATAAACTCCTACTCTAAGGCGCTCTTTGGATGGTTTAGCCTACAACTACTCAGGTAATTATATTCTAAGGTTCACAAAGATGAATCAAGCATTAAGTACACAACGAATGACCTATCGCATTACTAGATCATTAATCAACTAAGATAAGAAACAACCAATCAATATTCAATAAATAAGTTTCATACTTCCTAAGCAAACACACAAGTAAATTAGCCGGACATGGAGAACATGCAAGCATACACACAAATAATCAAAGACATAATTGAATTAATGAAGTAAAGACTTATCTTGATGTAAGATAGGGTTTAAAACCCTAAAATACTGTACAAGACACCTTAGGTTCGGTTTTAGGTTTTTACTCCAAAGACTCTCCACACAAAGACTGAAAAATTCGGATTCTATATATAAGATTACATATGCGACGGCGTCACCTTATGTTTTGTGACGCCGTCGTGTCGCCTTCATTAGGGTTTCGTCTTGGCCACGTTAATCTTGCGACGGCGTCACCTTAAGTTCGTGACGCCGTCCTCTTCAGCTTCTGACATCGTTTGGATTGCATCTAGGCCGTCTGAGTAGCGACGGCCTACTCTTTCACAACTAGCCGTCGTCACTTGAAAATACAAGTTTTGGGTTCTGGACCATCACAATAATTTTGGGACGGCGTCGCCATTAACACCTGACGCCGTCGCCTTCTATTTTCAGCAACTGTGAGTGTCTCGATTTTGACTTTGGCCATTTTCTTCATATATTCGCGCCTTTTCGTCCAAATAAGTGCCATTCCAGCATTTTGCCTTCAAGAGACCTAAAAAGTGAAAAGGAACGATATTAAGCAATAACGGATACAAAAGTGATCAAATAAGGACTTAAACGACCCCTCAAAATGGTACCTTTTAAAACCTTATCAATGATCTAGGAGAAATTGACATAAGATGGCAAGTTGCCATGATCACTGCAAGGATCAAGAAGTTCATGAAGAAAATAGGAAGAGGCATTGACTTCAAACCCAAACAGGGAATAACATTTGACAAATCCAAGATTGAATGCTTTAATTGTCAAAGAACTGGACGCTTTGCAAGAGAATGCAAGTTTGCTAAATATCAGGCAAATAGGATGATTGAGAAACCCAAGCTTGAAATAAGAGAAGTTCCAATTACTGAACCAAAACTAAAAGCTTTGGTTGCTCAAGAAAATCTATCAGAGGTTGACTGGAGTGCTGAATTTGATGATGAACCAGTAACCTACTTTATGGTCGCAGTGGAAGAGTTTGATTGGAGCACATCTTTTGATGAGGAACCAGGATTTGCTGCTTTGGAATCAAGAGATGGTCTTGGAAGCTTTGATTGGAGCATAGAAAGTGAATAAGAACCTGTTTTGCTCGCTATGGTAGCTACTTCACCAAGTTCACCCACTATCTCTGAGGTATGCTCTAAGTGTAATGATTTTTATCAAAAAGTGCTTAAAGATTGTGTAACTAAAAGAGATAATTGTAGAAGGGCTAGGTCTGAGGTAGCTGGTTATCAAATAACTTTAGAGTCAATGGAAGCCAAAATAATCACTCATAAAAATAATGAAATGGCTTGGGCAGAAAAAATGAGCAACAAGATTATCAATTAAAATTGAGTTAATGGAAGTTAGGATGTAAGGTTTCTGAACTTGAAAAGATGACTAAAGAAAGGGATGAATTGTTAGAAAAATTTGCTAGTTGAAACGAATCTGGTCTTTCACATGTTAGTTTTGTTGAAAAACATAAAAGAGCGCACATTAAAACTGGCCTAGTTTTTGGTATGGATTTTAGCAATACATAAGAAACCTCACCTAGTGATAAGGAACAAATTGATTCAGAGGAGATAACAACTAGTGATGATGAACTCATTAGCTCAGAAGAAAACACATCTAGTAATGAGGAATCAGTTAGTCAAACACCTCCTGAATTTAAGAAAGACAAGGGTTATAATGCAGTTCCTCCACCAACTGATAGTTTTCAACCACTTAGGACAGATTTTTCTTGTTTTGGAGTAGACAATTTAGAGTTTAGGAAAAAGCTTACTGGTCAATCTAATTCAGGTCCATCTAGTTCTGAATCCCTAAAAGAAACAGTTGAGAAACCTAAGGATGTTAATGTTAAGAGTTCAGCAGTACCTTCATCTCAAAGTACTGCTAAACATTCAGCAGTACCTTCAAGAAAAACTTTTCAAAATACTGCTAAATCATTTTATGATAGTTTTGGTCATTCACCAAAAAGTCAGGATAGTTTTGGACATAGAACTAAAGGAAGAAATTTTGGGATTACGGGTAAAAAATTATGTTTTGTTTGTTATAGTCCTGATCATTTGATTAAGGACTGTGACTTTCACTCAGAATATTTAAGCAAATTCCCAAAGACTAAAACTGCCAACCAAAAGCCAAGGGAGAATAAACTAGTTTGGAATAATTCACATAGGGTTAACCACAACAATTTCTCAAAAGACAATAGGTACCCTCACCAGAAAAGACCTCTTTCAAAACCACTAGTACCCTCAAGCAATACTTTTCAAGGTACTGGTAAGACAAAGTTTTCTCAAGCAGTACCTTCTCAAAGTACTGCTAGGTCTTCACCCAATCAAGGTACTGCTAGCACTTTTTGGAATCAAAGCCCTAGGAGATCCAATTACTATCAACCTAGAAGGCGCTACACCTCAAATAGAGTACCTAGATCAAAGAAATCTACACAAAAAGTTAAAACCAACTGGGTTATGAAAGAAAGTACTGATGGGGAACAAACAGTACTTTCAGCAAGTAAGGGTGAAAAAGGGAAGTTTTTTGAAATAAAAAAAGAGAATTTTGATGAAAAAGAAAGTTTTGTTGAAAAACCAACACATGTTTTGGAACAAACGAAAATAATTGATCATGTTTTCAAAAACAGTGGAGATTACATACTTAAAGAATTTAAGTATGTCACTCCACAAGGGGAACACAAGCTAGTAATGGCCTGGGTTCCTAAAATTAACTAACTCTTTTATCTTTGTGCAGGGCAACCCAGAAGAGGAGCTTAAAGATCATTTAATTGTTGATAGTGGTTGCTCTGGAAGCATGACAGGAGACAAAGAGATTCTATCAGATTTTAGATCTTATTTTGGAGGAAGAGTTGCATTTGGGAATGATCCTAGTGGAAGTAGAATTACTGGAAAATGAACCATCAAGGCAGGAAGCATAGACTTTGAGAATTATCGCTATGTAAAGGAGCTCAAGTTTAACCTTTTGTCAGTATCTCAGATCTGTGACAAGAAGCACCCTGTCAGAATGTGTTATTCTTTCCCCTGAGTTCAAGCTTGTTGATGATCACTTGGTAACACTGAGAGTACCAAGAACCAATGATGTGTACAGTCTAGATATGAAGAATCTTAACTCTACTGAAAAAGAAACAGGTTTAGTAGCAAAGGCAACACTTGAAGAAGCACATCTATGGCATAGAAGATTAGGTAATGTGAATTTTAAGAATATCAACAAGTTGGTTAAAGGCAATTTAGTTAGAGGTTTACCTTCCAAAACATACAAGAATGATCATTCATGTTTGGCGTGCAAGAAGGGTAAAAAACACAAAGCTTCATGCAAGAAGATTGAGGATAGAACTATTAGAGAACCTTTAGAGTTGTTGCACATGGATCTGTTTGGACATGTTTCTGTTGCAAGCTTAAACAAGAAGAAGTGTTGCTTAGTTGTAACAGATGATTGTAGTAGATTTAGTTGGGTCTTTTTCTTGGGATTTAAAGATGAAACCTTTGATGCTATTCATGATCTTATAATAGCCCTTGAAAATCAATTGAGACTCAAAGTAAGAGGTATTAGATGTGATAATGGGACTGAATTCAAGAACAAGTTTATGGATGAATTTTGTGCCAAGAAAGGAATTAAGAGGGAGTTTAGCATTGCTAGAACTCCACAGTAAAATGGTGTTGCAGAAAGAAAGAACAGAACCTTGATAGAAGCAGCCAGAACAATGCTTGCAGATTCCCTATTACCTATTCAATTTTGGGCTAAAGCTGTAAGTACTGCTTGTTATGTGTTGAATAGAGTATCGGTCACTAAAACTCAGATGAAGACACCTTATGAGTTGCTTATGGGTAACAAACCTAACATACGTTTTATAAAACCTTTTGGATGTCCTTTGACTATTCTTAATACCATTGATACTTTGGGAAAATTTGATGGCAAGTCAGATGAAGGATACTTATTGGGATACTATACCAATAGCAAAGGATTTAGAGTATACAACAAGGTTACCAAAAAGGTTCAAGACTGTCTTCATGTTGATTTTTTAGAAGATCAAGAAAATCAAAAGGGTAAAGGTCCTGATTGGATGTTTGATCTTGATGTTTTGACTCCTTCTATGAACTATGTTCCTGTCAGAGAAGTAAATCAAGTTTTTCACAAAGAAGAAGATTTAAAGTACATTGTTCATGGAGTCAATATTAGACTGCTGTTGTTCCTGATGAAGAACCTATTACTATTGAAAAGGAGAAAAGTATTGATGAACCAAAATCTACATTGTCTGATGAAGATCAAGCACTTCAAGATAAGCTTAATAGGATGTTTTTTCATGAAACAATAGCACAATCTTATGAGGATGATCAAAGAAGAGCTTATGAAGAAGCAAAGAAAAAGGGTAAGTCTACAGATTACTCTCATAGTACTTTAGATCACAGTACTTTGGATCAAAGTACTGCTGCACCTATTGACTGTACTTCTGATGATTTGGATGATCCTAACATGCCTGGGTTAGAAGACACTGATGATGAATTAGATGATGAAGGTATTTTCTCAAATTTCAATGAAGAAGCTGATTTTAAAAATTTGGGTGATGATCTTGAAGTTCCACAGACTCCTACATTAAGAGTTCATAAAGATCATCCTTCTGGTCAAATCATTGGACCTTCTACTTCTGGAGTGCTCACAAGAACCAAAGCTAAAGGTTTCTCTAAGCCACATAATGCTTTACTTAGCTTTATGTATAAACAAAACATGATGAATCATAAGGATCAACAAACATGCTTATTCACTTGCTTTATCTCTCAAGAAGAACCCAAGAATGTAACTCAAGCATTAACTAAAGAGAGTTGGGTTGAAGCCATGCAAGAAGAACTTCTTCAATTCAAACTTCAAGACGTTTGGGTACTATGTGATTTACCAGATAGAAAGAAAGTCATTGGTACAAGATGGGTTTTCTGAGTTAAGAGAGATGAAAGAGGGAATGTCATCAAGAACAAAGAAAGATTAGTTTCACAAGGATATAGACAAGAAGAAGGAGTGGACTATGATGAAGTGTTTGCTCCTGTAGCAAGGATTGAAGCCATTAGATTATTCCTTGCTTTTGCATCTTATATGGGCTTTCCTGTTTATCAAATGGATGTCAAGAGTGCCTTTCTTTATGGCAAAGTTACAGAGGAAGTCTATGTAAAACAACCTCCTTGTCAGGATTTAGTAAATCCAGTTGTTAAAGAGTCGGTCACCTCAAGTATATGTAATCGTTAGAAAGCTCGTAGTCGTAGATTATTTAATGTTAAGTAGTATTTAGTTAATTAACACTGTGGAGGATGGACGGGTCTTTACCCACTGTATGCCTGATCCACAGCCCGTAGGTGGCAATTTGTGTAAGACTATAAATACTCTCTACCTCCCAAGGTAGAGAGTTGGAGCTTATAATAATACTTTCTTTTTCTCTCACTAAGTTCCCAAACCTCTAACTATATCTCTCTCTAAAACCTTGAATTATACGCCTACTTGTGATCATGTTATGATGTGTTTGTGAAATCCAATATGTTACAAATGGTATCAAGAGCCATGGTTTGATCATCTCTCTTACATATCCTTGGATTTCTAGTGGTTTTAGATGGATTTTGAGTTTGAAAAAGTTTAGTGGTTTTTGCATCATTTGGATCATTTCTTGTGTTAAAGTTTGAATGTTGGGTGTACTTTTGTGTTTAGAATCATTGTAAGTGCTTGGGTTTTGATTTGGAAAGCTTGAATCACTGTGGTTGGACTTGATTTGGATTGAAAAGTGTGTTTTTGAAGTTATTCAAGTTAGCGACTTGAGTCTCGTTGTTAATTTCTTCGTAGCGACTTGCTTCAGTAATTTATAGCGATTGGTAGTGTTAGTCATAGCGACTTGATCGTAGCGACTTGTCTATTGAGACAAGCCGACAAAGAGTACAAGTTAGTGGATTCTCCACTCCGGCTAGCGACTTGGAGGGGTAGCGACTTGCTTTAATTATTTCTAGCGACTTGTACTTATAGTTCTTAGCAAGTTGTCTCTTAACGATTTGGATACTTAACGAGTTGCTCTTTAGCGACTTGACTGTTTAGCGATTTGGTGCTGTTAGCGATTTGTGTCCAGCGACTTGGGTCTTAGCGACTTGTGCTTAGCGACTTGATTCACATCGACTTGAGGTTTAGCGAGTTGCTATTTAGTGACTTGATGCTTAGTGACTTGGTTCAAGGGTTATAGCGACTTGGTTAATACTTGTTTCTAATACGGTATTCTCTTGATTTAGTAAAATCCCGTGAAAGAATCTATTTCCCGGTTTAATCATAGAGTTATAAAATCCCGTGAAATATGTAAACATGTCTACCAACGTGTCTACAATCATCTTTACTATAGCTGAGGACGTTCAAGTAGCTGGTTCAGACACTCGTCCACCCATGCTTGACAGAACTGACTATGACTCATGGGCTCAACGAATTATGTTGTATTGTCTTGGAAAGGAAAATGGAGTCAACATTCTCAAGTCTATTGATGAAGGACCGTATCAGATTGAGACTACAAGAGACATAATTGATATTGCTACAGATGGAACTATGATCTTTGGATTGGACAAACCAAAGACGAATGATAAGCTCAGTGATAAGGAGAAAAAGAGATTTGAAGCTGATATCAGGGCTTCAAACATTATACTTCAAGGTCTTCCAAAAGATATCTACAAGCTTATCAATCACAACACTGAAGTCAAGGCTGTTTAGGATAATGTCAAGATGCTTCTCTTGGGTTCTGAATTAACTAAGGAAGATAGAGAATCACAGCTGTATGATGAATTTGAGCACTTCAAGATGAAACCAGAAGAGAGTATCTATGAATATTACGTGAGATTCCACAAGCTCGTGAATGATATGAGGAATATCAAAATGACTATGCCAAATATTCAACTGAACTCAAAGTTTGTGAACAACATGAATCCCGAATGGCACAAGTTTGTCACCTCTGTGAAGCTAACCAAAGGATTGAAGAACACTAACTATGAGAAACTGTATGCATTCCTTCTTCAGAATGAGAGACATGCTATGTTTGAACGAAGGATTCTTGAACAGTTCAAAACTCAATAGGGAGAAACTAGTTTGTCAAATGACTCTACAGCTTTTTACACCAATGTTGGAATTACCACAAAAGCTTCTCAAGTCATAACTATGGGTAATGGTAATTACAAGCTCATACCTGATCCAGCATATAAGCCTCCCGACTCAAACACACTCATGGAAAATTTCATCAATCAACTGTCTCTCATGGTTAGTCAAAACATGAACTCTCTCCCACACACCAACAATAACCTCAGAACAGCATCCAATCCACACAATCAAGCTACTGTCAGAGATGGGAAGGTTATGGTGCAACTAGTTCAAGAAAGGCAGTATGAACAGGGAAGAGGTGGACTTGGTAGAGGATATGTGGCAAATCAGTATCGTGGAAGGAATCCAAATCAAGGACAAGCAAAGCCAGTCAAATGCTACAACTGTGGTGGTGAGGGACATATTGCTAGGAACTGCACATCTCCAAAACGACCACAGAATGCAGAATACTTCAGAGACAAGATGTTGCTTGTACAAGCTCAGCATAATGGAGCAGCTTTGGATGAAGAGGAGTTGTTGTTTTTGGCTGAGGGAAATGCTAAAACCTATGATGCTGATGTTGATGAACAACCAATTCAGGAAATAGGTCACAATCATCAAAATGCCTTTCAAGTAGCTGACTGTAATGCATTTGACTCTGATGTCGATGATGAACCTACTACTCAAACTATCTTCATGGCTAGCATCTCACCTATGGTCTCTCTAAAGGTCTCTTCACCATAACAGGCTGGTCCATCCAAAGACTCAATCATTTCAAAGGTATTAAAACTATACGATAAAGTTGATGAGCAAAAGATGCATAATGAAGTACAATCTCCTAAAACTTTTGAATCAAATATTGATAATGAGGGTAATAGCAATATGGTCCCATATGATCAATATGTGAAACAAAGTGAATGTGAGATTGTACCAAGTGATGCATCCTCTGCAGTCAATGATGACTATGTTTTTGATGAATACACTGCATGTGCCCCTGATGATTCTGTTATCTCTGAACTGAATGTCTATAAAGAACAAGTTGCTATTTATGAACAACATGCTAAGTTTGAGTTAACCACCCGTGAGCAGGAAATGGATGACCAAATGCGTACAATTATTAGAAAAAGTAATTTTAGAGAAGAAGTATTAAAACAAGAGTT
Source organism: Chrysanthemum seticuspe (assembly GCA_019973895.1). Taxonomy (NCBI): domain Eukaryota; kingdom Viridiplantae; phylum Streptophyta; class Magnoliopsida; order Asterales; family Asteraceae; genus Chrysanthemum; species Chrysanthemum seticuspe. The sequence continues at coordinate 248,436,657 of BPTQ01000004.1, forward strand.
AAACTCTTTACAAGAAAAGTTTTCTAAAACTGCTAAGAAAAGACAAGAACTTCAAGAAAATGTTAAAATGCTTAAGCAAGAATTCAACGCTAAGGAATCAAAACTTTTGAATGATTTTTCCAATCTAAAAACTTTGAAAAACAAGCTTGAATATAAGTTGTACGTACAAGGGAATACCATTCAGACTGCTCACTTGATCACTGAGCATAGAGTCTTAAGCGATAAGCATAGCATTCCCCTTGTTCAGGAACCTAATCCTGAGGTAGTTAAAAAGGCTAGAGGTACTCATAAGGTACTTTATGATGGTAATGAGATTCTTAAGCCTAGGCAAACACCATCATGTGTTGGAAGCACTGAAGAGGATAGAAAAATAGATGATGCCTCTAGGGAGAAAATGGATAAGAAGCTTAATGAACATGTGTGTAAAAAGGAAAACATAACGATAAAACCCCATGATTACACTAAGGAAAATTGGATCTCCTTAAACATGTTTAAGCCTCAGACTCTATTAACCCCTAAACAAGTGTTCTAGAAAAAGGATATGGATATGCAAAAAGCTAAAAATCTTGTTGCAAAAAACAATCCCCTTAGGAAAATGCCTGCAGCTACTGTGTATCCTCCAAATACACCAATGCATCTAGTTCCTAGTTCGATTGCCACTAATAGCAAAACCTTAATCAGCATGTATGTTGTTTATCAACTATTCGTTGATTTTGAGAAGACATGTAAAAAGAGAATCACACCTACAGGGATAACTGAGGGGGAAAGGGGTTTTGAGCAAACTAAAGAATGTTATTTAACTGAGGTTATACCTTTCTTTAAACAATTAAAAGGTCAATTTGAGAGTCTTCAAAAAGGAATAAATTCATATATAAAAGAAATAGAAAAGGAATTTGATGCAATGATAGTTGAGGTAAATGATTATGAACAGGAACTCAAATATAATGAAGTTGAAAGGAAGAACTTGCATATCTTAAATGAGAATTTGATTTCGAGTTGTGTTGCTTAAGATGTGTTTTATACAGTTACTAAGCACTCTATTACTGCTTCTCGATTTCATGAATTATCTATAGCATTGAAAGTTTCCCATGATTGTGTCATTGAGCTTGAAAACAAAAACTCAGAATGAAATGAGAAAATTGATCAGGATGATCACGATAATTTGGTAAAACATCTTTCTAAACTAGAAGTTGAACATTTTGATTTGCAACTAAAATATCAACATCTTAAAGAAAATGTCAAAACCTCAAATATCAAGACATCCTCAGATGTTCCAGAGTTTGATGCAGTTTTTTAGATAAACAAACGTGACGAACAGATTCAAGCTCATTGTAACACGATCAGAAACTTGAAAGCCCAAATTTCACAATTAAAGGGTGAAAAGAATAATGTGACTGGCTCCCAAATGCCTCCTTTAGATTCTCAGTATTTACAAACTTTTCATCTTCAAAACTTGGTTAATGTTTTACAAAAAGAAAACGAGAGTTTTCTAGAAGAAAATAAAAAATTTAAACGACACTTTAAAGAGTTATATGATTCAATGAAAGTCACTCGTGACAAGAACAACGAAAAAATAACATCTTTACAAAAAGAAATTGAGAATCTGAGGAGTCAGGAAAAAGGGAAATTGCCACTTGTCTTTAATGAGAATGTTGCATCAAAGTCATCCTCAGATTGCAAATATACTGTGACTGTTAAATACATTCCTCCTCATCTTAGGAATAATGAACTTGTGTTTCATAATTATTTTGCTCACCTTAAGGATAGTCTAGAATGTCTTCGTGAGATTGTGGAAGAGGATTTCATAAATAAGCCACTTGATAGAGAAATTAGGTTTGCTTGCATTCAGGCCAAACGATCTCAGGAACTGCCAGAATGTTTAATAGCAACATGTCCTAAATCCTTAGGTTCAAAAGGTAAAGTTGTGATTCCTTGTTCTATGCCTTGTGCCAAGTATACAAACCATTCTATGCCCAGTATTAAGAAAGTGAATTCTAATGTGCCTTCAAGTAGTTCAGATCCCTGCACGTCTAGTTCAGGAATGCAAAAGGTAGATCAACCAACTAATGTTCCCATAATTCCCTCTACAGGAGTAATCAGTGACATAAAAACAAGCGGGTCAAAGCCTCCAGGCAATACCAAGCAAGATAGGACCTCGCAAGCTAAGAATGTGCATTGGAAGAAAGTAAAAGATCACCTAAGGAATATTATGTTTGAGTTGAATAAAATGAATCGTGTTGATTCTAGTATTAGCTATAAGCGTACTGTATTTAATTCGAATTCTGATACTATCCGCAAACCATGTAATGATGACTGCTTTATTTCTGTTACTAATCATGAATGTGATGTGAATGATTTGTCTAATGCTGTCAAATGCACAGTTAAAACTGTTAATGTTAAAAATCAAGCTAAGAAGGCTAAAAGACAAAGGCGAAAGAAAGTCAGAAAATAGTGAAAACCCACAGGAAGGAAATTTAGTAATATAGGTCATCAATGGATACCTACTGGCTTAAGATTAATGAGTTGCGCCCTAAATTTGCTAAGTCAATACCCACTAGAAAATGGATGCCTACTGGTAGAACTATTCCCTTAAGAAGTGAACATACTTTGAATAGGTCAAATACGGACACTAGCACTGCATCTATTTCTGATGATTCCATTGTTTCTACTTCTGATGTGGGTGTTCCAATCACTGTTACTAACCAAATGGAACCCATTCTTGCATGGGGATCCCAATTATCCAGTTATCCATTCTTGTCTGTGTTCAACTGCAGATCGTTCAAATCGTTCTGTGGTACCTGGACTCAGGCTGTTCCAAGCATATAAATGGAGATCGCTCGCGGCTCATGAACTTCGTGAGTAAATTCATCGGGACTGTTAGATTCAGGAACGACCATTTTGGAGCAATTATAGGTTATGGAGACTATGTTGTTGGCAAAAGTGTAATCTCCAGGGTATATTATGTTGAAGGTCTTGGTCATAACTTGTTTTTTGTTGGTCAATTATGTGATTCCGATCTAGAAGTGACATTTAGAAAACATACTTGTTTCGTTAGAGAACTCGATGGTGTGGAACTGTTAAGAGGAACTCGTGGCTCAAATCTATACACTATCTCTTCCGAAGACATGATGAAGTCTTCTCCAATCTGCTTGCTGTCAAAGGTTTCAAAAACAAAGTCATGGTTATGGCATCGTCGTCTCAATCACTTGAACTTCGGCACCATTAGTAACCTTTCCAGAAAGGATCTTGTCAAAGGACTACGCAGATTAAAGTATGAAAAAGATCATCTTTGTTCAGCTTACCAATTGGGAAAAAGCACAAAATATGCCCACAAACCAAAACCCACAAACTCAGTAATGGAAGTTCTCAATACCCTTCATATGGATCTGTTCGGACCAATGAGAGTGCAAACGATAAATGGGAAGAAATACATTCTAGTCGTTGTTGATGACTACTCTCGATTTACTTGGGTAAAGTTTTTGAGGACAAAGGATGAAACTCCATATGTCATCATCAAACTTATCAAACAGCTTCAGGTTCGACTCAACAATACTGTTAGAATTGTTTGAACCGACAATGGCACAAAGTTTGTTAACAAAGACTTAATTCAGTTTTATGAAAGTGTTGGAATCAGTCATCAAAGAAGTGTTCCCCGAACTCCTCAACAGAATGGTGTAGTTGAAAGACGAAATCGAACTCTTGTGGAAGCCGCAAGAACAATGCTAATTTATTCAAAGGTTCCAATATTTCTATGGGCTGAAGCCATTGCCACTGCTTGCTACACCCAAAATTGTTCCCTTATACACACCTCGCATGGAAAAACTTCATATGAACTTGTCCATAAACGAAAACCTGATTTATCCTACCTTCGTGTGTTTGGTGCTTTGTGCTATCTAACAAATGACGGTCAAGACTTAGGTAAATTAAGAGCTAAGGCGTACATTGGAGTTTTTGTAGGTTATGCATCAAACAAGAATGGTTACCGAATCTACAACAAAAGAACTCGAGATATCATGGAAACTATTCATGTCACATTCGATGAGCTGTCCGGGAAAATGGCTCCAGGACAATCCAGTTCTAGACCCGCATTTCAGCCTTCATAAAGTAGTCCTATCAGTTCTACTCTTGTTTCAAATCCCTCACCAGCAACTCCTTATGTACCTCCATCAGAGGATGATTTAAAGAAATTATTTGATCCAATGTTTGATGAACACTATGAGCCAAGTGCTAATGATATGTCAATTCCATCAACAGAGGCTGCTTCTATTCCTGTCAATGAAGTTAACCCTTCAGTTTCAATGTCATTAAGTTAAGAAGCGCCTGCTGCTGATCACTCTGTCTCATCAACAAATCATCAATCATCGAATGTACATCATGGAATTGTTTCTGGCACCCATGATGAAGTTAACCCCTTTGCTACTCCTGAAGATGCCCCCTTTGAAAACATATTTGCTCCTGAATCATCTTCAGAACCATCTTCTTCAGGAGATATCGACTCTGCTACTTCAGTTCCTCAACAACAACCACATGAACACCTTAGAAAATGGACATATGATCATCCATTGGACAACATCATTGCAAATCCCTCTCGTCCAATATCCACACGAAAACAACTTGCAACCGATGCCATATGGTTCTTCTTCAACTCTGTACTCTCTAAGGTCGAACCAAAAGATGTTAAAACCGCCATGAATGAAGATAGCTGGTTTAATTCCATGCAAGATGAAATTCATGAGTTTGATCGACTAGATGTATGGGAATTAGTACCTGCTCCAAATTGTGCTATGATCATTTCTCTAAAGTGGATCTTCAAAGTAAAACTTGATGACCATGGTGATGTTTTAAAGAACAAGGCTCGATTGGTTGCAAAAGGATACCGTCAAGAGGAGGGTATTGACTTTGAAGAATCATTTGCTCCTGTTGCTCGTATCGAGGCAATCAGAATCTTCTTGGCTAATGCTGCAAGTAAGAACAAGGTAGTCCATCAGATGGATGTAAAGACGGCTTTTCTTAACGGAGATATTAAAGAAGTCGTATACATCAGCCAACCTGAAGGCTTTGTGAATCCAGAGCATCCTACTCACGTCTATCGTTTGAAGAAGGCTCTTTACGGTTTGAAGCAAGCTCCAAGGGCATGGTATGATACGCTATCAAAGTTTCTTCTATCTAAAGACGTTGATCCAACATTGTTCACCAGAAAGTCAGGCAAACATTTATATCACATTCAAATATATGTTGATGATATTATTTTTGCCTCGACTGACCCCAATGAATGTGATCGTTTTTCAAATGAAATGGGTTCCAAATTTGAAATGTCAATGATGGGACAAATGTCATTTTTCTTGGGATTACAAATTTCACAAAGTCCCGGAGGCATTTTTATAAATCAATCTAAATATGCAAATGAGATTTTAAAGAAATTTGGATTTGATTCTTGTGACCCTGTTGACACTCCCATGATAGAGCGTGCTAAACTGGATGAGGACCACTAAGGGATCATGGTAGACCAAACAAAATATCGTAGTATGATTGGATACCTGATTTACATCACAGCCAGTAGACCAGACATTCTGTTCGCTGTTTGCATGTGTGCTAGATATCAGGCTAAGCCTACCAAAAAGCACCTTGAAGCGGTTAAACGGGTCTTTCGGTATCTCCAAGGAACCATCAATATGGGACTTTGGTACCCGAAGGACATCGGTATGTCACTAACAGCCTATGCAAATGCTGATCATGCAGGCTGTCAAGATATACGTTGAAGTACGTCTGGAGGTGCTCAGTTTTTGGGTGATAAGCTTGTGAGATGGTCTTCAAAGAAACAAATGAGTACTTCTATTTCCTCTACAGAGGCTGAATACATAGCCATAACATCTTGTTGTGCTCAAATCCTATGAATGAGATCCCAATTATCTGACTATGGCTTTGAATTCAACAAAATTCCTCTGTATTGTGATAATAAAAGTGCTATTGCTCTCTCATGAAACAACGTTCAACACTCAAGAGCAAAGCACATCGACATTCGACATCATTTCATCAGGGAGCAAGTTAAAAACGGTGTGGTGGAACTCTATTTTGTGAGGACTGAATATCAGTTGACATCTTCACCAAAGCTCTTCCTAGAGAACGTTTTGAGTTTATCCTCCCACGACTTGGTCTAAAGAGTCTTCAACCGGAAACACTCAAACGTCTTCAAGAGGAAGACGAGGAGTAAAGGTCTTTCTTCATCCATCTATTGTAAATATTTATTCGAAAAGCAAAATACAAAATTACAAAACCTTCAAAAAGAAAATAGAAAAATATAAAACTTTCAAAAATCCATAAAATTTTGAAAAACTTGAAAAATTTCAAAAAATATTGTCTTTTTGTCATGTTTTTTCTCGATTCGATAATATCTACGGTCTTTGTGTTGTCATTCAAAGAATGACACGGGACTTTAGATGTTGTTCGAATGTTCTTAAAAAAAATCAAAAAATATTTTTGGGGGAAAGTGAAACGATGGTTTATTGTCATTTTAGGCAGTAACTCGTTTTTCAAAGAAAGAACAGAGCAATGCTTTATCTTATTTTTCAAATCTCATGCTCTGATTCTATAAACAATTACTTACTATCTAATGAAAACTAATTGCTTTGAAAAATAACTCGGACTCTATTTTTGAAAATCATCTAAACTTAACGTTTGTCAAAAATATCTATCTCTCAATCAACAACTTATATCATTGATTTAGGGGGAGAATGATTTCAATTAAATCAAAGATTATTTGTCATACAATTGTTTTCAAAAGATAATCATGCATGTTAAATCAATGGAGTATAAAGTCTCAAAATCCGATCTTTATCAGTTAAAATGTTTTCATAATCAAGTCACAATTCTCCTCAAAATCTTTCAAAATCAATTTAAATCTACAGAGATCACAAATCTCAAATGATTTGAAAATTGTGATCGGGGGAGAATTTGTGATTTAAATTGGATTTAAACTGATAATTCGTTAAATGGTTTCATAAGTGTTTAGCAAGCTTTCCTCCCTATATGTGCCAAACAATTTCCAATTTTCCATGCACATGTTGAGGGGGAGCATCTTTTTAAAACCACAAAGAATTGAAACGTGATTGATTTGTCTCTAAGTGCAGGTTCCCTCTAATATGTGCAAAAATCTTTCAAACCTCGAGGCACATATTGAGGGGGAGCAAACTGTTGAAAACCTCATCCTTCCCCAATATGCTTTATCTACTTGATTTGATCAAGGAAGTGATGTTGATATCTTTTATAAAATGGTAATCAACGATTTCAAATACATGATGCACATGTTGAGGGGTAGATCTTTTTCTAAAAATATCAAAAACAATTCAGGTACAAAATGCTTTGATAATATATCACAAGTATCTGGATTGATTTTCAAATGGTTTTCAATTGGTTCCAATGGCATATGAACAATACCAAATAGACCGACCAAATTTACTTTATGTATGGTGATATAAGGATGATAAGGTTAGGTATTTGTTCCCATGATCCGTTAAAACTGGAGGGATCTACCCAGGGACAATCCACTAGATAGTGTAGAAGTCCTTAGGTATGATGAAAAAAGGAGAAAAATGAGAAATGGGAAGAGTGCGGACTGAGACAGAGCTAGTACTGGAATAAACCCAACAAGGTTCTAGTTATGAAGTCTCGGTAAGCACCGAAGGGGTTGAAGAATGAAAAAAGAATTGAATGAGGAAAGGGTGAAAATAAATAGCCATCCATTTATTCAACCTTAGGGCAGAAACCGGGTTCAATTAATATGCTACTAGTGGTTACCAAGGTAACATCGGTATTGAAGACAAGACGTCATGGACCCAGTGACGCACTGCACTACAACTTCCCAAACTACTCAAGTTCCTCTTAAAAGTGCTTGTTTCATTCTCACGGGGAACCTGCATAATCTATCGACCTTCTCTTAGAGTTTGCTGATATTGAAGAAGGAAACCCTCTCCCTAGTCTCCAGCATATGAACCAAAATTTGCACAATTGAGTCTAGAGCCACGAGATCATCATATAAATCTCATTAGGACACTGTCTATGTAGACTATCTTTTTCACACAATGTGGAAAGAGAGATTATATATTATGAGTCCTATGCATTATCCTTGTGGTATTGCCAGAACATCTGAGTGATATGCAAACATATTCACAATGAAGATGGAAAGCCATCTGGAGCCAACATCAAACAAGCTCTTGGTAGGTGGCATGTGAGATCTATCCAATAGATCAACCATGTGACAACTGAACAAAAACAATGGGGCGATTCAATCTTTTGAATCAATCCTGGTTCAGGTTATGGATTGACGGATACCTTTGAAAAACCGGTCGTTGTGCTTAAAAACTCTTTTTTTTAGCACATCGACTGTGTACTAATACTTCAAAATAAAAGGTATTTATGATTGATAATTGATTTTCATTAAAACCTTCGTTGTATTGCAAAAACAATTTCTATTGAGCGGTACACGATTGTTTTTCAAATCTCTTTTCATCAATCAGTGAATCTTAATTCGCTGGTTCACTCACTCCGTGTTGTCTTCTTTGAGACGTTCCGGTTTGAGAATAGCTAGAGCAGCTGCGAAACCCTGTCAAGGAAATTCTTCAGAATTATACCTGATCACAGGCAGTACTTGTACTGAGCAACAGGGAACCGTGGGCCGTGTACCTCAATTAAACGAAAGTGATCAAAGACACTTTCGTGCACTTTATTGCTAACTGTTGTATGTAGGTACGCCCGACGTTTGCAGCTGATCAGAATGAAGCGGTCAATCCATAGCCGCATGCTCACTCAAACACATTCATTTCAAAAGAAATCATGATTAGTGCATCAATGACTCTGATACTCTCATTCCATGCTTCTGCTACGCTGCTGCAAATATCATGAATCAACTAAAGCTTTCGCTACTCTGATAAAAAGAAATCATGATCCAGAATGTGAGCATGTCGGTCCAAATGTCACAACATCACATAATACCAACACCACAATGGAGGAGTCAGAGATTAATGTTAGCTGATGATCTCAAAGCTGGGTCAAAACTCATTATCACGTGGATCAGTTAAAGACCTCCACTTAGATTAACCTAACATGCAAAAATGAAGAATCAATGACTATGAGCTACAGAGCAAAGAACATTAACAAGAATCCAAGAACAATCTTATTGTAATATCTGTTTGGATTCAATGTATTTTTGAGGTAACCTCCCTTAGGGGGAGATTGTTAGGATTTAGTAGATCCAGTTGTTAAAGAGTCGGTGACCTCAAGTATATGTAATCATTAGAAAGCTCGTAGTTGTAGATTATTTAATATTAAGTAGTATTTAGTTAAGTAACACTGTGGAGGACGGACAGGTCTTTACCCACTGTATGCCTGATCCACAGCCCGTAGGTGGCAATTTGTGTAAGACTATAAATACTCTCTACCTCCCAAGGTAGAGAGTTGGAGCTCATAAAAATACTTTCATTTTCTCTCACTAAGTTCCCAAACCTCTAACTATTTCTCTCTCTAAAACCTTGAATTATACGCCTACTTGTGATCATGTTATGATGTGTTTGTGAATTCCAATATGTTACACTCCTGGTTATGAGGATTTTGCACATCCAAACAAAGTCTACAAAGTTATTAAGGCTCTGTATGGCCTTCATCAAGCCCCTAGAGCTTGGTATGAGAGACTCTCCACTTTCTTATTGCAACATGGTTACAGGAGAGGAGCTATTGATAAGACTTTATTTATCAAGAGAGACAAAAAGGACATAATGATTGTTCAAGTATATGTAGATGATATTATCTTTGGAGCTACAAAACAATCAATGGTGAAAGAATTTGAAAAGCTCATGCAACAAGAATTTCAAATGAGTTCCATGGGTGAATTAACTTTCTTTTTGGGGCTTCAAGTTAAACAATCAAGTACTGGAATCTTTATTAGTCAAGATAAGTATGTCACTGACATTCTTAAGAAGTTTAACTTTGATGCTATCAAGCCAGTCACCACACCTATCAAAGCTATCACTCATTGGGAAAGGATGAAGATGGACATGCTGTAGATGTCAAGCTTTACAGATCAATGATTGGTTGTCTTATGTACTTAACTGCATCTAGACCTGATATCATGTTTGCTGTCTGTTTATGTGCAAGATATCAAGTCTCACCCAAGGTCTCTCATATAAATGCAGTCAAGAGGATTTTTAGTTATCTAAAACAACAACCTAAGTTAGGGTTGTGGTATCCAAAGGATTCACCTTTTCACTTGGAAGCTTTTTCAGACATTGATTATGCAGGTGATAATTATGATAGAAGATCAACCACTGGAGGATCCCAATATCTTGGAAGAAGATTAGTTTCATGGCAATGTAAGAAACAAACCATTGCAGCAACATCATCCACTAAAGCATAATATGTTGCTGCTGCAAGCTGTTGTGGACAAGTACTGTGGATGCAGAATCAACTCTTGGATTATGGGTTCAATTTTAAGAATACTCCTATTAACATTGACAATGAGAGTACAATTTTCATTGTAAAGAATCATGTTTGTCACTCCAAGACCAAGCACATTTAGATTAGGCATCACTTTATTCGAGATTGTTATGAGCATAGGCTCATTAATGTTGTCAAGGTCCACACATATGATAATGTAGCTGATCTACTCACAAAGGGATTTGATGTGTCAAGATTCAATCATTTAGTGGTGAGTATTGGTATGATTAACTATTAAGCTACATTTAAGGGGAGGACTTATTAGTTAGTTAGTTAGTCTCATGCATTGTTTAAAGGGAGGAAATACAATGCTTTTTGATGTTTTTGCCATAGTGAAGAAAAGGATGGAAAGTACTGCTTAGAGTTTATCTGAAAGTACTACTCTGAAAGTACTGCTTTGGAAGTACTGCTTACGTGGAAAGCACTGCAGTCTTGTCAACGTACTATTCAAACAGTCAAAATAAGGGGTAAAATTCAAACAACGGTAACTTTATTAATTGGGCTTTGATTTTTTAAATCTTACCTATAAATAACTACCCTCTGATTTTCCCTCTCATCTTTATACTTATCCATCCATATCTCTCTTCTCTCATTAACATTCACTATTCATCGAACCATTCTTTCTTATAACAACAAACAATGGCTAATCGTACCACTGTTAGTAAGCACAACATGGTTGTTAACTTAGACAAGACACCATCCAATGTCGCTTTTCATGACATAATTGATTTCCTAACTGGATCTTAAATCAATTATGCTCTTTTGGTCGAACCTGACATCATTGAACCCTGAATTCAACAATTTTGGGCTACTGCTAGATCTCATATGCAAGATGATGAATCCTATATTCAGGCTAAGGTTGCTGGGAAGATAGTTATAGTTAGTGAAGCCACCATTAGGGCATATTATTGTTTGATGATGAGCAAAGGGCTATTCGTTTTGACAAACAAGTGCTTTAGGATACATTAAAAGATATAGGGTATGAAGGGTCTCTCACTGAAACAACTTTTAAGAAGCCCTTATTTAGTCGACAATGGAAGTATCTAGCTCATGTTTTGCTTCATTGCTTAAGTCCCAAGAGTACTTCATGGGAACAATTTGGATCAAATATCGCCTCTGATTTAGTGGGATTAGCTACCAATCAACCCTTTAACTTTTCAAGAATGATTCCAGATGGTATGCTATCTCACATCTCCAATGGTTCACCATTCCTAACGTACCCTCGTTTTGTTCAACTATTTTTGAACAAGCAGCTTAAGGATGTACCTAAACCTTCAAGCTTGCTACATGTTGTAGTACTTTCACCACAGGTATTTACTTTCATGGCTAGGAAGAGTCACAAATTTTCTAGGAGGGATACACCTTTGACTGCTCACATGATGGAAGTCGTACAAGCTGTTAGAGATGAAGCAACCTCATGTGAAGAAAATGAGCCTTCAGAATCAAGGGAAGGTACTGCTTCTCAACGTACTGCTTCAAAGGAAGGTATTGCATCTCAACCTACTGCATCTTTGCAAGATATTGTGCATGATGATTCAGAACCAGAGGTCAACCCACCATCATCTCCCAATGATTATACTTCCACCGATGGGTCTCAAACATCTGGAGGAGATAAGGGAGATATGGCTTTTGAGGGTCAGGTTCTAGATAACAATGCTTTGACAATGGAGTTATTGAGATTGAAGAAAGATTATGAAGCTCAAGCTGTCCAACTTATGAGGTTGAACAACAAGTTTAGAAGATTAAAGAAATTTGTCTGGCCATTAATTCAACATCACAGATTGTGGGTCAAATCTCAGAAGAAGAAAGGAAAGAAATTTACGAAAGCCTCTAAGGACAAGAAGTTTCACAAGCATTCTTCATTCCAATTGGGGAGGAAATTGGAGCAAGATAATTTGAATGAAGATTCTGAACCACATGCAGATACGGATGCTGAACCTTATAAAGATGCTAAACCTCAAAGTACTGAGCCTCAAGGTACTGAAGCTCAGGTTAATATTCAAAGTACTGAGCCCCAAGGTACTGGTGTACAAAGTACTGGTGATCAAGGTGCTGATGCTCAAAGTGCTGGTGATCAAGGTACTACTGCTTTTCAAGGAACGTTTAGGCAAGAGCTTATAACACCAAGGACCTTAAATTTTGATGAAGAATCTGGTCCTTCAACAGTCTTACATGAAGAAGAAGCTGATACATCTAAAGTAGAACATACTGCTAGTGATGATGAGACCATTCCTCATATGTTGCTTAACATGTCAAGACCAAGAGGTGTTGGTATTCCCGGAGTTGAAGAATCTCAAGTCTTGCAATCATCTTCTCAACCTACTTTAGATCCTAAAGATAAAGGAAAAGGTAAACTGGTAGAAACAAAGAAAAAGAAGAAGCTTACTTTGGCAGAATTAAGAGCTATTGAAGTGGCTAAAAATGAAGAAGCTGCTAGAAAGTTACAAACAGAATTAGATGCTGAGATTGTTCTACCAGAGAAGCAACCTGAACCGGTTATACCTAGAAGACCTCAGAGTATTGCTAAAGAAAGAAATGCAATGATGGCTTATCTAAAGGGTAGAGGATACACTGGTTTACATAAGTTGAAGTATATAGAGATGAAAGATTTGTATGATGCTGTTAGAGAAGCTTATAAGAAGGAACTAGAAGGTATTATTCCTTTTGATGATGAAAAACAGAATGAGGATGCAAGAAAAAAGAGTTTAAAGAGAAAGATAACAACTGATGATGAACAACCATCAAAGAAGATACAATTGAGAACAGATACAGTTGATGAGCTGAGGAATTATTTAAGAGTTGTAGACTTTGAGCATCCTAAGTCTAAAGAAGTTGTAGTAAAGAAGTCTAAGATGTATACATTTGAAGATGTAGAATCAAAGGAAGGAGACTATCTTATGTTCCATAGAGAAGATGAAAGCTTTAGAGTATTTAATTTGTTATGGGATATACTCCATATAATAGATAGAGAACATCTGTTTCACCTGTATCAACTAGTGCAAGAAAATTTTGAGCATATTCCATCAACTGGAGTTGGCTTAGTCTTGCTGGGAGATCTTATAACTATCTGGGAGACAGAAGAAACAAGCACTGATGCAATCTAGAACAACCAAGAAGTTTGGGAGATTACTAGCTGGAGATTCTTTGAAGAATCAGGAGTGCATGTTTTGGAGTTAGAAGATGGGACTACGATTCACATGCTAGCAGAAAGAAGATATCCACTGACAAGAGATCTTATGATCAGAATGCTATATCATGGTATGGAGGTTTAGCAGGAGAATGAAACAGCCCTTATGGTCATTGAATTGTTTATCAAATGGACAACTATGGCTAATGACGATGCATAAATACTCGTATGATTCTTAATTATATAAATTTTTGAAAAATCAGTACTTTATTCAAAGTACTGCTGGACAAACCGTACTTTATCCAAAGTACTGCTTGCAGCTTAAAACCAGTAAAAGTCTTTTAATGATAATAAATAAGCAATTTTTGTAATGTGCAAAACACTTTTTAAAGCACAAAATAAACAGCAACAAGTTGTTTTGGGAACAACATCTGATGGTAATCAACTCACCATGTTTAATAAACAAGAAAGAGTTTGACTCATCATGAGGGTACGGCTCTGATGTGATTATCAAATCCATTTTTAGTTGACAATTTACGAAAAATTGTATGGTTTTCAACTCACCATATCTGTAATAGTGAGGAGTTGGCAAGCCCACAAGAAAATGGCTTGTGGTAAAGGCTATGGAAAAACCATTTATATGGTAATTAGTTCACCATGGTTGCAAGAACTAACTAGTCCAAAAGCAAACGGCTATTGGTAAAGACTTAACAAATCCGTTGATAGCTAATGATTTGCTAAAAATCATATGGTTATCAATGTACCATGGTTTTACACACCTAGACATTGGCTACTCCAGAGTTAATGGCTTTGGTAAAGAGACATAAAAATCCATTAAATTTTCAATGATTCACCTCTCACATGAGTTAAAATACCTGGAAGTGATGAGAATAGTCTGAAACTTTATGATCTGATGTACAATTTTCCATATGTTACTGAGAAGCTGAAAAGATGAAGGTTGTTGATAATGATTGCTGAAAAGGATTGCTTATAAAGACTACTTTGATGATGATAATATAAGCACAGAGAGTACAAGACAAATCTGGAGATATAGACACAATCTTTCCTTGAAGACAAAGATGTTAAAGATAAAGATACAAAGGAACTTGAAATCAAGCAAGTAGAATTCAAGTTAGGGGAGGATTGTTGGGATATAAAAGACAAAGTACTGAAGAAAGTCAAAGTGCTGAAGAAAGTCAAAGTACTGCTTAATGAAAGTCAAAGTACTCCTTGTGTCAAAGGACTGCAAAGGCTAAAGGACTGCTATGCAAAATCTTTTAAGGATTATTATGTAATTCTAGAATATTCTTAGTTTATAACTAGTATTACTTGTCGTACAAGGATTGTAATTTCAAACCGACTAGGGTACTCCTTATGCCTATAAAAGGACCCCTAGATTGGCATTAGAGATACACGAAACATTAGAGAATATTAGAGATATGACTTACATGCAAGTTCATTATTAGAGTTATTAGGGTTGTTAGTGAATCTGTATAACAAGCAGGTTCAAAGTTTTAATATAGTCGTTGAAGTTTAAAGTTATTCTTCTTAGCTTTATTGAAGTAGTTTCCGCATACTTAATAGAGTAATATCGGTGTTTCATTGTTAGTAATTTAGGATTTATCCAAGGTTGCTAAACCCTTACAAGCTACATAATTAGTTTGGTCAGAGTATATCGATCCAACACACATTCTGAAGTAGATTAATTTTGTCCGCAAGTTGATTCAGTTTCTTGTTGACCACGTTTGTTGGAATCACTCCTAAACTAGATTACAAGTGTTAGCAATTAATATGTAATAGTTAGCTTAATTAGGCTTTTATATTTGTTATTATGCTAAAGCTTATGTAGAAGGCCCATAAGCCTTGGCCCAAGCCTAATAAGGAAAGGAAGGGAACTTGCATGTTTCCCTAGTTCCTTCTTATAAATACCTCATGTAAACCTTCATTTGAAGATTGGTTGTTCACTTTCGTAATATACTTATGCTTAATCTTTTCACATAGTCTTATACGTGTGTGTGTGTAGTGTTCATCCGATCACTTTCTATCTCATATCTTCATAATGATGCTTGTGTTACATAAATGGGAACCTAACAGTGGTATCATTCGCCAAATAGTTGGGTGAAACCATTTTTTGTTTTTGAAGTTTTGAGTTTATACGCGTAAGGCTCGGTCTCAAAACTTTCATACGCAAAAAGCTTTGATTTTTTCACTTTAAAATTCAAGATTCTTGTACTTTAAAGGTTATTTGGTGATAAAGTTTAAGTTTTTGGCAAAAAGTTTCAAACTTTACATGTATTTCATTGGTTTTAAGCTTGGTTTTTGTCGTGTGGATATTTCAACGCATAAAGGTAAAAGGTGCTCTTGATTTTCAAGTTTCACACTTTTGTGTTACTTTGGTGATATTGAAGCTTTTTCATCTCAAAAATCAGGTTTCTAAACATCTTTGTGCTTAAAATCATTTTTTTTTGGTAAACATTGGCATTTCCTACGCATAAGAAAACCCTAAAGTTACGCGTAAGCTTCATAAGGTTTGATCTTCAGTGTTCTTGGTTTACTCAGTGTTTTCTTGCTTGGATAAGCCTGAAAACACTTTGACTTTGGATATCTTTTACACTAGGATAAATGTAAAGGATTTTTGGGCAAAACCCTAGTTTTACGCCTAAGCAAACTCTTACGCGTAGAATCTTTACGCCTAAGCATTGTTTTACGCATAAGCCTTGTCTTACGCATAAGCATTCTACTAATAAGCCTTTGGTTTATGCATAAGCTAAGGTTTACTTAACCCTACGCTTAAGATAATCCTACGAGTAAGCTTTATTCTTACGTGTAAGTTGGTGTCTTTACGCATAAGGTTTCTTTGCCTAAGCTGGTTTTTCCTATGCATAAGGTTTCTTTACCAAAGATTGGTTTCTACGCATAAGGACTCTTCATCAACAAAGTTTCATTCGACTACAAAGAACCATTTTACAACACAAGTTTCAAGATGTCTCAACCACCATACTCTAACTATTTCCCTCATGTGTATCCTCAACAAGTACAACAACAAATCAATCAACAACAACAACTCTATCAACTACAACATCAATTCCCTCAAGGAGCAATTCAACCACAAATGATTCAACCACCACCTAGTTTTCAAGTACAACCTTACACAAACATTCACAATCAGCATCCGTCCAGGAATACTATGAAGGAACCGTCTTGGTTTGCAAAGATGTGTGAAGCTTTAAGTAGCCAACAATCCATTCATGAGGCTGGATCACTTGATAGACCTCCAATGCTCACTCCCGGAAACTACGATCAATGGGTGATTAGGTTCTTTAGGTTTTGTGATCTAAAGAAGCCACATGAAAAGTTCTTAAAGAAGGTCATCTTGGAAGGTCCATTTCAGATGCCTACTATCGTTACACCCGAAGATCCAAATGCTAATCCACCAAGAGGTAATTTCACCAACATTGCAAGTCTTACTGACCTCACTGCTGATGAACTTCTACATTTTGAAGCCGATGAGCTAGCAATGCAATACATCCTTTTGGGATTACCCAATCCGATCCTTCGAAGTGTTGATGCTCAAAAGACTGCTAAAGCAATGTGGGAACATATTCATCTTCTCATGGAAGGCACTGAACTCAATCAAGAGGACATGGAATCCAAAATCTACTTGGCTTATGAACACTTTATGATTGAACCAGGAGAGACATTAGAGTCATATCATCATCGATTCTCAGAAATCATCAATGACTTGGAAAAACATAACATAATTATGCCAAGGATTGCAGTCAACACTAAGTTCCTAAGTAGTCTTGGTCCTGATTGGGAAAAGTATGTCATTTTCATCCGTCAAGCAAAGAATCTTCGCCATGCTACATACGGATTGTTGTACGACTATTTGAAGCCCCACAAAAAAGAAGTTGACATAGAAAGGGTTATCCGTGGACTCCCTGTCACACCTTCACTTCCGGATAATCAACAACTAGCTTTGTGGGCTTAAGCTTGTTATCCTCAATTCCCGACCTTACAAACTGTATTCACAAATCCTCCACAACCCACTGCTCAACCATCTGCTAAGATGACACCTTATGATCCGTCACAGCACCAATCTCAAGAAACTCAATTGGTTCCATACAACAACAACAATGATCAAGCACTTTGCAGTGAATCTAATGAGGATACAGAAGCTTTTGATGCATTGCAGCAAGGGTTTGTCATGATTGCTAGAGCCTTTGGCCGATACTCAAACAAATCCAACAATCGCATTCGTACCTCATCCAACATAAGGAATCAGGCTGTTGTTAACAATGGACGTGTTTAAGTTCAGAATCGAGGAAATGTTCGTCAGATGGGCGATGGTCAAGGATTTAATCCAATAGGAAGGAATAACATGGGTGCTCCACAACAACAAAGAGCTCAAGTGGTTGAACAGGGTAATGCTCAGAATGGGATTAGTGGTCTTCGTTGCTATAACAGTAATGAGAAGGGTCATCTGGCTAATGCATGCCCAAAGCCGAGGACAAGAGGCAGCGCTTATCACAAAGAAGCTTTAATCTTGGCTCTTAAGGATGAAGCTGGTGGAACTCTTACCAGCAAGGAACAGAGCTTCATGGCAAATGCAGATTCTGATGATGATATGGAGGACTTGCAGGCTAATGTAGCAGTTATGTTGATGGCAGACATGCACGAACTCCACATGAGTGACACAGGCCCAGTGTATGACACTGATGGCTTGTCTCAGGTACCGAATCAAACCATATTCATCACTGATCTAATATCTCAGCCAACATCTGAATCCGACGAGGCTCAGAATGTTCAACATGAGTCGTCCACATCTCATTCTGATGATACTCAACTAGATCCAGTAGTTACATTTGACGATCAAGATGACCTCCTGGTTACCATTGATAATCAAGTTGACTCCGTGGTTATACTTGAGGATCTGAATAATGATCATGTTGAGACTCACGTTGAACACGCTGAACCTTTGCCTAATCCATATATTGACCTCTTACTTAATGACCAACAATCCAGAATGGAACAATGTTGTGAACTCAATCAACAATTAAAAAATAAAAATGCACTGTTAACTAGGGATATTGAATGCTTAAAAAGGCAACTCAACATTTTTAAAACTCAAGAAAAATGTGAACAAGGTTTTGAAGTCGCTTTTGCTAAATCTTACCAAAACGAAAAATCATTAGAACGATAGATACGTGATCTAGTCGCATCCAAGAATGCCTTATTGTCTCAAATAGAACAACTAAAATATGATCATAAACAACAACTTAACGCTCTTACTTTGGAAACTCAAAAAGCCAAGTCTGAGTTGTTAACTTGTCAAAAATAGTTCTCTGAGTACAAAAAGCATTCCACGAAACAAATAGATGACTATCTTGAAGAAATTGTCGACTTACAAAACAAAATCAAAGAGTTTCGAAATGTTGTTTATAAACATGGTGAATCAATCACAACGATTCAAAAGTTTACTTTCAAACCAAATCCGAATGGATATGGACCGAATCTTGCTGATTACAAACCTAAGTTTTCAAATAGAGCATTCAAACCAAATCCTGAAGTTTACAGTGCAGAACATAGAATTGATGATTTAATTATGAGTGTTGTTGAATATAATCGTCCAGAGGAATTAGATGCAGAAGACGAGAGTCGATCAAAATTGGAAAACGTTGTTTACAACAAACCATTTAACTATTCAAAAGCAATCACTTTCGTCGCACAACAGGATAATACCAACACACCTTGGGTTATCACGCCTATTTCTGATGTTGGTCCCCAACCCAATTCTGCACAAATTAATGGTCCTTTACCTTCACTCAGTGAAGTAAAATCAATACCCGAAAGTCGTCAAATTCTTAGATATTTTGACACTTTTCTATTTGACATCAAAATTTTAGAACGTGAGATTGAATTTCATTCTGAAATAAAAGTTGAACATTTTCAATCGCCTCAAGCGCGAGAACAAAGAGATATTTTTCAGAAAAGAATTTTACCCCATGTTCAAAACTTGAAAAATTTTGCATTGTATTGGGAAAGGGAATTTCATAAGGAACTTGGACTGATGAAAATAGTTTTCAAGAAAACATAAACATCTATTTCAAATACAAAACGTAAAAAGAAAATGTTACGAAAAGATGTTGATCGACTCTTGGAAGATGTTATATGTGCTGATATCCATAATGTGGTGTTATTACATTCTGTTGCATATGCATTTGATTATATCTCTACAGATTCTGTTGATTATGTTGAAAACGTTGAGAATATTGATACTGTGTCACAAACCAAGTCTTTAAAAGTAGAAAATGAACGATTGTTAAACGAGCTTTCAAATACAAAACTTCGTCTTCAATGGTGTCAAAAAGATTGTCAAAATCGTGAACTTTCCTTGCAAAACAAAATCAACCAGTTGAATTCAAAACTCTTAATCCAAAAATTGAGCAACTGGATGATCAAAACACGTCTTTGAAATGTCAAATCTCAAAATATGAACAAGAACTTGCAAAATTTAACAAGGAATATGGTGTCATATTTGATTTACTCAGACAGACTCGTGATGAAGCATCAAACGAACTTGATCATTATCTCGCACACTGTTAGGAATTAGAAAATTCCATAGTGAAAAGTCAGTCACCCCAAATATTATCTAGCATAAGTTAGCTCGTAGACATGTCGTTATTTACGTTATTTAGTAGTTTATTAGTTAGTTTGTAGCGTAGTTTAGTTTAGAGCAACACCGTGGAGGAAGGATGGGTCTTTACCCACTGTATGCCTGATCCACAGGCCGATAGGAGGTCGTGTAATTTGTAAGTATAAATACCTCTTCCATCCATGGAAGGGGTGTGGCTTCTTTGAATCTAACCTTTCACTTTTGATAAGCAACTCTCTTTCAAGAACCTCCTCTCAACTCTCTTCATCTCTCAAATGGCTTTCTTATTTAATCATTGTCCTAGACCACCCGAATCATCAAACAACATAAATATTGGATCCTAACAATTGGCATCAGAGCCTAGGTTTTGTTGTTTGTTTTGATTCGTGGTTCGACTCATGGTTTATGCGGGTTTTTCATGCGGGTTTTGTATGCGGTTTGTATGGTTTTTGTATGTTGCATATACGGTTCGTTGAGTTGGTTTGGTTTACATTAATGATGTATGATGAAGAAAGCTGGTTAATGTGTGTTTATGGTCATTATGCATGTATCAAATTCACTGTTTTTAAACTGTTTTAGCATGCTAAATTTGGTGTCAAATTTGTTGTTCAACATGGCTTGGCCTAACTGTTGTTGCTACTATTATTGGTTTAAAAATTGTTTATTATTGGTTTGTAAAATGCAGTCTTTGTCAAAATCATGGTCCAAACAACTTTATGTTCCTACTTGGTCATCCTTCATGTGAGTCAAAACTATTTTTTTTGTACCGTTCATGGAAGCGAGTTGAGGTTGCTGTCCAGATTCAGTGTTAATGTTTCGAGTTGGCTTTGGTCAAATGCGAGTTGACCGATGTTTATCAAAGCGAGTTGACAGTATTGACTGTCCTTACTCAATGTATTCCTGGATGTGAGTCGTTATAATGTCCAGATACTATGACCATTATGCGAGTTGGTCTGAGTTGTAAAGTCATAATGCGAGTTGACAAGTCATAAGCGAGTTGATAATTCAAAAGCGAGTTGTGTGGGTTATGTTCTAAGCAACTTTCCATATGCGAGTTGTGAGTTTTGAATGCGAGTTTTTGCAATATGCGTGTTGTCAAGTTTATCTGTCGAAAGCGAGTTGTGTGGTTGACTTTTAAGTTACCAAATCAAATGCGACATGACTGTTAATGAAAAAGGTTTCAACTAAAAGACTCACTAGCATCAAGTATCTCAGAAAACTTGTTTTATCAACTTCTATAACGAAACGAAAACTCAGATCTAATCAAGAACTCAAGAACTCATATCAAGACTCTGATCTTATCGTGACTCTTTCATCACTAATCAAGAACTCAGATCTAATCGTGCTTATACAAGACAATTCTAAACCATGAAGGTCTTACACACGATATATTATCATCATTGAACATAAACGAATCAGTTTCAACACATCTCTTGTTCATTCAATTTTACATGAATTTAAGCAAGTACCATCAAGATCTCAGCCTCCTCTTATTCGTTCTCATCAAAGAAATATCATGACCTTGTAGGTCAATCTAACGAATGTAGCAAAGTACATCATCAATCTATTCCTGTATTTTAATCATATGCTCTTCATTATCCGAATATAAAGAATAAAAAATAACAATTAAGTTACTCTTATTCTTTGTTTCGTTTACACCTTTACATGAAAACAAAAGAAAGGTAAATACCTACCTTTAAGCCGATTCATGAATCTAAAACCATCCTTGTGGTTAAACGATTCATTTCCTTCATGCCAACCCTGTGGCTGTGATATCGAGTCCATGCCATCCCTGTGGCTAGAAAAGTTAATTAGTTCCCATGAAAGTGATACATGATTGGATTGATGCTGTGATCTAAAGTTTTATTGAGATATGTTTTATTTTCTGAGGTGCGGTTTAGAGAAGGGGGCAGACTATTATGATGTTTGGGTTTGAGGTATATGTGTGTTATGTTTTTGTGAGAGAGGCGTGATAATGTGAGAGGGATTAGGGTTAACACATTATCACTATGCTTTATACCCTATGAATTAGGGTTGAGATGGTTATACCAGATTTGGGAATGGACTGGTATGGTTAAGTTTATAATGGGCTTGATAATATTTTTTATGAACCGAAGGTAGTTATTGGGTCGTGTATTTGGGGCGGACTGGATCAAAGTGGTACTATTATTAGAACTTGTGCCATGTATTTGTACCGAGATATAATTAGATGTTATTAACAAATTGATTGACTCCAATATATGGGCTTGTATGAATTTTTTATCTGAAATTTTATTTTTGGGTACAAGTGATAATATTTGTGGAAGAAAGTTAGTCGTTTGGTATCTCAAATTTCACGGGATAATTGTTCACGGCATGAGTTATTGAATGAGTTCGAGATTCTTGACTGGTATTCTTAATTTGGAATTGATTTGACGGTTCAAAAGGCTTTATTTAGACGACTGGACTTGGATGACTAGATTGATTCGGATGATTTGTCTGGGCTGATGAGATGTGTTGATATGTGAACTTTATGCGATTTGACTATGTACTTTAAAGATGAGATTTGGTGTGATACGGCTTGATACTTTGGTTTATGCACTTTTACGAAATATATTATGACACGGCTTGAATAGTTATTGGAACTAGGTTGACTACGGGGTTGCTGGTATTCGGTATCTCTTATTTGAATTTGATGTGTGGTCTCCGGGCGCGTTTACTTATTTCATCTTCTTTTTAACAAGGACTAGTACAAGTTTAAGTTACAAATCTGGGGAATTCTACTTCATGTTCTAGTTTGCTATATCGGGTTTACTTCTCCATGTGGTCACTACAATAGTTGTCAGAATACGTGAATAATGTGTTTACCAATGAATTATTAATGATGTTGTTGATGTTGGATAATGAACCGCTGATGAACCGCTGCATGTTCCCCTAAAACAGATATTCACCAAAACCAATGTTGTCATAACACATTCAAGCTGACATTGTTTACGGTTTTGTCTTGATTTTGTAAAATCCCGCGAAAGAATCAATTTCTCGGTTTAAATCATAGACTTGTAAAATCCCGTGACAGTGGAAACATCCTAGAAATTGTAATGTGCATTTCCGGATCTATCTTACGGTTTATTCTTGGTTTTGTAAAATCCCGTGAAAGAAACTATTTTTCGGTTTAATCCATAGAATTGTAAAATCCCGTAATGATGGAACCATCTTGGAGAAAGGAAAGTGTATTTCGAGATCTCTTTTGATATTGGTGCTACAGTTTCTGCTTCGAAGAAGGGATAAAAGGGTGTACTTCATGAATTGGATGTTTGTTTGGATTTTCGTCATGGCAGGTTGGTTATTACTTGGTTTTACGGGGTTATGTGCTTCTATCTATAGTCAGGATGAAAACCATTATCAGAGTTCACTTAAAACGTCAATGGAGGCTAGAATTGAGCAGTTAACCAGAAGATGTGACAACGGCGTTGATTCAGTATTATTTATTTGAGGTTGAAGTGAAATATCACGGGTGAGTGTACTTAGTATCTGGAAGTATCGGGGATGGTTGGATGAAGATTCTTCATGATCCTTGTTCGAGCTTATTATTAAAAACGAAGACTCGGAAATCTAGTTATTGTTGGGTGTCTTTTACCTTTTCTTTTACCACTTGAGGGATTTGGGCTCATACCACCACAAAATAACAATCACTTTAAGGAGTTACGTTGTAGTGGTCAGTGTCACATTCAATTGTGGATTTTCAAGAGGTAATGTACGTCTTATACTTGATGGTTGGTTGGTTGAAGAGTATAGAGTACATAGAGAGTACTTAGAGATGCTAATGGAAATCGGCACTGCTCTTTGTTACATATGTGCAAGTTTAAGTCACGAGTTCGGGATAGTTTACTTCAGGGTCAAATTCATCATATTGGGTTTTCTCCATCAGCTGTCACTACAAAGAGCCCACTGAATGATAATGTGGTTGATTACAAGTTTTGCCAAGAGAGATGATGAAAAGAGAGAGATAATGATGTTTGAACACAACAGTTCAAGCCTCGTTCTCTAAAGGAAAGAAAAGTGTACGTCTCAGTGCGCTTTATCTTCGAAAGAAGAGAAATCTTCTTATGACGTATGAACACTACAGTTCATGCCTTGTTCTCCAAAGAAAAGAAAGGTGTACGTGTCAGTGCGCTTTATCTTCTGAAGAAGAGAAATCTTCTTATTATGACCATTCTCATCAACATGCTTCATACTTTTTCCATGCGCTTCAGTCATCAAGTGAACCGGGCTATTGTTGATTGTTTTTCTGATTCCACTTTCTCAACTATAATGACGATGGCGACATCTTGTGCTAATTTTGCGGGGGAGAAGTGTGAATAGACTACATTTGGATAATGTTCACTTGTTTAATCAAGAATGGCAACTCCGTATGCAATTCTTGAGGGGGAGAAGAAGTGTGAATTTTTTGCATTGTTGATTGATATTTGAGAATATAAATGGTCATACGGATCTAAACTCATGTAAGAACCAAGCTTCTTCTTATCGGGTCATCTTCACATGGAGTTTTTTCTCTTCTAAGAGCCGTTGGTTGACATCTTCACTCGTATTGATGAGTTTATTGACAAAGTGCTTCCGGTTAATGCTTCACGTACACATCAACATGATGATTCCGAACAATCTCTCTGTTCTTGTTTGATGTGATTGGTAGTTTGGTGTTGCCATCTTATGTGTTCGTTGCGGCCTGATTGCTGATTTCCTTGATGAACATCTTTCTGTTCTTGTTTGATTAGGAGGGATTTTAGTTAAGGGGATTTGCAAGATGTAAGTTGATTAGGATGCTTTTTGGTGATGTTCTTGTTTTTGGTGAGATGAAGATGTTAACTATCTATTCCCCAACTGAACAATCTTGAAGAAGGTCGAGTCTACAGTCGGTTCTACATTTTCTGCTACATGTTAGAAGACTAAAGACGAGTTGCATTTGATTATCTAAAGACTTCTTCTTAATCTGGGTATTTATCAAACATATTGTCGGTTTAGGGGAGAGCACTAATTGGGGGAGAGTGAAATGTCAGATTTAATCCCCAATTAGACTTGCTAACACTCTGCAGCGAGTTGATTCTCACAGATACACCTGAGCTAATGATGTTCTTCTCAAATGATTTCTAGTACATGGGCTTATATGTTGCTGATTCTGATGTATCAAAACCAGCAAGGGGGAAGGAGACACGTATCTAAACGCGAGAAAACTTGATGAACTTAATACTTCTAAGTGATTGAAGATATCCCGGGAAGACAAATGTTATTACCGCAGAGAAAATCAAGGTTTGACTCATGACGAGTAAACTTGATGAACTTAATACTTCAAAGTGATTGAAGATATCCTGGGAAGACAAATATCATTACCGCAGAGAAACTCAAGGTTTGACTCATGGTGTTTAGTGTTTATTCCAACTGTGTGGGGGGAAGAGATGTTAGAGAAAGTTTCTGAAGATAAAAGAGGTACACAAGTGTGTGGTGATTTCGATGGTATCGCAATGATCAGGGGAGAGAGATTGTGTACATTGGGGATGCTCAGCTGTTTCACTTGAGTGCTTAATCAGTGATTCAGAGATATAATCACTTATTCCGGAGTTGACATCCGCAGAGATTGTCACCCGCAGAGATAATCAGTGACTTGGCCTGCTTCTTCAATGTTATCAGTTATTCATTCCTTGTGTATTGGTATACTTCGGATACTTGAGCTTCATACACGATCATCAGGGAAGAAAAATGTGAACATGGGGAGGTGTTTTCATTTCCCTCATGATGTGTATTCGGGAGAGCTCTTGAATATTGGTGTACTTTGGGTTCTTGAGCTTCATACACTATCATCAGGGACGAAAGATGTGAACATTGGGGAGGTGTTCTTCATTACCCTCATGATGTGTATTCAGGAGTGTTCATGAGCATTATACAAAGAGACTGACTGCATCAATTCAACTACTTGGGGGAATTGTTCTCTTGACACCTTGTGGAATGGATCGCTTTAGACGTCAGTTGAAAAGGAAATTTGAGATGATTGTTTTATGTGTGGGATGATACGATGTTGTTCTTATATTGGATGATATAACCTCGAACGAAGAATCACGGTGATTATTCTTAAAAGGAGCAGCAGGATCGATGATAATGGTGTGCTTCTTTGTACACCTGGCTAAGGGAAGCTTGTAAGAAAGCTTTGAATCTGCTCAGCTAAAGGATTTTCGGTTTGGGGGGAAGCTTCCAAAGTCTCACTTTCAAGATGGTTCAATCTCTTTCTTCGATTCAAGAGCCCTGGAAGCTTTGGTGGTGAATGTTTAAGGGATGATGACTTCTACCTTCTACAACGGGGCTGCTCGATATCCTTATCTCGGTACTCGTATCATCATCTTCTTTTACTATATCATCTTCTCTATCTTTGTATATATTTATTCGAAAAACAAAATACAAAAATATAAAACCAACAAAAAGAAAATAGAAAAATATAAAACCAACAAAAATCCATAAAAATCAGAAAATTTGAAAAATACCAAAAATATGTTTTCTCATGACATGTCTTCTGGTATCTCATGACATGTCTTCTGGCACGGGACTTTAGATGAAGTTCGAGCAGGAGGTGTAAATATTTCTTTCTAACAATGTCTCAAAAAAAAAAAAAAAAATGGCTTACAGTTATTTCAGACTGTAACCCGCGCTTACAAAAATGGCTTGCAGTTATTTCAGACTGTAACCCGTACTTAAAATGGCTTGCTATTATTTCTGATAGCAACCCGCTCTTCAAGAAAGGAAAGTGCTGCGCTAAACCATTTTTCAAAATTCGTGCACTTATCCAAAAACTAATTTGAGGAAAGTATGTCGAAGGACTGCTGTTCCTACACAAATGTTTTTCCATCTAAAATTCTTCAGAAAAATATTTGTTGTATTTCAAAATGGTGGAAAATGAGTTGCTTACAAATCAATCAGATTCAGAGTATTCGAAAAAAATTGAAAACTCAATCAATGACTTCAGCGCTTTTAAACTTTTTAGAAAAATAAGTCATTGATTGAGGGGGAGAATGTTTTCAATTCTATATCATCTAACGGGCTTTCTTAATTATCCTAATATGCTTAATTAAAAATGATGTTAACCTATGTTGAAGGACTAGGTGCCTAGGATATGACTGCTAGGATTAGATGATTATAAATTGATTAACACATTATTCCCATACCTTATATGATCTGATTGACATGTTGAATTGACTGTTATTAGTCGATTGTTGTTTGGGTGATGTCGACCACCATATATCTGTTTGTGTTCACTAACGTATGCAGGTGTATTGGTTTAAAAGATTGTTCCCGATCCGGATCCCACAATTGAATATGATTGGATGCCGAAAGGAAAGGGTAACTATATCTTGGGTTGACAAATGAAGAAACGGAGCTTAATTGGACTTCTATGGAGAGTTGGCATAAATGCAACGCAAGAGGTCTCACTGCATCAGCAGATGGTTTTCTTCTAAGTGATTGAAGAAACAGAGCTTAATTTCACCTCAGTTGGCATTCAAAATGCAACGTAAGAAGAAGTCTCACTGCATCTATAGAAGGTTTTCTTCCAAGCCCTACAGCATCAACATAAGCTTCTCAACCACCTAATCTATCTTTGTGCAGGACAAGTAGTGAATGATACCATTTTTCTAAAACTTTGATTAAATTGTTTTGAAAAAGAAAAATATTATTTTGAAAATATATTGGACTAATTTTTGAAAATCACCGGACTTCATGTTATCAAAACCTAAGTCACTCAATTATTGACTTCTGTCATGGATTGATGGGGAGAGTGATTAAAATAAAATATTTTCAAACGATGTTTCTTCACAAAAGTTCCGTCTTGTACGATAATAAGTGGTGATCTAAAGATTTAATGTTATGTCATGGTATGATTTTTTCTTTAGAATCAAGGTCTTTCAAAATGAAATTTTTTCTGTTCTTGTTTGATTGTGAAATTGTTTTATTTTACTAAAAGATCTCTTAAAAACTATCATACCTGACACTAACAATCTTTAGTGTCTTAAAATGGTCCTTATCTGTCATCTTTCAAAATTGAATCTTGCCACGTCTTTCCCCAAAATTTTCTAAATTATTTAAATCTTTTGGGATCACAAACCTCTAATGGTTTGAAATCTTTGATCGGGGGGAGAGATCGTGATTTAAATCTCAAATCTGTTTTAATGGAATTGGTTTTAGTCCTTTAAAGGCACTCCTGCCTCCATGTGCCAAACGATTTTAACATACATAATGCACATGTTGAGGAGGAGGATTTATCCAAAAACCAGATGAGTATTTAAACAAGGCCACTTTTTCTCCCATGTTTTCTAAACCTAATTAAATCACTTGGGATCCAAAATCTCAAAGGGTTTGATATTTTTGATCAGGGGAGAATTTGTGATTTAATAATGAAATTTGATAAAAGGTGATCGTTTTGATTTAATTGTGCACGCTGCTCGCTCATATGTGCTAAACGCTTTCGAATCTTGAAGCACATATTGAGGGGGAGCAAATAAACTATCGAGGTACGAAAGCTTTTTAAAAGTGATTTATAAAGTACCTTGATTGAGTTTTCAAATGGTTTCTAAATGGCTTTTGTGTTCGTGGATGTGCTTCAAAAGAACTCTTTCCTCTATGTGATAAAATGATTTCACTTATCTTATGCACATATTGAGGGGGAAAATTTACCAATAAAATCAAATGGCTTTTTCGTATGAATTGTGATCAAAGAAAATATTTCAAAATCTTCTTGCCTCCATGTGCTAAACAATTTCTAAATCATACGCACATGTTGAGGGGGAGGTTTTCTAAAGGATCAAAACTATTAGGGTACAAAATGCTTTGATCTCGTATCACAAGTACCTTGATTGTTTTTCCAAATGATTTTTCAATTGGTTTCAAGGAAGAATGAACAATACCAAAAGACCGACCAATTTACTTTATGTATGATGTTATAAGGATGGTTAGGTTAGGTATTTGTTCCCACAATCTGCCAGAACCGGAGGGATCTACCCAGGGACAATCCACTAGATAGTGTAGAGTCCTTAGGTATATTGAAAAAAAGGAGAAAAGTGAGATATGGGAAGAGTGCGGACTGAGATAGAGCTAGAACTGGAATAAACCCAACAAGGTTCTAGTAATGAAGTCTCGGTAAGCACTGAAGGGGTTGAAGAATGAAAAAGAAATGAATGTGAAAAAAGGGTGAAAAGAAATAGCCCTCCAATAATTCAACCTTAGGGCAGTAACCGGGTTCAATACATATGCTACTGGTGGTTACCAAGGTAACACCGGTATTGAAGACAAGACGTCATGGACCCAGTGACGCACTGCACTAAACTTCCCAAGCTACTCAAGTTCCTCTTAAAAGGACTTGTTTCATTCTCACGGGGAACCGACATAATCTATCGACTTTCTCTTAGAGATTGTTGATATTGAAGAAGGAGACCCTCTCCCTAGTCTCCGGCACAGGAACTAAATGTGCACTATTGAGTCTAGAGCCAAGAGATCATCCACAATATCTCGTTAGGACACTAAATTCATGAAGACTTGTTGTTTCACACAATGTGGAAAGTAAGTATATATTAAGAGTCCTACGCATTATCCTTGTGGTATTGCCAGAACATCTGAGTGGTATGTAAATGTATTCACGATGAAGATGGAAATCCTTCTAGAGCCAACATCAAACAAGCTCTTGGTGGGTGACATGTGAGATCTTCTCGTAAGATCAAGCTTGTGACAACTGGATAGAAACGATGGGGAGATTCATTCTTGAATCAACCTTGGTCCAGGAATGGAATTGACGAATACTTTTGGAAAAACCGTTCGATGTGCAAACCTTCTTTTCTCTAGCACGTCGAATGTGTATTCATTTCAAACACAAAAAGTATTTCTGATTGAAAAAATACTTTTGGAAAAACCGTTCGATGTGCGAATCTCTTCTTTTATCTAGCACATCGAATGTGTACTCTTTTCAAATACAAAAAGTATTTTTGATTGAAAATCGATCTTTCTCATAAAACCTTCGTCGTATTGAAAAACTCTTTCTTCTATGCAATACGAGATTGTTTTCAAATCATTTTTCATCAATCAGTGAATCTCAATTCGCCGGTTCACTCACTCCGTGTTGTCTTCTTTGAGACTTTCCGGTTTGAGAACAGCTAGAACAGCTGCGAAACCCTGTCAAGGAGATTCTTAGGAATCCTACCTGATCACAGGCAGTACTTGTACTGATCAACGGGGAACCGTGGGCCGTGTACCTCAATTCAACGAAAGTGATCAAAGACACTTTCGTGCGCTTTATTGCTAACTGTCGTATGCAGGTACATCCCGACGATTGCAGCTGATTAGAATTGAGGAGTCAATCCAAAGCCGCATGTTCACAACAACCACACTTAATTGAAGAAATCATGACTGGTGCATATCTACATAACCTGGTTCTGATATTTTTATACTATGCTTCTGCTACGCTGCTGCAAATATCATGAACCAGTAAGGCTTCCGCTACTCTGATGGAAAGATGTCATGATTCAAAAGTGTGAGCATGTCGGTCCAAAAGTCACAACTTCACATGATTGCAACACAATAAAGGGTGATCCAGAGATTTACTGTGGCTGATGATCTCAATGAAAGCTCGAAGATCATCAAAGATGTGGATCAGTTAAAGGCCTCCACTTAAAGTACAAATCAATGCGGACTTTGAAGAATCGCTACCAAAACACAAAGATTGTAGAATTGAAGAATTGAAGTCTACGAGCTCAAGAACATAGACAAAAATAGAATGCTAGGATTCAAAATGTAAAACATGGGGTGACCTCCCTTAGGGGGAGATTGTTAGGAATTAGAAAATTCCATAGTGAAGAGTCAGTCACCCCAAATATTATCTAGCATAAGTTAGCTCGTAGACATGTCGTTATTTACGTTATTTAGTAGTTTATTAGTTAGTTTGTAGCGTAGTTTAGTTTAGAGCAACACCGTGGAGGAAGGACGGGTCTTTACCCACTGTATGCCTGATTCACAGGCCGATAGGAGGTCGAGTAATTTGTAAGTATAAATACCCCTTCCATCCATGGAAGGGGTGTGGCTTCTTTGAATCTAACCTTTCACTTTTGATAAGCAACTCTCTTTCAAGAACCTCCTCTCAACTCTCTTCATCTCTCAAATGGCTTTCTTATTTAATCATTGTCCTAGACCACCCGAATCATTAAACAACATAAATATTGGATCCTAACACACACACTAAAGAAGTCATGAATGTTTATGGAAATCTTCGTTCTGAAAATCAAGATTTGTTGCACACTATCATTGAGTTAAAAGAGAAGTTAGGAAAGTATGAACATGTTAAGATTAGTAACACTAAGGTACTTGCACCTGTAACACTTAGAAAAAGTGACACTAGAATGCCTAATGACAAACCACAAGAAACTAATGTGCTTCCCTCTACTGAAACAGGAATAGTTGCCTCTTTTCCCAACGCCCGTACTTAACAGCCTAGGACCAATACAAGGAAGAATACGAAGTTGCGACGTACGAAAAGAACAATAAAGAATGCTGAAGTAGAAGAACACCCTAGGACTTTGAATAAAACTCAAGTTGCACCCACTTTAGATATTGCGTCTGACAAATGTAATGAACAAAGTGATGTAACGAATCGTGAATCTTTAAGTACTCTTAATGTTTTGTTTGAAGCCTCTTGTGTTGGTTGTCATAAAAGCATGTTTTATGGTTGTCATGATAAATGTGTTGCTAAGACTATCTTGAATCGTAAGTAAAATAATAGAAAACGGGATACCTCTAGACCCACTAATGCTTCTAAGTCTGTGCTAGGTAAACCACCCTCTAGTGTTCCAACTACGATCATTGATGTACCCATAGAACCCCCTTCACCTCCTAGGAAGAACTTATCACCTAGTGCATTCACTAAGACCAAAGCTAAGACTAGTTGGAGATGGCAGAAATGGTTACATAATACACTTGGATTTAAATGGATACCTAAAATCATTGATATGTGTGTTTCTACTATAACTGCTTCGGAACCCTCTAACTCTTCGGGTTCCACATC
Source organism: Chrysanthemum seticuspe (assembly GCA_019973895.1). NCBI lineage: Eukaryota > Viridiplantae > Streptophyta > Magnoliopsida > Asterales > Asteraceae > Chrysanthemum > Chrysanthemum seticuspe. The sequence goes on from BPTQ01000004.1 coordinate 248,468,982, forward strand.
TACCTCTATTCCATCTGTGTCGTCTGTGTGTAATGCAGGTGATACAGATCATCCTTTGGATTGTTGATAGCGGATGTTCCCGACACATGACATGCAATCTGAAACTGTTATCAAACTTTGTTGCAAAGTTCATTGGCACTGTCAGATTCGGGAATGATAACTTCGTAGCTATCATGGTCTACAGAGATTACATCAATGGCAACATCGAAATTAGCAGGGTTTATTATGTGGAAGGCCTCGGTCACAATCTCTTCTCAGTTGGTCAGTTCTGTGATGGAGATTTTGAAGTTGCTTTTCGGCAGAAAACTTGTTTCATTCGTGATCTACAAGGAAACGATCTTATGTCTGGCACCCGCAATTCAAGTCTTTACACAATGTCAATGCAAGACATGATTGCTTCATCTCCCATCTGTCTACTTTCAAAGGCAACATCTACAAAATCTTGGCTATGGCACCGTCATCTCTCACATTTAAACTTTCAAACCATAACCAACCTTGCTCGCTACAAACTTGTTGAAGGTCTCCCAAGATTCTGATATTATAAAGTTCACCTCTGCTCAACTTGTGATCAAGGGAAAAGCACTCGTGCTTACTTTCCTTCAAAGGTGGAACACAACTCACAGCATGTGCTTTATCTTCTTCACATGGATTTGTGTGGCCCGATGCGCGTGCAGACGATTAATGGCAAACGCTACGTCTTGGTAATTGTAGATGACTACTCAAGATGGACTTGGGTTTATTTTCTTCGAAGTAAAGATCAAGCTCCATAGATGATCATCACCTTTCTCACGAAAATTCAAGTTCAGCTCCGGAACACAGTCAGACAAATCAGAACAGACAAAGGAACTAAATTTGTGAATCAAACTCTTCGTGCATTTTATGAGAAAGTAGGAATTGAGCATCAAACATCTATTGCACGTACACCAGAACAAAACGGAGTTGTTGAAAGACGAAACTATACGTTAGTGGAAGCTGCAAGAACAATGTTAATTAATGCTAAACTTCCAGATTACTTTTGGGCTGAAGCCGTGTCAACTGCATGCTACACTCAGAATCGCTCAATGATTACCAAGCGCCACAACAAAACACCTTATGAGCTTATCCACAACTGTAAACCGAATCTCAAACACTTTCATGTATTTGGATCCCTTTGTTATCCGAATAATGATCGTGATGACTTTGGTAAGCTCAAAGCCAAAGCTGACATTGGAGTCTTTGAAGGATATTGTGAAAACTCCAAGGGTTACCGGATCTGGAATCATCGTACAAGGGAGATTATGGAAACGATTCATGCCAATTTTGATGAGCTTATAGAAATGGCTTCTGAGCATAACAGCTTGGAACCCGGTCATAACTGTTTAAACTTCCCTCAAACCCCATCATCAACTGAACCTAGTTTACAACTAACTCGAAGTCAAATGGAACAGCTATTTGCTCCTATGTTTAGTGATGATATTGATGAACGTGCACCAGGTGTATCCAATGTTTCCGCTGCCCAACCTGAACAAACCGCTTCCAACAACACTGAACCAGCTGATCATCTTCTGAACAATGAAATACCCCCTCCTACAGATTATGATCCAAATGCGTTCTTTAACCCGTTTGCTAATGAAACTGCCACATCTAATGTTGCGGAATCATCCACAAGCCATTTGAATCCTCCCAATCTGCAGAATTTATATCAACATCAACCTTCCACACATCGTTGGATGAAAGACCATCCTCTTGAGAACATTATTGGGAACCCAAATCAACCAGTCGTAACTATACAATGTCTTCAGACAGATGGTGAGCATTGCATTTATGCACTCACTGTCTGCCAATCTGAACCTAAAAACATTAAAGATGCAATGACAAAAGACAACTGGATTGAATCCATGCAAGAAGAACTCAATCAGTTTAAACGTCTTGAAGTATGGGAATTGGTTGAAAGACCAACAGGGGTCTACGTCATTGGTCTCAAATGGATTTGGAAAAACAAATTGGATGCTGAAGGAACCGTAATCAGAAATAAGTCACGTCTGGTGGCTAAGGGTTATAGACAGGAAGAGGGTATTGACTTTGAAGAATCCTTCACTCCGGTTGCTCGTCTTGAGGCTGTATGAATTTTGATGGCGTTTGCGGCTCACATGAACATCACCGTTTATCAGATGGATGTCAAAAAGGCTTTTCTCAATGGAAAACTGAAAGAAACGGTCTATGTCAGCCAGCCAGAAGGATTCGTTGATCCAGAGTTCCTGAACCATGTCTACAAGCTAAACAAGGCTCTCTACGGCCTCAAACAAGTCCCTCCGGCGTGGTATGATAAGTTATCATCCTTTCTTATCGCCAATAATTTCGTCAAAGGTTCGGTCGACCCTACATTGTTCATACAATATCACGGGGCACACATTTTAATCGTTCAAATTTATGTGGATGACATCATTTTTGGGTCAACACATCTAAAGTACTCAAACGCTTTTTCAAAACTTATGAAAAAACACTTTGAAATGTCCATGATGGGTGAACTTACATTCTTTCTAGGACTGCAAGTTCATCAATCACCCCGTGGTATTTTCTTGAGTCAGTCCAAATATGCCCTTGAAGTTTTAAACAAAAATGGAATGCAAAACTGTGACACCAATGCTACTCCAATGGCACATACCAAGAAACTGGACGCTGATTTGCATGGGAAATTTGTTGACCCTACCAAATACCGAAGTATCATTGGGTCTCTCATGTATCTAACAACTAGTAGACCTGATATTGTCTTTGTTGTATATCTTTGCTCCCGTTATCAGTCGAGACCAACTGAAACTCACCTCTCTGAGGCTAAAAGAATCCTCCGATACATCAAGGGAACCATTAACTTGGGGATCTGGTATCCGAAGGATTCTGGTTTTGAACTAATAGCTTTTTCAGACACTGATCACGCAGGTTGCTTAGATTCTCGGAAAAGTACTTCAGGAGCTCTACAATTTCTTGGTGATAAACTTATGTCATGGCAGTCGAAGAAGCAGGATTGTACATCGCTGTCCTCAACTGAAGCAGAATATGTAGCCATGTCGGCGTGTTGTGCTCAAGTCATTTAGATGAGAACACAACTCAAAGACTATGGTTACGTATTTGACAGAATCCCGATGTACTGCGACAATCGAAGTGCCATTGCGATCTCGTGCAACTCCGTTCAACATTCAAAATCAAAGCACATCGATCTTCGATATCATTTCATCAAGGAGCACGTGGAAAAGGGTACCATTGAATTATACTTTGTGGGTACTGCATACCAACTGGCAGATCTTCTCACCAAAGCCTTAGCTCCCGCTAGGTTTAATGAGTTGGTCCACCGGATTGGTATGCGGTGTTTGACTCCAAAAGAACTGGATGAACTTTTAAAACATTCTTAAAAACCAGTCAAACACCAAAACCTCTTTTGTAAATACTTTCAAAAACAAAATACAAAAATTTAAAATCTGATAAAACTACAAAAATATTCTTCTATCTATATTTCTTTTAACATGGCAAGTACAATTCTTCCGTCAACACTTTACACTTTCAAAATTCAGTATTTTCTTGGTCAAGTGTTGAGGGGGAGAAAGTAAATAATTTTCGGTTTCATAAAACCTTGTACTTGCATGTTACCTCATCCCGGTTGTTTCTTTGATAATGGTGGTCACATCTCTGGTTTACTGACACTCCCCGGTCTCAAATTTATAAAATTTGATTATTTCTTAAGTCGAGGGGGAGTGTCGCCATGATTCTTTCCAAATATCATGCTTCACGTAACCAAAATTGAAGTTATGGGCTGTGGTTGAAAAGGTTAAGGTGGAGGGACCAATGTTGTCAAAAGCTGAAACTAATTTTAACAAAAACCTTCACCTAATTTTTTCATATCATTTAATTCACCACATTTATTACATCAACTAATCCATCCCACGCATAAGATTGAATACGCAAATCCGTGCTTTAAACTTTTGATTTGTAAGTGGTTTCATGATCTTAACATGTTTACAAACAATGGTTTTTGATTACATAGACATCCAACGGCTAGATTTTATGTTTGGATGATTCTTGTGTTCTACGCGTATGCATATGAACACAAGATCATCATTTGTGTGTTTATGATGATAAAATGGTGTCAAAATGTTCAAAAGTATATGCCATAACCATTTTCATTAACCAAATCCACCCAGAAACATGTATTAATCATTTTTCAAATTAGGGTTTATACGCTTAATTTGGGCGTTTTCATTTAAGATTTTTCTGGTAAATTAGAAGGTTAAGAGATGTTGTATACATGTTTAATTGATCAAATCTAGGCTTGAAACATACCCAGAATCATTAATTTTGTGGAAATTGAAATTTAGGGTTTATGCTCGTAGAAATTGGGTATTTTTTATTAGCATGGGTTTTGATGTTAAGACTTGTCAAAAAGAACTCTTTAAGCCTCTAAGTTATCTCAGAAAAGATTTGGTGTCAATCCTATGGTTAGATTAGTTACTCGTAAAATTTGAATTCTAGGGTTTAAGTTTCTACGAGTAAGCATATCCTATGCATAACATGTTTTGATTGATACTTCATGTTAGAACTGAAAGGGATTGAATGTGATGTTAATGAATGTGTTGTGATTCATTTATTTCAGGTTATTATGCGTGAAATATTCAAAATCAAGGTTAACTGAGTTTCTACGCATAAGGATCACCTTACGCGTAGAATGTTATGCGTAAGAGAAATCTTACGCGTAACCTTTACGCGTAAGGTTCTACAAAGGGGACTACGCATATCCTGTGAAGGATATGCGTAAACAGTAAGCCTTACACATAAGGTTCACTCTTACGAGTAAGCCTTACGCGTAAGCTCCCACATACACTTACGGGTAAGCTCTATGCTTAAGGCCCTCTTTTCTTACGCGTATGTCAAGATCCTACGCATAAGCTTATAACTACGCGTATGGTCTACTGTTTATGCATAAGCTTGCAGATCCTACGCCTAAGCCTAATTTTAACCAAAATTGTGAATTGTTACGCGTGCAAACTCGTAAATAAATAAATCATAACGTCACAAAACCAAAATGTCACTAATAAGCTTAAATTTTTAATAAGTTGTGAAAATAAGTGAAAACTTGGACTTTAAAACTCAAAGTTAATCTACTCACGAAACTTATCACGACGTCTTTGGACTACTAGACTAACAAGTGACATTGGACTCGTAACAATCATTGACATATCACATTCAATAAATAGACAATATAATCAACTGTTGACTAACGTAATGTCTTTCGATATGTTGGTTCTTTTGGCTAAATATCTTTCAGATCGCGATATGGACGTTCAAATGGAAAATGTGGAAGCACCAAATGTTCTCACAGTTGAAGACACCTTCCCCGATGGTTACACAATGAAGATTGGAAAGAACAACCTCAGGGTCGATTTTGAAAACTTCACTTGCTCTGAGTCTTCTTGTCAGATTGCAGTGGATATTCTGAAGACCCACCCTTATCAGAACATGCTCAGAAATTCTGCTACTGTACCTGAGATCTACATTCATCAATTCTGGCACACTATACAAAAGGTCAAAGGTCAAAGTGTTGTGACAGTGATCCTTAACAACAAACAAGTCACCATCACACCTGCAGATTTGAGGGCTATTCTTCTTCTTCCTATCATCGAACCTACTGAATACACTGCTACTCCAACGGAAGAGGTCGCTCTCCAGTTCATGGTCGACATCGGCTATGATGAAGCTGCCGGGGTAATCACAAAGCACTCATATGTGGATCTTAAGAACATCCCCCAGCCATGGAGAACCCTCTACATAATGATTGCCAAATCCGTTACCAGACATGATAGTGGTCATGAGCATCCCAAGCTCATGGAACTACAAATCTTTTGGGGTATGGTCAACATGAAACACATCGAATTTGCTGCTCTGATCTGGGACGACATGATGTCTTACCTTAAAAAGCCTGGCACCAAAATCCCTTATATCAGATATACAAAACTGCTGATCCAAAGGGCTATAGGGTATAATCCAGATATTCCTTTGAGACTTGATGACCCTAATCAATACTCCGTGTTGTTTGAGCCCACACTCAATGTTGTCGGATTTAAGGACTCAACAACAAAGAAACAAGGTGCGGTGTTACCAGATTGCCTTCTCACTGCTGACATCAAGGGACTTCATTCTTACAAACGCTATCTGGAAGTAGTTGAATTGGGCAAAGTGGGATTCATGGATGCAAAATCTTCTGGCACACATGTTAGGAAAACGAGAAGAGGCAGTATTGGAAGTATCGCAAGCACTGGGAGTACTCGTAAGTATCCAAAGAGAACTCACACAATCAAGACGAGAGTTCCTCTTACTGAAGCCATCCCTATTCCCAAACCAGAACAAAAGCTAAGGGATGAAAGCTCAGAGGAAACGGAAACGGATGAAGAGATTGTCTACTCTGAAACACCAATCGATGATACTTTGAGAGTAGAAAAACCTCTCAGTCCCAAGTCCAAACAAAGGGAAAACTCCATTGCTTGAGCACGAAGAAGACAGCTCAGAAGAAGAGCCACTGGATGAAGACAGAGACTATAGAAAGAAGCTCAAGAACCTCAGACTCCAACACGTTGCCAAAGAGTTCGAACAGCAACAAACTCGTGGCCCGGAGGGTCAAGTCGTGGTGCACTATCAACACCAATTTTCGATGCGGTTAATCAACCCGATAAGGAAACTGGTACAACCACCCACGAACAACAACAACGGCAACTAGAGGATTCTATCGTTTATGACTTTGAGGAACCTGAAAAGGAAAAGTCTGAAAAAGTTTCAGAAGAAGATGCTGAAGCTGCAGCCAATGAAAAATTAGCAAAAAAAGCTCTAGCAAAAGCAAATGAAGAAGCTAGAGTTCAGGCAGAAGAAAAGGCTAAAGCTGAGGAGGAAGCCAAGAATTATCTTCTAGATAGTCCCACACGTAGCAAGGAAAAACTTCCGAGCCACCAAAGGACCCTGAGCCTCCTCATGTCTTATCCTCATCAGACTCATCCTCACACTCATCACCTCCACCATCAAAAGCCACAACCAAATCAGCATCCAAATCGGTAAAGAAACCGACCGACACTTGGGCATCCCGAGCAAAGGCGAAGATTGTCAATGCTGTCAGAAAAGCAAAGAAACGTAACATTGTTAACAGGAAGCTGAATCAGCTCGCTGACAGAGTCAACCTTCTTCAAAACGGGATAAACCATATGTTGAGAGAACGGGAACAGATTCAGAAATTTCTCAACCAAGATGTACAGGGTGAAATGAACAAGACGATTAGGGAATATACTCATAAGTTCCGTCTCGACACTGTTCCTGGAGTGACAAGGGAGATGTTCACCAGACAACTCTATCCGAATCTCATGCAGTTGGCCAAGCAAACAATAAGATCAACGCCTTTAACAGTTACAATCAACCCAACTGAGCCTACAGCTTTCTCCGATACCGAATTGGTTTCCAAGCTTGTACTTCAAATGTCAAAACGATCTGCAACGTTTACCTCTGACGAAGGTAAACTGTTTGACGCATTGCTGGATTCTTGGTTTAAAAATGCACGCATCATTGCGTAAATTGCGTGCATCATTGCATTGCTTTTAGGATTTCGCATCATGATACCTAATGCGAGGCCATCCCCAAATGCACTCGCATTAGACCGCAATTTGCCGTATTTGTATAATGCTAGCAACGGTCGTAATTGTCGTAATATGGAATTTAGGTCATTTTGAAAAAAATAAACCATTTAAAAGAAGATAAAAATATTTTAATGGACTTTGAAAATTAGAAGTTGTTGAAAGACGTCTAAAACAAACACAATAACAACATCCAAATTACCCTACATCTAAATTACCATTCCATTCAAGATCATGCACCATTAACATGATTTGAAATCCCGCAAACAATTATCTTATTACAGCTTCATGTTATGCAATAGTTCATATTGTTTTTTGATCATAAAGAACCATATATGTTAAATAGTTGAGCTGGAAATCATATGTGTGATTAAAATTTGACTAAAACTTTTAGTTTTGACTTTTGTTGTTGATTTGGTAATGAATTAATTATGATTGTTAGCCACTGGTATAACGTATCAGTATACCTTTAACACATTATAATATCATGTCATCATGTATATGTATAAAATCATGTATATATAGAATAGACTTTAAACGTTCATGTTCAATTGCATTACTACTAACAATAACAAGGATCTAGAAATTATGGAATTCAAGATCCTAAAATTAAAAATAAATTTACATGTTCATCCTATTCGAAAGTAATTAAAGAAGGATTTTCTCGTTTAAAACAAAATTTAGTTGGAGTTTATAATGTTGTTTATAAGTATTTTATGTCCTGACTTAGTTACTTGTTTATTTTACAAATAGATTATTTGACTATTTTTTTTGTATCTTTGTGACTTATTTGTAAATTTATTGAATTTACTTGGTAATTTTTTTAATTTACTACGTATATATATTTTTTGTACTTTTTAATACAAAATGCATCGTGTCCAAAATGCGCTCGCATTCGCAACACGCATCACGCATCGGCCTCTGGGACCTTTAACGCATCGGATCGCAAAACGCAATTTTAAACCAAGGCTGGATTACCAACTTAAAACGTCATGCAAAGCGGCAGCTGAAACGGCTAAGCGTCCTAGAGACGATGATGATGCGGATAAAGACAAAGAAACCAAACGCAAGAAGAAGTCTGATGACTCATCCTCTATGCCTCCACAACACCCAAGGACCACCGAAAGAAGATCTCCTCCGCGTTCTGCTGCTACAGAAAAACCTCAGGACTCTGAGTTACCACCATCAATAGATAAAACCGGTGATCATTTCGAATACACTGGTGGTGACGATGAAGAGATCCCAGAGCCCCAACAACAACAACCCACCTCTCCCGCCACAACAAAGATACCATAGTCCTCATCAAAGCCAAAGAAGAAGAAGACAAAGATCAATATTGTCTCATGGCTAGATGAGGATACAACCGAAGAACATGACTGGTTTTCTAGACTTGTTGATGCTACCCCCTCATTACCAGAAGGTCAAGAAATGGTAGATCGCCGTACTATGGAGCATGTGAAGCTGATTCAAGAAAAGTTTAGAGTGAAGAAGATGACTAAGGCTGAGCGAAGGCGAATAAAGAATGATGCCTTCCAACTGCTTAAAGACAGCTCAGAAAGTGCAATTGAAGTCGAATACCACCTCGACAACATTGCGCGAGCCATGTCGAACAATATCGATTGGCTCAATCCCGAAGCTAACATCGACTTCACAAGACAAGATAAGGCTCATTACTACACTGATTGGACCAAACCTCTACCAACAATTGGCCGACCGGATCAACCTCAAATTCCATACCGTTACTTCTTCAACAATGACCTCGAGTTTCTTCTACACGGTAGCGATGTTACAAATAAGTACGCTATGTCACTCACATTTCCTTTCCCAACAGCAATCTACTCTAACAATCCAGCCATCGAGGAAGAAGCCTCACATATGTTTGCTGCCAAAGTGGAAAAGTATGACCTTGATGCGATGTATGGGATTCATCATTGGCCTGAATGCCGAAGAATCTTCTACAGAAGCTGCTAGGTTCTTAAGTCTAACAAGGAAGTGTATAGTGAAAAACGGATCATTGCAATTAAGCATGTTACCCTGTCGTCGAAGTGGGACTACACATTCCTCAAGAACATTGTGGGAGGACTATGACTTCTGTGAAGTGGATTTTCCGAGACTGTCGCTAAATGACATTGAAGAAATGTATCTCGCTAAGGTGCAAGGACGAATGCGACATTTCTCTACAACTATCCAACGCGAATACATCAAGTCATTACTCATCTACATCAGAAGCATCGTGATCCAAGAACGTGTAGAAGACATACAACTTGCCGTGGAATCTTATCAGAAACGCGTTAATCTCACCAAACCTCAGCTACATCCTCCCAAAATAAACCGACTTGCTCAGTACACTATTATCAAGAAACCATTTGGGGTAGTCTACATAAGTGAGCTACACCACAACTGCTTCATGGCGTGCAAAGAGCTTCATAAGTTTGGGGATCACACATTGAAGAAAGTTAGGGACGGGTTAGCATACAGCTTGAAAGAGATTCATGACGGCATCGGGTCACCGAAGAGATGGAATTTGAGGGAAAGAAGGGATGTTAGGAATATCATCACGCGTATTGATGAAAGGTTGTTTAGGAGGGATCAGTTCAAAACATTGGAGAGTTTCGTTGGTGGTCATCCTAGCATATCTCTCACAGGCTATCAACGTCCAGAACGCATTCCTGGTGTTATTGGCGGAATACCTGATTCTCCTGGTACCCCTTGATCTGTTTCTCTTATCATATTTTGGATGTGTGATTTTAATCTGACAATGGCTTATGCACACATAACAGTGTACAACCCGTACTTGTCATGAAAGGACCTTGTGGTACGCATCAGTGCCACAATCCTATAAAAGGAGCAAAAGCTTCTTACTTTTGAGTAAAACTTATCAAAACTTTCATTTTTCAAAGTTTTGCTCAAAAGGACAAGTACTTCCCCTTATGATTTTCAAAACCTCAAAAGTTAATATCACTTGTTGAGGGGGAGTATTTGATTAAAGACTTTGTTCACAAAATTGTTCTTCGTGGTAATCTTCCTACAAAACTCGAAATGGTCATATTCGACATCAAAATTTCGTCAAAAATAACATTTATATGCCATTTCTGAGGGGGAGAAAAATTATGTGATAAGAAATATGTTGTGGATTACTAATGAATCGTCGTGACAAAGACTTAACCAATGAATTGACGAGATCTTAAATGTTAGTAACTCGAAAAGACTTGTCCGAGACGGGTAATAATTTCAAGCTAGTTCGCTAGTGATGTAAACGTGTCTCGCAAAGGACTTGTCCTAGTAGAATGTACCATTCGAGAAACTCTTGATAGATATGAACTTTGACGGGTTTGACAACCTTTCAAGGTTTTTCCACACCTTCAAGGTAGTTATTAGAGCTATTTGTCACCTAAAAGCTGACAATGTAACTATTTAACTATGCAACCTAACCGTGTCTCACGGAGGATTGCCTATCATGAGTTCATCAATTCAAAAGTGCGCGCTCTTCTCTCACTGTGCATATTTCTGTCAAAATTCTTAAGCACGTGTAGAGGGGGAGTATTTATGCAAAATCCTAAACTCTCAACAGTGGTATTAAATTCTTTTACTCATAACCACTTTGAGAGATTTTCATGAAAAATGGTTTTATGGCAACATAGGTTAGTCATGGAGTTTTAAGGTGACTAAGGTTAGGAATAACCGTCCTATGATCCGCTAGAGCCGGAGGGATCTACCCAAGGACACCACCAATAGTTAGAATTTATAAGTCCTTAGGTATGATTATAAAAAGGAGAAAATGAGAATTGGAGAAAGAAGGAGTTGAAGAATTAAAAAGAAAAGTAAAGAAAAGGGTGAAAATAAATAGCCATCCAGATTATTCAACTTAGGGCAGACACCGGGTTCAATTCATATGCTATTGGTTGTCACTTGATGACACCGTTATTGAAGATTAAAGTCGTCATGGACCCAGTGACACATGCACTAAACCTTCTTAGCCACTCAAGTTTCTCTCAACAGAAGCTTGTTTCATTCTCACAGGGAACCCTACGTAAACTATCGGCTTTCTCTTAGAGATTGCTGGTATTGAAGAAGGAGACCCTCTCCCTAGTCTCCGCTCAGGAAAACCAAAGCGCACTATTGAGTCTAGAGCCACGAGATTCATCAAAAGATCTCTTAGGTACACTTGACATATCATCACTTGTCATTCAACATTAAGGACGCAAGTGATACATTATCAAGTCCTACACAGATCTAAGCAATATGTCGAGAACATTTATGAGAGGTTCACACATGGTAACTCCTTGTGGGTTATGCTTAGTATGTCTCACATGATCCTCAGTGATTGAATGGAAACTCCTGTCAGGGTCAACATCAAACAGCCCTGACAGCAGGTCACTTCGGTAACTCCTTGTGGGTTATGCTTAGTATGTCTCAATCGGTCTACAGTCGTCGGGTGATGCCTCGGTGTACCTCAGCGACTCATCTGAACTGTAGGTGTACTTCGGTACATCATGTTATCTCACTTATGGGACTCCAGTTCAGGAACAGCCTTTGTGAGAATTAGAGTTGTGTTTTCACACTATGCTGTTAACACTCTCGAAGTTCAAACTTGTAAGCTGATAAGGTTTTAAAATGTACCTTTTTGAGGGGTCGTTTAAGCCCTTATTTGATCACTTTTGTATCCGTTATTACTTAATATCGTTCCTTTTCACTTTTTAGGTCTCTGATAACGCTACACGCGTCGTTCGGGGTCAAGGAAACTTCCTTTTCTTCGAGCAAGTTTTATAACACCCTAGGCAGTGAACCTAATCGTTGTAGTGTAGTAATTAGGGTAAGCCACGGGTATTGATATCGTTCTCTAGGGGAATAGGAATGCTAGTAGGGAGTTACTACGCTAAGGTTAAGGTTGAGGAAGATTATTTTTTATCTTTTTATATTTTATGAAAATGGAAAAGTACGAATCTCGGGTATTGGATTTGGGGGGGGGGGTATTTCTACCGATTACTCTACTATTATCTAATTATCTAAACTAAGGTTGTGGGAGTCTATGTCTAATTAATGTGTGCTCGTATGATAGTTTAAAGATGTGTTTACTTAGTTTGTATTACTCCTTAATTATCTCCTATTGATGGTTGAGTGTCACGTCTTATTCCTAGTTGCGTTGTGTTTCTAAAGTTGTAGGGTATGCGTTTCTCCCTAACTCTTTGAACTTACCAAAGGGTCTTGTCTACAAATCCACGTAGAGATTATAGACTCCTACTCTAAGGCACTCTTCGGATGTTTTAGCCTACAATCACTCAGGTAATCATACTCTAAGGTTCACAAAGATGAATCAAGCATTAAGTACACAACGAATGACCTATCGCATTACTAGATCATTAATCAACTAAGATAAGAAACAACCAATCAATATTCAATAATTAAGTTTCATACTTCCTAAGCAAACACACAAATAAATTAGCCGGACATGGAGAACATGCAAGCATACACACAAATAATCAAAGACATAATTGAATTAATGAAGCAAAGACTTATCTTGGTGTAAGATAGGGTTAAAAACCCTAAAATACTGTACAAGACACCTTAGGTTCGGTTTTAGGTTTTTACTCAAAAGACTCTCCACACAAAGACTGAAAAATTCGGATTCTATATATAAGATTACAATTGCGACGGCGTCACCTTATGTTTAGTGACGCTGTCGTGTCGCCGCCATTAGGGTTTCGTCTTGGCCACGTTAACCTTGCGACGGCGTCACCTTATGTCCGTGACGCCGTCCTCTTCAGCTTCTGACGTCGTCTGGATTGCATCTAGGCCGTCTGAGTAGCGACGGCCTACTCTTTCACAACTAGACGCCGTCTCTTGAAAACACGAGTTTTGAGTTCTGACCCGTCACAATAATTCTTCGACGGCGTCGCAAATAACTCCTGACGCCGTCGCCTTCTACATTCAGCGACTGTGAGTGTCTCGATTTCGACTTTGGCCATTTTCTTCATATATTCGCGCCTTTTCGTCCAAATAAGTGCCATTCCAGCATTTTGCCTTCACGAGACCTAAAAAGTGAAAAGGAACGATATTAAGCAATAACGGATACAAAAGTGATCAAATAAGGACTTAAACGACCCCTCAAAATGGTACCTTTTAAAACCTTATCAAATATCCCTACACTTGTTATTTGCTTGTCCTCAAGCAAATGTGCTTTTAGCCAATTAATTTATAAGTTAGGGGTCATTCAACATTAATTCAAAACGGTCCACAACACATATAAGCCCCGCAAAAGTCATAACAAGCACGGAAATTACATACTAGCACCTCACATGGGGTGTTTGGATACTCACATCTCTCTCAGGTGTATAAATGAAATATAACAATATAGGAAATGGAAGATAAACACTCATTAACCGGTCCTAGTACATAGATTACCATAGGCTTGAGAATAGATCAAACCTCCATCGCTTTGGCGTAAGCACCTAGGAAAGACTATCAAAGAGGTCTTTTAAAGGGTTGTAACGTTAGGCTTACGGTAGGGAAATAAGGGTTTGGTGGGATAGGCTATTTAGTGGTGGTAAGTCAAAAATCTTTATGTTAACTGCATATGAAGAATGGCGTTGCTAAGCCAAGACTCGACACTCTAAACTCTAGATAACTGAAATAAACAAACATAAATTTAAAGATAGATGTAGGATGGTAGCCCGTATGTTTTTTTTTTTTTTTTTTTTTTTTATCACTCTATTTTTTTTCTTTTCTCTTTTTCTATTTTTTTTTCGATTTTTTTTTTTTTTTTTTTTTTTTTTTTTTTTTTTTTTTAATCATACACTTTTACTCTACCATCCTCTACGATAACATCAAAATACTAGGGATTTACAGGCACATCCCTACACTTGAGTTTTTATTATTCTAACACTAATTTGACCCGATCTGACAAGATCAAAACACTTGGGGTACATTATTATGCAAACAAAGGGAATTTGAATTTAACGTTCCCTTCCCGTCATTTCATAAACTTTAACTCATGAATCCCAATCATCCCAAAACTGTATACAAAGGATATGACTCGACTTAGCAACTTATGCAAGCAACTAGATAATTGAACTAAGGGTTTAGGGTGATAACAAACATTTGCACTAAAAGTGAGTGCATAAGGGGTAGGCTAAGGCGATTTGGGTGTATATTTGGGGGTGGGGTGTAAACAATGCTCTTCATTGATATTCCGGAAAAACCGAAATATCACGAGAACCGTGAAAAGGATAGGCTCTGAGGGGTTAACTAGGGGTATCGTGTACTAAAGATGAGTACAACGCAAAGGGTGTGGGGGAATTACTCAATCGATATGGAAGAAGTAATTATATTACAGGTACCAAACAAGGGTTATCCTAATGCCTCTTATCATTTAGTTATTCCTAACTACACAAGTGTAGTCTCTCTTGCGATCTCGGAATGAATCACAAAACAAGTTCTAGAATCTAATATACTACCGGTTCACACTCTAAGCATTAAAGATGAATGCTTTAATTCCTACTAATCTAAGGGCGATCCTCACATTTTGGGTGGAATTTGGGTGGTAAGGGTTTTTGTGCTAGTCATATAACTTCCTATCCGTGAGACGCTTTTGTTAAGACTAATGGCCCACTCCTATATGTCATGAAAAATTTTAAATTTGGTGCCAAAATTACCCTAACCGACATTTTCTCATGGTTTATTACACAATCACAATTTGGACAAAGCAAATAGTCAAGCATAAGCATAGTTTCAAAGTTCCCGTTTTATTTTCCCTCCCTACACTTAAACTGAACATTGTCCCCAATGTTCCCCGAAAGTATCAAAGTTATGATAAAAGAAGGTAATTAAAAACGAAAGAAACTAATACTCCCCTGATTAGCTCGGTAAGATCCGTGTAAAGTGGTGGTTAAATTCTTTTCAAGAAGAATTATTGCGTGAAAAGCTCCTTCCAATCTTATGTAACTTCTTCTTGACAAACTAAACCTGCACACTTGAAGAAAACAAACGAAACCTTCGCGTAAAATCGGCGGTAATAATATATATAAGACTCGATTTAAACTAGGATATAATGCTTGTGGAATGAATGTTTACAGAATTTCTAAGAAAATTAAGACCTGGAAAATTCCAAAAATTTATAAGTAGCTCAGAAAACGAGAAAAAGTAATCTGATGTTTTTACTCCTTCCTGACGCCGTCAGGTTGCAATCCTGACGCCGTCAGGTTATCCTGACAAAAACTGGTCTGCGATTTTCTGGAAAAATTTCTGGAAAATTTACATCTTTAGAATCTGGAAAAAATTTCTGCAAAACATTCATTATGACTCGATACAAGCATTTGACTCGAACAAACAAACATATATATCTTTTAATTAATTGTTATTCTCATGTTTACGTTTCTTTTGAAAACGTGTGTAATCCTCCCTACACTTATCCCTTATGTAAAATACCTTTATATGTAATTAAGACGAAGTTAAAAACAAAATAAAACATTTTTACAAATTTAAACATGAGGATAAACAATTAATAAAAGATATATGACACTAACAAGCAAACAATTGAGCATGGGTTGCCTCTCACGAAGCGCTTTTCTTTATTTAAGAGTCTTGTAGCTAGACTCGTAGTCGTGCTCCTACGTTCCCTCACGCATCCTCAATGAGAATTCTATCATGTTGACAAAATCTTCATCGACTCTATACCTAGGCCCTAAAGTCAAGCAATCCTTATAATAATGCCTCCTTCTTTCCCACATGAATTTATAACCTTTTTCAACATCTTCCTTGCTTTTGTCCTCAAAAGCTTTGATGTTGTCTCGATCATAAATGGACAAGTGGCCATACTCAGTTGTTTTCCAAGGCATCCTATAGGTGATCTCATCGGTTCCTTCCTTGAACCTAACCGTTCCCTCATGCCTGTTATGGCTCATTCTAGATGTTTCAACAAACGGTTTCCCTAGCACTACTTGGGATAAACTATAGTCAATGACGCATCCTACATCTTCTAGAACCATAAAATCAACTAGGTAGGTGAAATTTCCTATAAATACATGCACGTCCTTGACTCTTCCCACAAAGTTGCAAACTCCTCCCGGATACTTAGGGTCTCTCCTAATATTGAGTCGCTCATTCATAATGTCATTGTAGACAGCAGATGACATTACGTTAATGGGGGATTCCGTATCTATGTAAGCGTGGTCGACACTCCTATATCCGATCATACAAGGGATTTTTAGGTTCCAGGGATTTCCTCTCCTAATCTTTGGGCATATCCTAATGATGGGTGATCGTGGATTATTGATTATGTATTGATGGTACGCAACTTCTTCCTTAGTGGGGTAAAGATTGAAGTAAGCACTATTTTCCACATCCACGTTGTTGTTTATCATGCCATTTTCCAAATTACTGCTAATCATTGAGCCAACTATAGCAGCGCTGACTACTTTCTCAACAGCTTCCCTAATTGTACTATCAAATATTTTCTGCAAATCCTGAAGGTCGGTGTTTCTACTCACATATCGTCTTCGACGGTTGTGTTGGTTATTGGGTTGGGTTTTGAGTGACATTGAAATTTTTTGTGTTGGGTTATTAAGTGGTGGTTGGTTATCATTTTCCATGATGAAGAGTGATGGGGTTACGAACAAAGGTTACGAAGAAGGGGGATAGACTAAGAGAAATCTAAAAATGAGAAAAAAAAGTTTACTTGATAGGAATCAAGCAAAGAAACCTAAACGAGGTGGACTACTAACTAGCTATTCTATTCCCCGGAAGCGGCGCCAAAAACTTGATAACGCTACACGCGTCGTTCGGGGTCAAGGAAACTTCCTTTTCTTCGAGCAAGTTTTATAACACCCTAGGCAGTGAACCTAATCGTTGTAGTGTAGTAATTAGGGTAAGCCACGGGTATTGATATCGTTCTCTAGGGGAATAGGAATGCTAGTAGGGAGTTACTACGCTAAGGTTAAGGTTGAGGAAGATTATTTTTTATCTTTTTATATTTTATGAAAATGGAAAAGTACGAATCTCGGGTATTGGATTTGGGGGGGGTATTTCTACCGATTACTCTACTATTATCTAATTATCTAAACTAAGGTTGTGGGAGTCTATGTCTAATTAATGTGTGCTCGTATGATAGTTTAAAGATATGTTTACTTAGTTTGTATTACTCCTTAATTATCTCCTATTGATGGTTGAGTGTCACGTCTTATTCCTAGTTGCGTTGTGTTTCTAAAGTTGTAGGGTATGCGTTTCTCCCTAACTCTTTGAACTTACCAAAGGGTCTTGTCTACAAATCCACGTAGAGATTATAGACTCCTACTCTAAGGCACTCTTCGGATGTTTTAGCCTACAATCACTCAGGTAATCATACTCTAAGGTTCACAAAGATGAATCAAGCATTAAGTACACAACGAATGACCTATCGCATTACTAGATCATTAATCAACTAAGATAAGAAACAACCAATCAATATTCAATAATTAAGTTTCATACTTCCTAAGCAAACACACAAATAAATTAGCCGGACATGGAGAACATGCAAGCATACACACAAATAATCAAAGACATAATTGAATTAATGAAGCAAAGACTTATCTTGGTGTAAGATAGGGTTAAAAACCCTAAAATACTGTACAAGACACCTTAGGTTCGGTTTTAGGTTTTTACTCCAAAGACTCTCCACACAAAGACTGAAAAATTCGGATTCTATATATAAGATTACAATTGCGACGGCGTGACCTTATGTTTAGTGACGCCGTCGTGTAGCCGCCATTAGGGTTTCGTCTTGGCCACGTTAACCTTGCGACGGCGTCACCTTATGTCCGTGACGCCGTCCTCTTCAGCTTCTGACGTCGTCTGGATTGCATCTAGGCCGTCTGAGTAGCGACGGCCTACTCTTTCACAACTAGACGCCGTCTCTTGAAAACACGAGTTTTGAGTTCTGACCCGTCACAATAATTCTCCGACGGCGTCGCAAATAACTCCTGACGCCGTCGCCTTCTACATTCAGCGACTGTGAGTGTCTCGATTTCGACTTTGGCCATTTTCTTTATATATTCGCGCCTTTTCGTCCAAATAAGTGCCATTCCAGCATTTTGCCTTCACGAGACCTAAAAAGTGAAAAGGAACGATATTAAGCAATAACGGATACAAAAGTGATCAAATAAGGACTTAAACGACCCCTCAAAATGGTACCTTTTAAAACCTTATCAGTCTCTTGAAAGAAAATTGCTGTAATGGTACTTATTTGGACGAAAAGGCGCGGATATACGAAGAAAATGGCCAAAGTCAAGAATCGAGACACTCAAGCTGCTGAAATACAAGGTGACGGCGTCACTGCTTAACTGCGACGCCGTCGGAGCATTTTGTGACGAAACACAAGCCAAATTTCTTATTTTCAAGTGACGGTGTCAGGCTTTAAAAGAGTAGGCCGTCGCAACTCAGAAGGCCTAGATTTGATCCAGACGGCGTCAGGAGCTGAAGAGGACAGCGTCACAAGCACAAGGTGACGCCGTCGCAAGACTAACTTGGCCAAGACAAAACCCTAATGATGGCGACCCGATGACGTCACAAATCATAAGGTGACGCCGTCACGATTGTAATATTATATATAGAATCCGAATTTTTCAGATTTAGTGTGTAGTCCTTTGGAGTAAAAACCTAAACCGAACCAAGGCTGTCTTGTATAGTATTTTAGGGTTCCAAACCCTATCTTACATCAAGATAAGTGTTTTACTTTATTAATTCAATTATGTCTTCAATTATTTGTGTGTATGCTTGCATGTTCTCCATGTCCGGCTAATTTACTTGTGTGTTTGCTTAGGGAATATGAAACTTACTTATTAAATAATGATTGGTTGTCTCTTATCTTAATTGATTAATGATCTAGTAATGCGATAGGTCATTCGTTGTGTAATTAATGCTTGATTAATCTTTGTGAACCTTGGGCTATAGCACTTAGAGCGGTTGTAAGCTAAACCATCCAAAGAGTGCCTTAGAGTTAGAGTTTATAATCCCTAGAGGGTTTTGTAGACGAGACCATTTGGTAAGTTCAAAGAGTTAGGGATAAACGCATAGCCTACGACTTTAGACACACAACACGATTAAGAATAAGGACGTGACAATTCAACCATCAATAGGAGATAATTAAGGAGTAATAAAACCTAAGTGAACACATCTTTAAACTATCATACGAGCACACAATAATTAGACATAGACTACATACACCTTAGATTAGATAATTAGATAAGTAGAGTAATTGGTAGAAATACCAACCCCCAAATCCAAACCCCGAGATTCGTACCTTTCTATTTCCTAAAAAACCATAAAAAGATATAAAATAATCATCCCTCACCTTCAGACTTAAATCGACATACACTTCAGCCTAACGACATTATTCCCCTAGAGAACGATATCAATACCCGTGGCTTACCCTAATACTACACTACAACGATTAGGTTCACTGCCTAGGGTGTTATAAAACTAGCTCGAAGAAAAGGAAGTTCCTTTGACCCCGAACGACGCGTGTAGCGTTATCAAGTTTTTGGCGCCGTTGCTGGGGAATAGTTATTGTTTAGGCTTGATTTATCTCTCGTTTAGGTCTACTCACAAGATTCCTATCAAGTGAGATTTTTTCTTTTTATTAGCTTCCTTATAGTCTATCCCCCTTATTTGTGTTTGTGTTCGTAAAACCCTTTTCATTTGTTGCTATGGCAAGTGAAGTTGCATTTGAATCATTAACAAATGAGGAACAATTGAATTTCACAGATTGGATTGGTTTTTATTGTTCTAATGAATTTGTGAGTAAACTTAGAGATATCCAAAAGGAGACAGGTGTAAGGTTGGAAGGGTTTGATAAATTTTGTGCTTGTGTGGCTTCTATTCAATGATCATTGTTAGAATCAACTCCTTTTAGTAAGACCCTCTGGAAAATTTTTTAGAAAAGCCTCCTAAGTATAAACCGTCAGTTGTTACAACTTGAGGAAATGGATAAGGAGGATTTATCTAACCTTAGGCATCATGATCAAAAAGACCTAGTTTTTAAGAACATGGAACATAAACCTGAACAATATTGTGAGATGGTTGAAGCTAAAATACCTAGTTGCATGTGTGGGATAGATTTCAAAACATATGACACACGTAAGGAATCCTTTAGGCAAATAGAACATAGTGGTCAAGTTTTTGAGAATAATTCTTATGAATCGGACCAAGAATTTGAAATGGCTAAAGAAGGATTTGAGATGCTTAGGAGTGTATTTGGGTCAGATCATACTAAAACACATGATGAACATTTAAGAGGTCTAGATATAATGGAGAATGACTTAGAAACTCCAAGCCCACAAGCTCTACAATCACTTGAAGAACACGCATCGCCTATAACTTACCCGGAAGAAGTAGAAGAGACTATAGGAACCCCGATTGATATAGAACCTTTGGACCAAACGCCACTAGAGAATGTAGGTTTAGATGCTTGTTGTCATGACCTCTCTCTTAGTCTTAGGGAAGTTCCTAATTTTGATAAAACGGAGCCTCAACCAAAAACCTTACCCAATTTTCTGTCTTTAGATGTGAATCTTGGAATTGAATTAGACCCCAATCCACCCATCAAAATAAATGATCCGGGTAGTTGCTTGATAAAGGTGGTACACTCTAAGCCATGTAGAGTGGAAGCTAATATAGGAGTAACCCATGACCTTAGACACTTATATCACCCATTCATGGTTGATAACAAGAAACATTATGGGTTTAAACCGGGTTTATTAGGTCAAGATGGATCCTTAACTAAGAATCTTTTGAAGTTGATAGAAGATGATCCATATTTAGGAGAGAGATTTAATTCACCCACTATACCAATAGACTTAGGTAAGGTTATAATGAATGGAGTACACTCCTTTGAGCATATAAATCACCCATCACCCTCTCCTCACGTAGCAAATTTCCACCCTAAGGGTGTGTATCGCTACTATCACCCGCACTTAAACCTAAGTGTAGGGAAAACCTCCCCTTTATCCGTTAAATAAGGGTAGAGTCAGGCTCATGACTTGAACAAAAACAAGCGCTTCTTGGGAGGCAACCCATGTGTATTTGTTTTTCATTTTTATTTGTGTGTCGTATATCTTTTATTGATTGTTTATTCTCATGTTTGAATTTGTAAAAATGCTTTATTTTGTCTTTAACCTCGTCTTAATTAAATATAAAGGTATTTTACATAAGGGATAAGTGTAAGGAGGATTACACACATTTTCAAAAGAAAAGTGAACATGAGAATTACAATTATTTAAAAGATATACATGTGTGTTTGTTCGAGTCAAATGCTTGTATCGAGTCATAATGGATGTTATTGCAGGATATTTTTCCAGATTTTAAAGGTAAAAATTTTCCAGAATTTTTTTAGAAAATCGCAGACCAGTTTCTGTCATGATAACCTGACGGCGTCAGGGTCGCAACCTGACGGCGTTAGGAGGAGTAGAAACTGCTACTTATAAATTTTTGGAATTTTCCAGGTCTTAATTTTCTAGAAAATCTGCAAACATCCATTCCACAAGCATTATATCTTATTTAAGTCTGGAACTACATCTTGTTGTGATTTTTCTTTGTTCTGTTTGATGCGTTGGGTTGTTTGTTTTCCTCAAGTGTGCAGGTTTAATTTATCAAGAAGAAGTTACATAAGATTGGAAGGAGCTTTTCACGCATACATTCTTCTTGAAAAGGATTTAACCACTACTTCACACACGGATCCTACCGAGCTAATCAGGGGAGTATTAGTTTCTTTCATTTTTCAGTACCTTCTATTATCATAACTTTGATACTTTCGGGGAACATTGGGGACAATGTTCAGTTTAAGTGTAGAGAGGGAAAATAAAACGGGAACTTTGAAACTATGCTTATCCTTGATTATTTGCTTTGTCCAATTGTATTTGTGTAATAAACCATGAGAAAATGTCAGTTAGGGTAATTTTGGCACCAAATTTAAATTTTTTATGGCATATAGGAGTGGGCCATTAGTCTTAACAAAAGCGTCTCACGGATAGGAAGTTGCATGACTAGAACAAAAACCCTTTACCACCTAAATTCCACCCAAAATGTGAGGATCGCCCTTAGATTAGTAGGAATTAAAGCATTCATCTTTAATGCTTAGAGTGTGAACCGGTAGTATAATAGATTCTAGAACTTGTTTTGTGATGCATCCCGAGATCGCTAGTAAGACTACACTTGTGTAGTTAGGAATATCTAAATGATAAGAGGCATTAGGATAACCCTTGTATGATTCCCGTAATATAATTACTTCTTCCACATCGGTTGAGTAATTCCCCCACACCTTTGCGTTGTACTCATCTTTAGTACACGATACCCCTAGTTAACCCCTCAGAGCCTATCCTTTTTGCGGTTCTCGTGATGTTTCGGTTTTTCCGGAATATCAATGAAGAGCATTGTTTACACCCCACCCCCAAATATACACCCAAATCGCCTTAGCCTACCTTGTATGCACTCACTTTTAGTGCATTATTGTTATCACCCTAAACGCTTAGTTCAATTATCTAGTTGCTTGCATAAGTTGCTAAGTCGAGTCATATCTTTTGTACACAGCTTTGGGACGATTGGGACTCATGGGAAAAAGTTAAATTTTATGAAATGACTGGAAGGGAACGTTAAATTCCCTTATTTGCGTAATAACGTACCCCAAGTGTTTTGATCTTTTCAATTCAGGTCAAATTAGTGTTAGAGTAATAAAAACTCAAGTGTAGGGATGTGCCTATAAATCCCTATCATTTTTGATGTTACCGTAGAGGATGGTAGAGTAAAAGTGTCTGGAAAAAAAATCAAAAAAAATATAGAAAAAGAGAAAAGAAAAAAAAATAGAGTGTTCAAAAAAAAATATGGGCTACCATCCTACATCTATCCTTTAAATTTATGTTTGTTTGTTTCAGTTATCTAGAGTTTAGAGTGTCGAGTCTTGGCTTAGCAACGTCATTCTTCGTATGCTTGTAACATAGAGATTTTTGACTTGCCACCACTAAATAGCCTATCCCACCAAACCCTTTGTTTCCCTACCGTAAGCCTAACATTACAACCCTTTAAAGACCTCTTTGATAGTCTTTCCTAGGTGCTTACACCAAAGCGATGGAGGTTTGATACATTCTCAAGCCTATGGTAATCTATGTACTAGGACCGGTTAATAAGTGTTTATCTTCCATTTCCAACTTGTTTATTTCATATACACCCGAGAGATGTGAGTATCCAAACACCCCATGTGAGGTGCTAGTATGTAATTTTCGTGCTTGTTATGACTTTGCGGGGCTTATATGTGTTGTGTACTATTTTAAACCAATGCTTCACGACCCCTAACTTATAAATTAATTGGCTAAAAGCACATTTGCTTGAGGACAAGCAAATACCAAGTGTAGGGATATTTGATAAGGTTTTAAAGTGTACCTTTTTGAGGGGTCGTTTAAGCCCTTATTTGATCACTTTTGTATCCGTTATTACTTAATATCATTCCTTTTCACTTTTTAGGTCTCTTGAAGGCAAATTGCTGTAATGGCACTTATTTGGACGAAAAGTCAAGAATCGAGACACTCAAGCTGCTGAAATACAAGGTGACGGTGTCACTGCTTAACTGCGACGCCGTCAGAGCATTTTGTGATGACACAGAAGCCAAATTTCTTATTTTCAAGTGACGGTGTCAGGCTTTAAAAGAGTAGGCCGTCGCAACTCAGACGGCCTAGATTTGATCCAGACGGCGTCAGAAGCTGAAGAGGACGGCGTCACAAGCACAAGGTGACACCGTCGCAAGACTAACGTGTCCAAGACGAAACCCTAATGACGGCGACCCGACGGCGTCACAAATCATAAGGTGACGCCGTCGCGATTGTAATATTATATATAGAATCTGAATTTTTTAGTTTTAGTGTGTAGTCTTTTGGAGTAAAAACCTAAACCGAACCAAGGCTGTCTTGTACAGTATTTTAGGGTTCCAAACCCTATCTTACATCAAGATAAGTGTTTTACTTCATTAATTCAATTATGTCTTCAATTATTTGTGTGTATACTTGCATGTTCTCCATGTCCGGCTAATTTACTTGTGTGTTTGCTTAGGGAATATGAAACTTAATTATTAAATATTGATTGGTTGTCTCTTATCTTAATTGATTAATGATCTAGTAATGCGATAGGTCATTCGTTGTGTAATTAATGCTTGATTAATCTTTGTGAACCTTGGGATATAGCACTTAGAGCGGTTGTAGGCTAAACCATCCAAAGAGTGCCTTAGAGTTAGAGTATATAATCCCTAGAGGGTTTTGTAGACGAGACCCTTTGGTAAGTTCAAAGAGTTAGGGATAAACGCATAGCCTACGACTTTAGACACACAACGCGATTAAGAATAAGGACGTGACAATTCAACCATCAATAGGAGATAATTAAGGAGTAATAAAACCTAAGTGAACACATCTTTAAACTATCATACAAGCACACAATAATTAGACATAGACTACATACACCTTAGATTAGATAATTAGATAAGTAGAGTAATCGGTAGAAATACCAACCCCCAAATCCAAACCCCGAGATTCGTACCTTTCTATTTCCTAAAAAACCATAAAAAGATAAAAAAAAATAATCATCCCTCACCTTTAGACTTAAATCGACATACACTTCAGCCTAACGACACTATTCCCCTAGAGAACGATATCAATACTCGTGCCTTACCCTAATACTACACTACAATGATTAGGTTCACTGCCTAGGGTATTATAAAACTTGCTCGAAGAAAAGGACGTTCCTTTGACCCCGAATGACGCGTGTAGCGTTATCATAAGCGTTGGATTATTTCGAACCCATGTTTTATGTTTTCTTCTTATGGATGCTTGCGGGTGGAAAAGATCATGCAGATTCTCCACATGCTCATACCTACAACATTACTTATTGAAGTTCTCTCAAAAGGCAACACAAAGTCAGAATGATTCTTCTTCAAAGTCAAAGAATCTACAAAGTTTAAAGACTAAGAGAACTACATCAGTACTGAAATCCAACGTTAAAGAGCGTGTGAGCATGTTGGAGAAAGACGTGGAGACACTGGAGCAACGAAATGGACCTGATGCAGATAACCACAACATACTATCACTACCATCACAAAGAACAAAGATAAAAGAACAAAGATAATGAAGACTTCAAAGCTAAAATACTTTAAAGTAAACAAGATCCCTACACTAGGGAGATTGTTCGAATCAAGACACTTCTTCTCACAAGAAAATAGAATGTCAGAAGACGTCAAAGCTACTACTACATCAGCACCTACAACGTTATCACTTATATCATTAATCACCAACACTTAGGGGGAGATTGTTGGAATCACTCCTAAACTAGATTACAAGTGTTAGTAATTAATATGTAATAGTTAGCTTAATTAAGACTTTATGTTTGTTATTATGCTAAGGCTTATGTAGAAGGCCCATAAGCCTTGGCCCAAGCCTAATAAGGAAAGGAAGGGAACTTGCATGTTGCCCTAGTTCCTTCCTATAAATACCTCATGTAAACCTTCATTTGAAGGTTGGTTGTTCACTTTCATAATACACTTATGCTTAATATTTTCACGTAGTCTTATACATGTGTGTGTGTAGTGTTCATCCGATTACTTTCTATCTCATTTCTTCATAATTATGCTTGTGTTACATAAATAGGAACCTAACAACATTTTTCTTCCTTACTTGCCTGACAGCTTTGACAATCTTTGTCTTTGCACGTGATGCCCAAGTATCGGTTGGTTTCTTTACAGATCTGGATGCGGATCTGGTGGTGGTGTCTTTGGATGGTGGTGGTGATGAATGACAAGATGAGTCAGACGAATATGAGTCATGAGAAGGTTCTGGGTCATTTGGTGGCTCAGAAGTTTGTTCCGGGTTATGTTCGGGACTATCTAGAAGATAATCATCGGCTTCTTTTTCAGCTTTAGCCTTTTCTTCAGCCTTAACCCTAGCCTCTTCTTCTGCTTTAGCTGGAGCTTCCTCTTCAGCTTTTTATTTAGCAGCTGCCTCAACATCTTCATCAATTATCTTTTCATTCTTCCCCTTTACTGGTTCCTCAAAGTCAAAGATAATTTCATCCTCTTGCTGCTGTTGTTCAGATTCGTGGGTGGTGGTACCAGTTCCTGATTGGTGCTAAACAGTCAAGTCAAATAGACTTAAAACAGCTTAAACACAAATGCAATTAAGATCAGAGGAATATAGGGAATTCCTGGGTCGTTAAGTCCCACGGAGGATGAATTGGTGTAAAAACACTTGATCAGATGGTAGAATGATCACTAAGGATAGCAATCAGTAGGGTTTTGGATGGAAAATTATACTAAAAGAAAAGATTAGCAAATAACAACGACTTAAATGCAAATTAAAAAGATTAAAAAGTTAAAATCTATTAAATAAACGCTATCACTATTTTTAAAGTCGATGAACGTTTATTTCCTAAAACGTATGTTTAAATTAAAAACTACGTAACGTACTAAATAAAAAGTGAGTTTTAAAATAAAAGACCTACAAATATGAAAATGATATTTTTACAATCCTAATAATAAAATAAAATTATTAGAAAAAGAAAATTATTTTTAACACTATTTAATTAATTATTATTAATTAAAAACTATTTTAACTATTTAATAAATACTCTAAAATAGAAGAAATTACAAAATAAGGCTAGAAAAATAAACTTATGATTCTGAAAAATCTAAAATACTATAAAACTAATTTTAAAATTAAAAGTATATTTTTCACACTTTTTATCTAATTATTATTAATTAATTATTATTTAAAATACACTTAAATACTAGAAAATAGAAAATAAACTTGGAAAAATAAAATTTTAACTTTGAAAAATCTAAAATATGATAAAACTTATTTTAAAACTAAAAATATATTTTTTAGACTTATTATGTATTTATTATTAATTTAAATCTATTTAAAACTAATTAAAATGCTAAAAAATAATATTTAAGCTAAGAAAATTATGGAAAAATACTTTTTATTACTTTTATATTTATCTTAACCTAAGAAAATTGAAAAATCATTTTTTTGGACTTTTTATAATTTATTTGTATTAAAAGCTATTTAAAAAATGCCTAGAAACTGTTTTTAATTAAGAAAAATAACAAACAGTTATGGAAAATTATGAAAATTTCAGGAAAAGTCTATTTTAATATCCTGAATCTAGGAAAAATAGAAAAACATAGGCTTGTGTGGAGAAATAAGCAACTGCAGTTGTAACTGCTTATTATTAAGCACTTGAAAAAGCCAAATGATAACCAAAAGCTACCAACTTGATACAGAAGCTATATTAAGCTAAAAGAACTCTATTGCAACCAAAAACAACAAGCTTGAACCTCTGGATTACAAGTTAACACAGATTTGAAGAATGAGCTTGATTATGAAAACAGAAACTGGTATACTACTTTAAGCTATTGCACAGATCACAAAATAAGCTAAAAGTGAAAAGTAGAAATTGGGACTTGTATTAGACCTGGTTGAGATTGTATAAACCAAAACTCAGACCATGAAAAGCTCTTATGAGCTTGGGAGAAGCTTTCTCAAAATCTGACAAGTCACTGAGTAAAACTCAGTTAATACTGAGTGAGTTGGGACAACTTGATAAGCACTTGCAGCCCTGGTGAATAAGCTGCAAATGGAATTTTAAAACTTGGAGCTTGAAAAGGACCAGGTTGTCTGTCCAAAGAAACAAAAATCACAGGTAAAGGTCAACTAATAAGCTCTGTAGGAGCTTTTGATTTGGCTATCAAAACTGATGCACAGGGCAAGTTTTGACTTTTTGATTGAAATGAAAGGTTGACCAAACTGAACTTGTGATTGATCTAAAACACTGATATTGATGTATTAAGGTGTATAAATACTGATTTGAACAAGTGTACCAACTTCTTAACACAAAACCATGATTATAGATCTTAAAAATCCAACAGACAGATGAACAAAGATATTAAAAGGATTTTTGACTTTTTCACAAAATGAAAAACTGGTTTTAAGTTTCTTTGAGCTACTGATAACTAAAGAAACATAAGAAAGGCAAAAGCCATAACATAGACAACCTTTAACTTAGCTAAACTAACTTATCCAAACACACCTTATAAGGCTGTTTTGGAACTTTTTCAAAGTAAAGCAAAGATTAAAACCATTATACTGAGTACAGACCTTGTATCATCATTCATTAAGATTAAATAAGTGTGAAACAATGGCCATAACAACATAAAGCTCAATAATAATCCTAATACTCTTTTAACTGTTAAAATAAAATTTATATGAACTACAAATTCTAATGAACTAACAACTGGTTTTATGGTTTGATTACACTTAATTACAACTACTGAACATGATTAAACAGAAATTTGAGCTAAGAACTGACTTAAACAGTAAATGCCAAAATAAGATCAAAATGCTTACAAATGACTTGAGGTCACAAACTGAGAATTCAGACCAAGTAACAGATCCTATAGCTTACCAATAAGCACTATACCCAAGACCATCCATTATATATCCTGCTCCAACATTTTTGAACCTTGCATCATGGTTTTTTATTTTTAAGTTATTTATTTGATATTTTTGTGAATTTTTGATTTTTGCTAATAAACTGCTTTTAAGAGTATCTAAAAGCTTTGATAAGCTTTATGAGGAGCTTATATGAGCTTCTAAGTCCAAATTAACAGTTTCTAACAACAATTCAACTTATTGAGATTTTTGAATGATAAGAAAATTGCATAACTTGACATAAGACTTGAAAATGGAAATTGATGCTTACAAAAGTTTTCTTTCACCTTAAAAACATAAAATACAAAGCTTAAAGCTTTTACAAACACTGAAATTTGAAAGTTAAGCTAAAACGACATTAAAATTTAAAATTATACTAGATATCTAATTACATTGCACAATCCTTGATATTTATTGACCTCTGACTTCACTTGTCGACCTCTGAAAATATCCCACCACATCTTGACCCTTGAAATCAGCCAGATAATCATATTTGCCAAATGTCGAATTTGGCGCCATTTTTTCAAAGGTTTGGTTTTCTGCATTAATTGGAGTTGGATTTGTGTGGAGGTGGAAGGGGAAGGTACTCAAGTGGTGTTAGTGAGGTGTAAAGGTGAAAACCAGTGGTTAAAACCACTGGTTTTGGCTAATACTGCTTTGGGAGAGACGATGAACAGTACCGGCGGTATTATTTGATTTTAAACTTTGGACCGGGTCAAGTGTTTGGGCTTGGATTGGGCTTAGAGTAATAATAGGGTCCGGATGGTTTAGTGTTAACAAACAAGGACTACTTTTGCAATTTAGCCAAAGTTAAGGGCTGATCTTGAACATGTTCCAAAGCTCTCACAAGGTTTAAACCTGCCAAGTAATAATAGAACAAGGACCTTTGTTGTTAATTTCCATTTTTTACAAATCCAGGGACCAAAACTGTCAAGTTTGAAACTTGAGGGACCAATATTGTAATTTCTCAAAAAGTTTATCATAAGGACCATTTTTGTCAAATATGAATAGAACAAGGTTAAAACTTGATAATTTTCACTTTTTTAAATTAACCAAGGACTATTTTTGACATTTTTCCAAAGTTCAGGGACCAAAGTTGTCAATTTGTGATTTTTAAAGTTTAAAGGGTTTATTTTGACAACTTTTGAATCTCATGGACCTAAAATGATATTTTACAAGTTTTTGAATTACCAGGGACTGATTTTGACAACTTTTGTAACTTGGGGGACTAAAACTGCCAAATATGCAAACTTGATACGTTTTTCATCAGATTTTGATGTTTTTGCATTTAAAACATATAAAACACTTGTTTGTGATATTTTTATCATTTTGAAGCATTTCTGAGTGTTTTTAGATGTTTTTGGCATTCTAACAGTATAAAAATGATGAGTATTTAGACACTCATCAGTTCCCTTATCGGGTTGATTAACCGCATCGAGAACTTGTGTTGTTTGTGAGCCACCACTTGAACCTCTAGGGCCACGAGTCTGTTGAAGATTAAACTCCTTAGCAACATGTTGTAGCCTGAGATTCTTCAGTTTCTTGCGATATTCTTTTTCTTCATCCTGTGGCTCTTCTTCTGAACTTTCTTCCTCTTCCTGCTCTTCCACTGGAATTTTGCCCTTGTCAGATTTGGAACTAGGAGGTGCTTCTACTGTTGTCGTATCGTCTGTAACAGTTTCTGAGTAGTGAACCTCTTCATCCATGTCAGTATCCTCGGAGTCCTCATCCTCTAATTTTCTTGTCGGTTGAGGATTAGGAATAGCAACCTTTGATGGAACTTTCCTTTTGAGAGTATGAGTTCTCTTTGGATACTTTCGGGCACTTCCAGTGCTTGTAACACTTCTAGTACTACCTCTCCTGGTCTTCTTGACTAGGATGGCGGAAGACTTTTCATCCATGAAGCCGACTTTGCCTAAGGTCACTGCTTCTTGATAACGTTAGTACGATTGAAGATTCTTAATATCAGCAGTGAGAAGGCAGTTAGGCAAAACTGCACCTTGTTTCTTTGTTGTTGAGTCTTTGAATCTGAAAACATTTGATGTAGGCTCAAACAATGCAGAATGATGGTTGGGATCATCAAGTCTCAAGGGAATGTCTTGATTATTCCCGAGTATCCTTTGGATCAACAATTTAGTGTATCTGATGTAGGGGACCTTGGTGCCAGGCTTCTTGAGGTAAGACATCATGTCTTCCCAAATTAGACTTGCGAAGTCTATATGCATCATGTTGACCATGCCCCAGAAGACTTGTAGTTCCATTAGCTTTGGATGTTCATAACCGCTGTCTCTGCCGGAAACAGACTTTGCAATCATGATGTATAAAGTTCTCCACGGCTGAGGGATGTTCTTTAAATCCACTGAAGAATGTTTGGTGATGATTCTTGCAGCTTCATCATAGCCAATATCAACCATGAATTGGAGTATAGCCTCTTCAGATGGAGTAGGCACGTACTGAGCAGGCTGGATAGCAGGGAGCAGAAGAATTGCTCGAACATTAGCAACTGTGACGGTGATTTGTTTATTGTTGAGTGTCACTGTAACAACATCTTGACCATCAATTTTCTGCATAGTATGCCAGAACTGATGAATATAAATTACTGGTACAGTTGCTGTGTTGGTGAGCATGTTGTTGTAAGGATGAGTCTTCAGAATATCCACAACAATACGGCATGAAGACTCAGAGCACGTGAAGTTATCAAAGTCTACTTTGAGGTTGTTATTTCCAATCTTCATCTTGTAACCAGTGGGGAAAATATCTTCCATTGTGAGTACATTTGGTGCATTAACGTTTTCCATCGTGACGTCCATATTATGATCTGAAGGATATTGAGCCAAAAGAACCAACATATCGAAAGACATTACGTTAGTCAAAAGTTGATTTTATTGTCCAATTATTGAATATGTTATGTTAATGAATGTTACGAGTCCAACGTCACTTGTTTGTCCAATAGTCCAAAGAAGTCGTGATAAGTTTCGTGAGTTTATTAATTTTGAATTTTAAAGTCCAAATTTTCACTCATTTACACAACATATTAACCATTATAGCTTATAAGTGACATTTTGGTTTTGTAACGTTATGAGTTATTTATTTACAAGTTTGTACGCGTAACAATTCATAATTATGGTTAAGACAAGGCTTAAGCGTAAAGTTACAAGCTTATGCGTAAACAGTTGTGATCATACGCGTAAACATAAGCTTATGTGTAGGAACTCTTCTTATGCGTAAGAAATATTACGCGTAGGAAAAGAGCTCTTGGCATAAGGCTTACGCGTAAGCGTACGTGAGAGCTTATGCGTAAGGTTTACTCGTAAAAGTGAACCTTATGTGTAAGACTCTAGTTTACGCATATCCTTCACAGGATATGCGTAGTCCCCATGTAGAACCTTATGCGTAAAGGTTACGCGTAAGATTTCTTTTACGAGTAACCATCTACGTGTAAGGTGATCCTTAAGCGTAGAGTTCCACTTTAACCTTGATTCTGATTTTTCACGCGTAAAACCTGAAATAAATTCGTCATAACATTTTCATTAACACATATTTCAATCCCTTTCATCCTCACATGGAATCATAGTCATAAACAGTTACGCGTAAGATTTGCTTATCCGTAAAACTTAAACCTTAAGGATTCAAGTTTTACGACTAAGAAATCCAGCCATAGTATTGGCACCAAATTAATTCTGGGATGTCTTAGGTGTTATGTGATTGTATTGCAACAAGTTTTAACATCCAAAACCTCATGAATCAAAAATCCCCAATTCTAACGAGTCTTAAACCCTAAATCTCAATTTCATACAATTCATGTATCTGGGCAAGAATCAAGAGTGGTTTTGGTCAATTAAGCGTGTAGCAAATATCATTCAGTCAACTAATTACACAGAAACACTCACAATAGAAAACCCCCAAATCTCACGCATAAACCCTAATTCTTGAAAATGTTTAATTGAAGTTTCTGGGTAGGTTTTCATGTTGGAAATAGTTTTAGAATGATCTTAACAACATTTTAACACACTTATTTCACAACAAACACCCCAAACATGATTGCATGTTCATACGCATACGCGTAGAACATGGAACCATGCCTAGGGTTAAATCTAGCTATTGGTTTTTAAAACAAATCAAAACCTATGTTTAGAATAACACCTAGAATCATTAACCACTTACAAATTTGAGGTTTAAAGCAGGGATTTGAAGATAGAATCTTAGGCATAGGATGTGTTAGTTGGAAAAGTTAATGTAAAAATTTAATGATTTAGAAAATTAGGTGGAGTGGTTTTGAAAAAATAAGTTTAAACTTTTAACAACTTTGGTCCCTCCACCTCAATCATTTTCATCCAACGCCCATAACTTCCAATTTGGTTACATAAAGCAAGATATTTGAAAAGGAACTTGACGACACTCCCCCTTGACTTTTGAAATAGAGAAATTTTACAAATTTCGGTCCGAGGAGTGTCAGGAAACAAGAAACGTGTCCACCGTTATCAAAGATACTACCAAAACAGAGTAACATGCAAGTACAAGGTTTTATGAAATATAAAATATTTACTTTCTCCCCCTCAACACTTAACGGTGAAAATATTGATTTTTTTTTTGAAAGTGTGAAGTGTTGACGGAAGATTTGTACTTGCCATGTTAGAAGAAATTTAGATAGAAGAATATTTTTGTATTTTATAGGTTTTGTATTTTTGTAGTTTGTTTTTGAAAAATATCGACAAAAGAGGTTTTGGTGTTTGACTGGTTTTAAGATTGTAGTATATTGGATTTCACAAACACACAAACACACAAACAATCACAATTATGGGCGTATAGATATATGGTTTTAGAGAGAGAAAGTGGGATATTCTAGTGAGAGAAACACATGGAAGGTTAAATTCCAAATGAACATCCAACCCTATCCCTTGTGGGGAGAGGGCTATTTATACAAAGAAGCACGCCCTCCTTCGGGCTGTGGATCAGGCATACAGTGGGTAAAGACCCGTCCTTCCTCTACGGTGTTGCGCTAGATAATATTTGGGGTAACCGATGCTTTACAATAGAATTTCCAATTCCTAACAATCTCCCCCTAAGGGAGGTCACCCCATGATTTACAATTTAGCATCCTAGCATTCCAATTAATCTTTAGTCTTGAGCTCGTAGACTTCACTTCATCAAAATAATCAATCTTTGTGCTTTCATGGTGATAATATAATAATCCAACTATAATGTACATTAAGTGGAGGTTATAGAGCTGATCCACATTATGATGACCTTTGAGCTTTATATGAGATCATCAGCCACAGTTGATCTCAGCATCACTCATTGTTGTGTTGCCCGCATATGATGTAGTGACAATTGGACCGACATGCTCACATTCTAGACCATGATATCTTCTTAACAGAGTAGCGGAAGCTTTAGATGATTCATGATATTTGCAGCAGTGAAGCAGAAGCATGGAGTGAAAATATCAGAGTCATTGATGCACTTATCATGATTTCTTTAGAAGTGAATGTGATGTGTGAGCAATAAAGTGCACGAAAGTGTCTTTGAACACTTTCGTTGAATTGAGGTACACGGCCCATGGTTCCCCATTGATCAGTACAAGTACTGCCTGTGATCAGGTATAATTCTAAAGAATCTCTTTGACAGGGTTTCGCAGCTGCTCTAGCTGTTCTCAAACCGGAACGTCTCAAAGAAGACAACACGGAGTGAGTGAACCAGCGAATTTGAGATTCACTAATTGATGAAAAGAGATTTGAAAAAAAATCGAGTACTGCTCAATAAAGTGTTTTTGCAATACATCGAGGGTTTTTGAGAAAAATCAATTATCAATCATAAACATTTTTTATATTTGAAATATTAATACACAGTCGATGTGCTAGAGAAAATATTTTAAGCACCACGACCGGTTTTTCAAAGGTATCCGTCAATCCCTAACATGAACCAGGATTGATTCAAAAATTTGAATCTCCCCATTGTTTATGTTCAGTTGTCACATGGTTGATCTATTGG
This sequence comes from Chrysanthemum seticuspe, assembly GCA_019973895.1. Taxonomy (NCBI): domain Eukaryota; kingdom Viridiplantae; phylum Streptophyta; class Magnoliopsida; order Asterales; family Asteraceae; genus Chrysanthemum; species Chrysanthemum seticuspe. The sequence goes on from BPTQ01000004.1 coordinate 248,504,095, forward strand.
ATAGATCTCACATGCCACCTACCAAGAGGTTGTTTGATGTTGGCTCTAGAAGGCTTTTCATCTTCATTATGAATATGTTTGCATATCACTCAGATGTTCTGGCAATACCACAAGTATAATGCGTAGGACTCTAAAAGTATATTCTCTCTTTCCACATTGTGTGAAACAGAGAGTCTTCATTGATTGTGTCCTTAATGAGATTTATTGATGATCTCGTGGCTCTAGAGTCAATTGTGCACATTTGGTTCCTATGCCGGAGACTAGGGAGAGGGTCTCCTTCTTCAATATCAACCATCTCTAAGAGAAAGTCGATAGATAATGTAGGTTCCCCTGTGAGAATGAAACAAGTCCTTTTAAGAGGAACTTGAGTAGCTTGGGAAGATGTAGTGCAGTGCGTCACTGGGTCCATGACGTCTTGTCTTCAATACCGGTGTTACCTCGGTACCAGCCAGTAGCATATGAATTGAACCCAGTTTCTGCCCTAAGGTTGAAAATAATGGAGGGCTATTTGTTTTCGCCCTTTTCTCATTTATTTCTTTTTCATTCTTCAACCCCTTCAGTGCTTACCGAGACTTCATTACTAGAACCTTGTTGGGTTTATTCCAGTTCCAGTTCTATCTCAGTCCGCACTCTTCCCATATTTCATTTTTCTCCTTTTTTTTCATCATACCTAAGGATTCTACACTATCAAGTGGATTATCCCTGGGTAGATCCCTCCAGCTCTGGTTGGATCGTGGGAACGAATACCTAACCTAACCATCCTTATAACACCATGCATAAAGTAAATTGGTTGATCTTTTAGGTATTGTTCATTCTTCCGTGAAACCAATTGAAAAATCATTTGAAAATCAATCAAGATACTTGTGATATAATATCAAAGCATTTTGTACCTTAACTATTTTGATCATTTCGAAATACTCCCCCTCAACATGTGCATAAGATTTTGAAATTGTTTAGCACATGGAGGCAAGAGATCTTTGAAATAATTTCTTGATCACTATTTCCGTAGAAACAACCATTTGATTTTCTTGGTAAATTCTCCCCCTCAATATGTGCATAGGATATTTGAAATTATTTTATCACATAGAGGAAAAATATCTTTTGAAATACATCCACGATTACCAAATATTTAGAAACCATTTAACACTCAATCAAGGTACATTATGTTAAAGCATAGAAGTCTTTGTACCTTGAAGGGTTATATTTGTTTTGAAATGCTCCCCCTTAATATATGCTTCGAGATTCGAAAAGAGTTTGGCACATATTAGAGAGCAGTATGCACTTTGAGACAAAAATGGTCACCTTTCCTTCCCTTTATTTGATTTAAGAAGTTTTGTCTGTCGGTAATGAATGTATCCATGGCCAATGAGAGTTCTTCCCAAATGCATTCGGCAAAATCGATATTTCTTTGTTTGACAATTCCCCACAAAACTTGTAACATTGGAGCCCTTATTATGTCAAACCCTGATGTTTTCCCTGTTAAGCATAGGTTGAGGACGGTGGCAATAGCTCTCCAGGGTTGATGCATGTCATTGGTAATTATAGAAGAGACACGTGTAAGCTTAGTAGGGTATCCCAGTTCTTCCACAAAGTTCATTAGTTCTTCATTATTAGGTGGTGGTACAAACTTATTAGTGGGATCTCGAGGTGTGATTCCAAGTGTCTCCCTAAGAGTTTCAGTGTCAAACTCATACCATTGGTCATCCAGCTTGCAGGAGTAGTTTGTTGTGATCTTGTTACATGTAACAGTATTCCAGAATTGTTGTAGATAAATGGTAGGGATATTGCATCTCATGGTTAGGGCACCAAAGAAGTTGGTGTTCTTAAGGATATCAATGGCGATTCGATAGATAGGGTTTGGTTGATGTCTGTTCTCATCCAAGTAGCAGTTGCTCTTAGCTATATCAACCCATTCATTATGAGGAAGAAATTCCTCATCGGTAAGCACAACTAGTGGAGTATTGACCACTGGGATATCAGACGAGGTTGTATCTGCCATTGTGTTTCTGTAAGATATACCCAAGACAACAGTATTGACCAGAAACATAGTTAGGAGTTATATAGAAATAGAGTCACTCATCATAACAGTTTCATACCTATGGTATATCAGTATGAAACAGACCAATTAAGAAAAGCAACCGATCATGTAGGATGATACAAATCACATATAAGCATAAGCCGCATGTAAGTCATGAGAAATAGCATGTTTTGACAACAAATTTCATGGAATACAACAAAACAGACAAATCGCAATACTTAGCAAAAGACATCAAGTCGCATATGTAAAAACACTTGTCGCAAATCGCTCAGAGCAAATTGCACGCAACAGTAAACTAGACAAATCGCAAAGTGAGTATATAGAGACAAGTCACTTAATTTATTGAAATGACAAATCGCATCAATTTTCAATAGACAAATCGCTTATATCAAATCGCATGCTACAGTAACTGAGCAAATCGCAAACAGAGTGTGTATAGAGACAAGTCGCTTAATTTATTGAAATGACAAATCGCATCAATTTTCACAGACAAATCGCTTGACTTAATTGCAACGACAAATCGCATGCAACATATATTAGAGACAAGTCGCTAGCATGAATACTGAGGCAAATCGCTACCAGACATTATGAGAGCAAAAATTAACCCAACACTTAGAGAACCACTACCATAGAAATTCAACCACTATCAAGACCTAATCAAGTTCATAATGCATAACACCCAACATTCCTACTAAGATTGTCTCCAACATACAACAAATCCATGATCTATACGCTTAAGACAGGGAACGAAGAACAGGCATAATCGAGCCTAGCATATCAAGCATGTGACCGAGTATAAACAATTCATACAAACAATTAACCTATCTAAATGAATCAACATACACCAAGCAAACGAGAAATAAATAATCAAACCTAATAAAAAATTATAAATCGAGGAACGGGAGGAGTGAATCTACAAAGGAAATATGTTTGTTAGGTCTAACACTTGATGAATTAAGTGAGATACACGTGTCCAGCGAGATCAAAAACATACCACACAACAACTAAAGTACAAATCGCTAGATTGAATGAGGATGAGAGCGTTTGACCGTGAGTTTGACTAGTTTGTTTGAAAACATTTGACTAAATGACAAGTCGCACGATTTTATATACCAACTTTAACTTAACAAAAATTGCATAACTGGTCCTTGTACTTATCAAAGCGCTAGAAGATGACAATTCGCATATGACTAGAACAGCCCAAATCGCATTTTTCAGTAAGAACACACATTACAAATCGCATATTGTTGCTATAACACATATCGCCTATCTTAAAATAAGCACAAGTAACATGTAGCAGGCCATAGATTACAAGACACATGTATCACCCACGCAGAGACCCAAACAACACCTCCCCCTCAATCAATGTCATGATTTAAGATTATGTGAACATTGATTGAATTGCAGTCACCCGTTTTAAAATAGAGTATATCTTCTGTTCGAACTTCATCTAAGGACCCGTATCATTATTGAATGATATTTCTAGGACCGTAGATGTTATCGATAACACAAGATATATCTTTTATTAGAGATTGTGAAAAGGTTTAATAAATTTAAAACCAAATGTAGGTTAAATTTTTTTTTTAAACAAATGTATATTAATTATTCACATGACTAAATAAGAACGAGTCCTGAGTCAAGTCGATCAGGAGTCAAAGTATGAAGTATATCAATTTTGACAGGCTACAAATCCTGAATGAGCAGTCTTCATTTTTGTTGGAAACCATGTCATAATATTCATGATTGAATTGAGCATTGTACCTGAAAAAGACTGAGGACACTTTGCGCTAGTAGCACATGGGTTAGTGACAAAAATATCCTCATTTTTGGATGTCGTACAGTCAGGTCTAGGAGTGTCATTACCAAGAATCCCTTTAAGTCCAACATTCTTGAAAATTTTACCTGTGGGCATCCACTCAAGACAAGATCTAGGTAAGTATGACCGTTTGGATCCTGTGGACTTAAATATTCTACCAGTAGGTATCCACTTAAAACAACTGCTAGCAGAGTGAGATGTACCCATTTCCCCATTCTGAACATTTCTCCTTTTGCAATTAGTTTGTTTCTTGGGGGATTGATCAGTCATTTGATGCTTCTTATGTAGAGAGGATGGGTTTCCTATATTCCTGATCTTAGATTGATGCACATTTGAGTGAGAAGGATTTGGTGAGGCAACTGACTTTGGCAAAACAGTGTTCTCTTTGACTTAGGAAGGGTTTCTTGATTTGACTGGTTTAATTCTTTCTGTCCTAAATGCATTTGGTTGCCTAACAACAGATCTATCACCATCCCTTTGTGACTTTGGTTTCTCCAAGGTAAACACAATTGTAGTCTTAATGTTTCTACCATTCCTAGTAATTTTCCTAAGCTCATTCTTTAAGGCAACAATAGTGAAGCTTTTATTTTGAAGATTGGTTTTGAGGTCATCTATGTCAGCCAACAAGGAACTAGACTGATCTAAAGTTTTTGTCTTATTCTCTAATTGATTCTTCCTTAAGAGCTCATTTTCCCTTAACAACTATGCCACACATAAAGCCAATTCATCATTTTCCCTTAACAACAGTTCACACTCATTTTCATATTCATGTGTAGATCTGAGATTTGACCTTTTAAATTAAAAATAGTTGAGTCTTTGTCTTGAAGCTGAGTCTTTAGCTGATTAATTACAAAAAATTCTCGAAATTCTGGGAATTCCGGATTTTGGTAAGCTTTTGAAACAAGAAGAGTTTCTTCCTTTTGTTTTATTGCAATTTCTAAGGAAATGCAATGTTTTTCAAGAATTGAGTATTTGTTTGAAAGTTCGTCAAAAACCCTTTTGTCAACCACATCATTTGTATTGAATTTATTAAACTCAGTTTCGGACAAGGAACATTCATCAAAGTCATGTTCACCCTTATGGTCAACATGTTTAGATAAATTAGCCGATGCATTATATTAAACCATTAAAGGTACCTCATCAAAAGACACCTGTTCATTAGTCAATCTGATATCTGCATTCACAACTTGCATAACAGGATTCACTGAAATGTTGACTTTTTCAAGCTTGTTTGACTCTGAGCCTCTGTATTCAGTGAACCCGGTTTCATCATCCTTTTTTGTGTCTGATATTCTGCATTCAGCATCACCCGACCTTTCAGCTGAAACATTACCCAACTTATCACGACTTTCGCATAATTTCACCTGACACTCATTCAAATTATCATCCTCTTGAGCAGCTGATAACGCTACACGCGTCGTTCGGGGTCAAGGAAACTTCCTTTTCTTCGAGCAAGTTTTATAACACCCTAGGCAGTGAACCTAATCGTTGTAGTGTAGTAATTAGGGTAAGCCACGGGTATTGATATCGTTCTCTAGGGGAATAGGAATGCTAGTGAGAAGTTACTACGCTAAGGTTGAGGTTGAGGAAGATTATTTTTTATCTTTTTATGTTTTTTTAGAAATTGAAAAGGTACGAATCTCGGGTATTGAATTTGGGGGGTTGGTATTGCTACCGATTACTCTACTATTATCTAATTATCTAAGCTAAGGTTGTGATAGTCTATGTCTAATTGATGTGTACTCGTATGATAGTTTAAAGATGTGTTTACTTAGGTTTTACTACTCCTTAATTATCTCCTATTGATGGTTGATTTGTCACGTCCTTATTCCTAGTTGCGTTGTGATTCTAAGGCTATAGGGCGTGCTTGTTTCCCTAACTCTTTGAAATTACCAAAGGGTCTTGTTTACAAATCCTCTAGTGATTTATAGACGCCTACTCTACGGTTGTCCTTGAATACTTTATCCTACAATTACCTAGATAATTATATTCTAAAGTTCACAAAGAAAAGTCAAGCATTAAGTACACAACGAATAATCTAGCGCACTCTAGATCATTAGTCAACTAAGATAAGTATCAACCAATCAATATTCAATAATTAAGTTTCATATTCCCTAAGCAAACACACAAATAAATTAGCCGGACATGGAGAACATGCAAGCATACACACAAATAATCAAAGACATAATTAAATTAATGAAGTAAATACTTATCTTGATGTATAATAGGGTTTAGAACCCTAAAATACTGCACAAGAAAGCCTTGGTTCGGTTTTAGGTTTTTACTCCAAAAGACTACACACAAAAACTGAAAAATTCGGATTCTATATATAAGATTACATCTGCGACGGCGTCACCTTATGTTTCGTGACGCCGTCGTGTCGCCGTCATTAGGGTTTCGTCTTGGCCACGTAAACCTTGCGACGGCGTCACCTTATGACTGTGACGCCGTCCCCTTCAGTTCTGACGCCGTCTTGGCTGCATCTAGGCCGTCTGAGTAGCGACGGCCTATTCCTTTAGAACCTGACGTCGTCCCTTGAAAACATGCAATTTCGCCTCTGAGCCGTCGCAAAATGCCTTCCCGACGGCGTCGCAAATATGCAGTGACGCCGTCGCCTTATGTTTCAGCAGCTTTGAGTGTCTCGATTCTGACTTTGGCCATTTTCTTCGTATATTCGCGCCTTTTCGTCCAAATAAGCATCATTCCAGCATTTTGCCTTCAAGAGACCTAAAAAGTGAAAAGGAACGATATTAAGCAATAACGGATACAAAAGTGATCGAATAAGGGCTTAAATGACCCCTCAAAAAGGTACCTTTTAAAACCTTATCAGCAGCTTCCTTAATGTACATTTCCACATTATCCATAAGTTGGACAAATGTATTGACGAACTCATGAATTTCCATTCCAGTATGTTTCTTGAAAATTTTTTCAGTAACGTGTTAATCGAAGTCTGCGGAATATTCCCCATTGATGAATGGCTGAAATTGGTTGTGGATTAATTGAAGTGTAGCATTGGAATCATACCTTAGTACCTTCTTTTTGGAAATTTGAAGCTTCAGTTGTTCTAAGTTCAGCAACAATGTTCTTGTCAATGTAGGTAAGTCCTGGCGGAAGAGAGCACTACACGTTCGATCCCCAATTGTAGATGACAACTATGTGAGGTGCATATGAAGTAGTTGATAAGGCTCAGTCCTGCATTACATTTACTTTGCATCATGTTTCATTAGCATGTGTGATTCTTTGTTAATTGACTCTGAATGTGAAGTGTTTTGATCATAATTTGCTGAATCAATCATGGTTAAATTTTCTGAGTAGCAAACAGTTTCTTTGTTTTGTGAGGTATCATGGAGTTCGAGCACTTTGGAGATTAAAGGGTCAGTCGAGTAAGACATTGTGTTGATAGAAAATGACCAGTTTTGATTAGTCTCAAATCGCTTACAGTAACTTACTTTAGGACAAATCGCTCAAATCAAGTTGCAGAGATGACAAGTCGCTCAAATACACAAGTCGCTAAATCGGACAAATCGCTGAATCCAACAAATCGCATAACTCAGTAACTCGCTAAATAACAAGTCGCCTAAAATGACAAATCGCTTAAATAGCACAAGTCGCTGAAGATACACAACTAGCTTAAATAAGTAAGTCGCTGAAAAGTGACAAGTCGCTGCTCCGAATAAATCGCACAAGTACAACCACTATCCTGACAAATCTCTTAAATAAGTGATTTGATACTGACACAAATCGCTTCCAAAACAGGGACAAATCACTAAACATAATGCGTTACAGTGACACAAATCGCTAATATGCAAACTTACTCAAACACCACTTAACAATCCAAAAACAGTCCAACCACAGTGATTAAAGCCTTCCAAATCAAAACCTAAGAACTTATGATGATTCTAAACACAAAAGTACAATCAAAATCCAAACTTTAACACAAGAAATGGTACAAATGATGCAATACCACAAAACTTTTTCAAACCCAAAAACCATATAAAGCCACTAGAAATCCAAGAACATGTAAGAGAGATGATCAAACCATGGCTCTTGATATATGGTTTTAGAGAGAGAAAGTTGGATATTCTAGTGAGAGAAACACATGGAAGGTTAGATTCCAAATGAACATCCAACCCTCTCCCTTGTGGGGAGAGGGCTATTTATACAAAGAAGCACGCCCTCCTTTGGGCTGTGGATCAGGCATACAGTGGGTAAAGACCCGTCCTTCCTCCACGGTGTTGCACTAGACTAAACTACGCTAATAACTAACTAACAAATAACGTAATAAATGATACGTCTACGAGCTAACTTAAGCTAGATAATATTTGGGGTGACCGATGCTTTACAATAGAATTTCCAATTCCTAACAAAGATTGTTTTAAAAGTTTGTCCAGTTCCTCTGGAGTCAAACATCTCATACCAATCCGGTGGACCAACTCAGTAAACCTAGCAAGAGCTAAGGCTTTGGTGAGAAGGTCTGCCAGTTGATATTCAGTACCCACAAAGTATAATTCAATGGTACCCTTTTCCACATTCTCCTTGATGAAATGATATCGAAGATCGATGTGCTTAGACTTCGAATGTTGAACAGAGTTGCACGAGATTGCAATAGCACTTCGATTGTCGCAGTACATCGGGATTCTGTCAAATACGTAACCATAGTCTTTGAGTTGTGTTCTCATCCAAATGACTTGAGCACAACACGCTGACATGGCTACATATTCTGCTTCGGTTGAGGACAGTGATGTACAATCCTGCTTCTTCGATTGCCATGACACCAGTTTATCACCAAGAAATTGTAGAGCACCTGACGTACTTTTCCGAGAATCTAAGCAACCTGCGTCATCAACGTCTAAAAAAGCTATTCGTTCAAAACTAGAATCCTTCGGATACCATATCCCCAAATTAATGGTTCCCTTGATGTATCGGAGGATTCTTTTAGCCTCAGAGAGGTGAGTTTCAGTTGGTCGCGCCTACTAACGGGAGCAAAGATATACAGCAAATACAATGTCAGGTCTACTAGCTGTTAGATACATGAGAGGCCCAATAATACTTCGGTACTTGGTAGGGTTAACCAATTTCCCATGCAAATCAGTGTCCAGTTTCTTGGTATGTGCCATTGGTGTGGCATAGGTATCAAAGTTTTGCATTCCATGTTTGTTTAAAATTTCAAGAGCATATTTGGACTGACTCAAGAAAATACCACGGGGTGATTGATGAACTTGCAGTCCTAGAAAGAACGTAAGTTCACCCATCATGGACATTTCAAAATGTTTTTTCATAAGTTTTGAAAAAGCGTTTGAGTACTTTAGATGTGTTGACCCAAAAATGATGTCATCCACATAAATTTGAATGATTAAAATGTGTTCCCCGTGATATTGTATTAAAAGTGTTGGATCGAACGATCCTTTGACAAAATTATGAGAGATAAGAAAGGATGACAAATTATCATACCACGCCCGAGGGACTTGTTTGAGACCGTAGAGAGCCTTTTTCAGTTTTTAGACGTGATTAGGGAACTCTGGATCAACAAATCCTTCTAGCTGATTGACATAGACCGTTTCTTTCAGTTTTCCATTTAGAAAAGCGGTTTTGACGTCCATCTGAAAGACCGTGATGTTCATGTGAGCCGCGAATGCCAGAAAAATCCGAACAGCCTCAAGTCTAGCAACCGGTGCGAATGATTCCTCGTAGTCAATCCTTTCTTTTTGTCTAGAACCCTTAGCCACCAGACGTGATTTATTTCTGATAACCGTACCTTCAGCATCCAATTTGTTTTTCCAAATCCATTTCAGACCAATAACATAGACCCCAGTTGGTTTTTCAACCAATTCCAATACTTCAAGACGATTAAACTGGCTAAGTTCTTCTTGCATGGATTCAATCCAATTGTCATATGTCATGGCTTCCTTAATATTTTTGGGTTCAGCTAGGCAGACGGTAAGTGCATAAATGAAATGTTCACCGTAAGTCTGAAGGCGTTGTCTAGTTATGACTGGTTGATTCGGGTTTCCAATAATGTTCACAAGGGGATGGTCTTTAGTCCAACGATGTATGGAGGGTTGATGTTGATATACATTTTGCATATTAGGAGGATTAAAATGGCTTGTAGATGATTCTGCAACATCAGGTGTGGCAGTTTCATTAGCAAACGGATTGGAGAACGCATTTGGATCATAATCTCCAGGTGGGGGTACTTCATTGTTCAGAAGATCATCAGCTGGTTCAGCTTCATTGGATGCGGTTTGTTCATCTATTGTTGTAGAATCAATTGGAGGTGCTTCTTCAATAGTTGTTGTTGTTTCAGGTGTATCAGGTATTGTATTATTACCAGGTTGAGCAGCGGAAACATTTGATACATATGGATCATGTTGATCAATATCATCACTAAACAGAGGAGCAAATAGCTGTTCCATTTGTTGACGAGTAAGCTGGAGGCTTGGTTCAGCTGATGATGGGGTTTGGGGGAAGTTTAGACGGTTATGTCTGTGTTTCAAGCTGTTTTGCTTAGAAGCCATTTCTGTAAGTTCATCGAAATATGCATGAATCGTTTCCATAATCTCCCTTGTATGAAGATTCCAGATCCGGTAACCCTTAGAGTTTTCACAGTATCCAACAAAGACTCCAATGTTAGCTTTGGCTTTGAGCTTACCAAAGTCATCACGATCATTATTTGGGTAGCAAAGGGATCCAAATACATGAAAATGTTTGAGATTCGGTTTACGGTTTTGGATAAGCTCATACGGTGTTTTGTTCTGTGACAACTCATAAATTTCTCGATGCGTCGTAATTAGAGAAACATCGATTAGAGCGATCATTTGATTTAATTTGAGATACGAGTCGTATTTTATATCGTTTTTATTGGAATTAATATTTTAAAAACAATGGCGTAACTCTTGAGTCACGAATCCCTCGTTTACTAGTCAAAACGAGCCTCGAACCTAATATAACAAAAGTTCCACAAAGTTTCATCTAGGGTCCCTCCTATAGTTTCATTACCATCCCTAGGTTTATTCTATTTACAACTCTAATCCCTCTTCATACTATATATACCCCTCCTCCCCACCACTCTCCCATTTTCACCACTTCTTTCTCTCACTACAAAACACACACACAAATATTTCTCTCTCTCTCTCTCTAAAATCCGGCCACCCAAACTAGGGTTCCGGCGCAGTCATCTTTTCTGGCTAACTTTCCGGCGACCTCCTCCAACTACACCACCCATCCCATCTTGTAGATCGAGATGTCATGGTTCTATTTTCATAACACACTCTCCATAAAACTCATACAAGCGCCCCAAATCTAATATTTTAGATTTGACAAATTTAGGGTTTCTTGTTTAATCACGTTCAAGGGTCTCAAGATTGGCTTGGTTACGAGTCTTAATCGTACATGACACCACCAACAACAGAGGACGTGTGTTAGTAACACACGACCCTCTTTCTTCTCTTCTCTTTCAAGGTAAAACTAGAACTCATTCACTTTTATTTTAGTTTATATTTTGGGTTCGATTACATACATTATTTAGTCATTTTCGTGGGTTATAAAACTAATAAGTGGGTTATGAAGGGAAAAACGTAACTTGAGATGGTTAAAATCGTGATATAGATCCTTATTAAAACTGACAAATAAATATTAATTGTGTTTTCGTGTGGTCGTGAGTCTCAAAAGGGTGTTTGTATCAGTTTTGATCTCGGGTTATTCATAGATTTGTTTTAAGGTCGTGATATTGGATGATGTGTTGATTCTTGGGTAAAACGTGTAAGTCGTGATTTTGTTTCGGACATGAAACTGAGTCGGGTCGATGGGCTGTGTCGGGTCAGTCTCGGGTCATGGCAGTTTCGTCACGAGTTGGATTTGGGTTCAAGTGATTGCTTAATTCTTTTGTCTCTTGGTCACGTTATGGTTTGAATAAATATGGGTTACGTTGCGCTTGGGTCACGTTTGACCCGGATAATAACTTGGTGTTTGTTTTGCCTTGGTTATAATTTGGAAATATGACGTGAGTGATATAGGTTACGGGTTCAATTCAAGTAAGACTTGGTAAACGTAGTCGATAAATAATAAAATTATTGTAACATGAAATATTGAGACTAGTAAATTGGTAAATGGTATAAACAATGAAATAGTTAGAAAAATGAAACGAGTTAATCAATATCGATGATGAGTGTCTAAATACTCATCATTTTTATTTCATCTGCACTGCAAAAACAGTCAAAAACACTTTGAAAAGTCTTAAGAAGACAGAAAAAATATTTAGACTGTATTTTATGCATAAATTGTCAAATCTAGTCCCTGGTTATTCAAAACATGTTAATTTTTCATAAAAGACCCTCAGGGATTTTCAAGTTGTCAAAATTACCCTTATAAAGTTCAGTTTTGCAAAATGGCAACTTTAGTCCTTGAAGTTTCAAAGATTGACAGAAATTACACCGAGACATTTTTAATTTGAAAATTATCATTTTTGGTCCTTTGGTAATTTAAACTTGTCAAAATTGGTCCTTCTGATAAATTTTGGAAAATGGCAATTTCAGTCCTTTGATTTTGGTGAAATTGCAAAAATGGTCCTTTTGTTAATAACAAACCAAACCGGACCCTTTTAATTCATAACCGTTGAACCCCTGCCAAAACAACCCGTGACCCCCTTTTGTGAACCCTTCCCATTAATAAAACGCGGTCAACACCTTGTTTGACCGAATCAAAACCCGCCCACAACTTTTCCCTCCTTCCTTCTTCACCAACTCTGCAAACCATTTCACATGCCATTCTTCCAGCTCACAACCCACACCCTATCTCTTCCACCTCCACAAACCAACAAGGAGCATTAATTGCTTCTTCTTCTTTGCACTCAATCAAGCCCAATTGGCAAAAATTCGTTTTGGCGCCAAAAAGCCATCAACGGCTAATATCAATTCTACTAATCCAATGGCCCAGATAAGAAGTGGGAAATGCTCAGAGCACAAGTGGGAAGACTTTTGTTGATAAATAGAGGGAAGAGAAGCTAGAAAGAGGAGTAGTGTAATTTTCTAATTTTCTTGTATGTCGCTTTAATTTTAATGTCTTAGTTTAAACTTCTTAAATTGTAATTTCCAGTTCTCTGTACTAAAGTTAAGTGTTTCAGTCACTTGTAATTCAATTAAAAGCATTAATTCAGAGTTTTGTTCAAAATTCTTGTTTTTCAGTTTTCTTTAATTTATTCAGCCTTAAATAATCTAAACCCAGGCTTCAATAAGCCTTATTATAACTCCAATGAGCTAACTAAAGCTGTGTGTAGCTTTTAGTGAGCTCAATTTTAAGTTTTAAGCAATTTTTATCTCTGGTCAACAAAAGTCAATGGAGCGGAGAAATTGGACCTTGGATATTGCAGTAAGCTTGGATACAGTTCTGTGTGACTTTTGAACCTGTTTAAATCATTTGCAGGCAACATTTAAGGTTTCTACCTTTGAACTTAAATTTTCAGTTTTTTTTAGCATAAAAATAGCTTTTTAGTAATTCATGGGATGTGTTGTTATTATTGATGTTTATCTGCTAATTTCAGTTCATTTTATCATAATATAGTCTTAGGAATCAGTTTAATGCCTTAAAACTGTCTTATGCTTTGAAAATCTCAAAAAGAACTATTTAAACTAGTGTTTGGATCATATATAGGATTTCTGAGTTTGAAGTATTGTTAGTAGTTAAACTCTGTTGCACTAGGTTCTACTAGGATAATTAGAGTAAATTCAGTCATTAATTTGCACCTTAGAACTCTGTAAGTCAAAATCATATAAAATCAGTTCTAGTTCTCATTTCTGTTTGAATCAGTAAGTGTAATTTTGCATTTAGGCTTAGAAACCATAGAAATAGCTTGCATTAGGTTTATTATATCATCAAACATCATTTTCAGTCATTAAATCTAGCTTAGAAGTTCATAATAGTCAAATCTCATTTCTGTCAAAAAAAAAAGGTCAAAAGTTGGAAAATCCATTTTTCACCAAACTTTGTTGATTTTTCATAGCTTCAATTCTGGATCAATTTTGTTGAAATCTGGGACAATTAACTTCAGTTGGTCAAGAGTTGGAAACTGATTTTTGTGAAATTTTAGTAAATATCTATAAGCTCTAAATCAGCTTTTCTATAAGCTGCTTTTGCTCTGTCTCACACTCAGCATACTGAGTGTGTATACAGGCAACTTGCAGCCTTTGCATAGGGTTCAGTTTACATAGTTAGGGTCTGAAAATTGGTCCAAGTGTTCCTTGCTTGGTGATCTTGAGTTCTCCACTTTTAGTTTTCAGTTTGGTTCACTAAATAAGCTGTTGTTTAAGCTGAAAGTAGGGGTAGTATAAACTGATTTCAGTTCTAAGTTCAATTGGTAAATTCTTTCCACTCAGCACATTAGAGGTTAGGAGTAGTTGGAATTAGTTGCTTTTAGGTATTTTTAGTATAATCTAGTTTCTGTGCTCATTTGGTGCTTTCTAGTGCTTATTAGCTTATTCTTTATAGCTTATTTACAAGGCTGTTACACTACAGTTTCATTTTCTCACACATAAGCATAGTTTTTTATATTTTTTATAGATTTAGAATATAATTTTAGAATTTTCCTGAATTTTTCATAATTTTTTGATTCTGTTTACTATTTTTCTTATTTTAAATCAGTTTTTAAGACTTTTTAAATAGCTCTTATTACAAATAAATCAGAAAAGCTTCAAAAAAATAAGTTTTCAATTTTCATAGATTAAGATAAATATAAAAAGCAAAAAAAAATAATAATTCCCAATTTTTCCAAGTTTAATTTGTAATTTTAGCCATTTAATTAGTTTTAAATAATTTTTAATTCATAGAAAATAGAAAAATAATCATAAAAATACAAAATTAGTTTTTAAAATTCTATTTAGTCATTTTAGATTTCTGAAAAATAGTTTCACAATTTTCCTCTTTAATTTCATAATTTCTAGTATTTTAGATTAGTTTTAAAAGTTTAAAATTAGTTTCTAATCAAATAAATAAGAGAAAAATCATAAAAATTAGTTTTAAATCATAATTAAGTTTTAAATTGTATTTTTAGAGTAAAAGTGATTTTAGATCATTTTTAGGTTTTAATCATTAAACGATTTTAAATATAGAATTAAAATGACTTCAAAGTCTTTATTAGATTTAATTTCCTTAGTGTAATCAATCATAACCCCTTTCCTGTTCAATATCACCCGATAACTACGCGTTTAGCTATTCAATCGTACTGCTCGTTGGGACTTAACGACCCGGGGAAACACTAAACTCTCCTGGATAATTGCATTGCGTTCTCAAGTGATTAATTCTTGTTGACCATTCACCTGGTTAATTTGGATTGACCGTTTGGGACCAATCAAATTTTGGCGCCGCTGCCGGGGAGCTGTGCAAATAGAATTACGTTTAGCAGATTAGTGATTTGAATATTCACTCCTTGTTCATACCATCTATATATATTTATATTTTCTTATACAAATCCAAAAATCCAAAAACATCTTAAAACCATAAAACCCAAAAAGATTCTTCTTTCCCCATTTTCATAATTCCCTTGACTATGAGATTTCTTAGAGTTAACTCTAGTGTATGCGCACTCACTCTTCTAGGTCTGTGAGCCCATTTCGTGAGCTTGTCAGGATTCCAAGAAGGCGTATCCGTAGACGTTCTGCCCCATCAGTCGGATCTGAGATCCGGACTGCTCGCACTACTTCCGTTATCATGGCGGATGAGCGTCCTATGTGCGAGCTTCTCCAAGCACCCATCGATGGGTATGGAGATGCTATTGTTATCCCAGCCATTGTGGCTGAAAATTTTGAATTCAAAACCGGGTTACTAAATCTTGTAACCTCAAGTCAATTCTATGGTTTTGAGAGGGATGATCCTCATGCTCATATTCGATGGTTTAACAAGGTTGCATCTACCATCAAATACAAGAATGTCCCTACCGATGCTGCCAAACTTCTTCTGTTCCCATTTTCCCTCGAGGGACAAGCCCGAATTTGGCTTGAAAAACAACCCCCTCAATCGATCGAAACATGGGAACACCTGGTGAAGAAATTTGTGAACGAGTTCTATCCACCTTCCAAAACCACGAGTCTTAAAAACGAAATCATCAAGTTCACACAAAAGTTTGATGAATCCTTCAGTGAATCGTGGGATCGTTTTTAAGGAGTTGCTCCGCAAATGTCCTCACCATGGTTTCTCCGAGTTGATGCAACTCGATACTTTCTATAATGGAGTGAGTCAATCTGATCAGATTCTCTCAATTCCTCCGCTGGAGGAAATTTCTTGAGCAAAACTGTAAAAGAGCTTTAGCGATAATTGAAAACAAGTCTAAAGTCCGCACCTCCTGCTGAAGTCAAGAAAGTGGAAGTATGTGTTACTTGCGGTGGCCCCCATGCCTATTACAACTGTATGGCCACCGATGGTAACCCTTTTGAAGCAAACGTTGTGGGTGGGATTTCCAATTCAGGAGGCAACCAATACCGTGCTCCTAT
>BPTQ01000004.1:248539530-248556253 GCA_019973895.1 Chrysanthemum seticuspe
CTCGAAAGATTGCTAATGTATATGAACTCCACTGGCTGAGAAATGATGACCCTTAAAGATTAAGGATTGTTAGAGGGGAATTCCCTCCAGTGGAGTTATTACATGGTTTTAATGTAACTTATGTTTATCTATATTGTAAATTGTTAACTAGAACGTAAGAACTACATCAGGAAACGAGGATTCGAACATCAGTAACTAAGAAGTGTTACGTACAAACCAATAAGGTTCACCTCCAGAAAATGACTAGGTGCACTACTACTCAAACTCGGTAGAAACCTCTAGTAGTCGATAGTTTTTAGAGACTCTGTAGGTAACACCACAACACTGAAACCCTGGCTGTACGAGTGTAAGACCTAGTACTAAAGCTTCCGCTACTCTGATGAGAAGATATCATGATCCAGAATGTGAGCATGTCGGTCCCAAAGTCACAACACCACAATGGATGTCTCAGAGATTTTTGATAGCTGATGATCTCCAAAGATGGCTCAAACTCATCATCACGTGGATCAGTAAAAGACCTCCACTTGGAATAACCAAACATGCATTGTGAAGAATCAATGACTACAAGCTTAGGAGCAAAGGACTACATCAAGAATGCAAGATCAATTGTTAAATGTTATATCTATTTGTATTCAATGTAATTTTGGTACATTATTGAGGTGACCTCCCTTAAGGGGAGATTGTTAGGAATTAGAAATTCCCAGTAGTAAAGAGTCGGTCACCTCAAGTATATGTAATCGTTAGAAAGCTCGTAGTCGAAGTTCTTTTAAGTTAAGTAGTAATTTAGTTAAGTAACACCGTGGAGGACGGACGGGTCTTTACCCACTGTATGCCTGATCCACAACCCAAAGTGTGGCGATTTGTGTAAGACTATAAATACTCTCTACCTTCCAAGGTAGAGAGTTGGAGCTCATAATAATATCTTTCACTTTCTCTCACTAAGTTCCCTAAACCTCTAACTTTCTCTCTCTAGAATTCCATCTTATACGCCACCTTGTGTTATGGTTTGATGTGTATGTGAAAAGTTATATCTTACAATAGTCAAATCTCATTTCTGTCAAAAAAAAGGTCAAAAGTTGGAAAATCCGTTTTTCACCAAACTTTGTTGATTTTTCATAGCTTCAATTCTGGATCAATTTTGTTGAAAATCTGGGACAATTAACTTCAGTTGGTCAAGAGTTGGAAACTGATTTTTGTGAAATTTTAGTAAATATCTATAAGCTCTAAATCAGCTTTTCTATAAGCTGCTTTTGCTCTGTCTCACACTCAGCATACTGAGTGTGTATACAGGCAACTTGCAGCCTTTGCATAGGGTTCAGTTTACATAGTTAGGGTCTGAAAATTGGTCCAAGTGTTCCTTGCTTGGTGATCTTGAGTTCTCCACTTTTAGTTTTCAGTTTGGTTCACTAAATAAGCTGTTGTTTAAGCTGAAAGTAGGGGTAGTATAAACTGATTTCAGTTCTAAGTTCAATTGGTAAATTCTTTCCACTCAGCACATTAGAGGTTAGGAGTAGTTGGAATTAGTTGCTTTTAGGTATTTTTAGTATAATCTAGTTTCTGTGCTCATTTGGTGCTTTCTAGTGCTTATTAGCTTATTCTTTATAGCTTATTTACAAGGCTGTTACACTACAGTTTCATTTTCTCACACATAAGCATAGTTTTTTATATTTTTTATAGATTTAGAATATAATTTTAGAATTTTCTTGAATTTTTCATAATTTTCTGATTCTGTTTACTATTTTTCTTATTTTAAATCAGTTTTTAAGACTTTTTAAATAGCTCTTATTACAAATAAATCAGAAAAGCTTCAAAAAAAATAAGTTTTCAATTTTCATAGATTAAGATAAATATAAAAATAAAAAAAAAATAATAATTCCAAATTTTTCCTAGTTTAATTTGTAATTTTAGCCATTTAATTAGTTTTAAATAATTTTTAATTCATAGAAAATAGAAAAATAATCATAAAAATACAAAATTAGTTTTTAAAAATCTATTTAGTCATTTTAGATTTCTGAAAAATAGTTTCATAATTTTCCTCTTTAATTTCATAATTTCTAGTATTTTAGATTAGTTTTAAAAGTTTAAAATTAGTTTTTAATCAAATAAATAAGAGAAAAATCATAAAAATTAGTTTTAAATCATAATTAAGTTTTAAATTGCATTTTTAGAGTAAAAGTGATTTTAGATCATTTTTAGGTTTTAATCATTAAACGATTTTAAATATAGAATTAAAATGACTTCAAAGTCTTTATTAGATTTAATTTCCTTAGTGTAATCAATCATAACCCCTTTCCTGTTCAATATCACCCGATCACTACGCGTTTAGCTATTCAATCGTATAGCTCGTTGGGACTTAACGACCCGGGGAAACACTAAACTCTCCTGGATAATTGCATTGCGTTCTCAAGTGATTAATTCTTGTTGACCATTCACCTGGTTAATTTGGATTGACCGTTTGGGACCAATCAATCGACCACTAAGGAAACGGTAAACTTAACATTTAGATTATGTAACAATTTAATTATAGGTGGCGATATTGGATAATCTATCAAGGTAATTGATATTTGACTCAAATGATTAATAAGCAAGTTATGTGTAAGGTGATGTAATAAATATTAAGAACTAACACGCGACTAATAATTGATATTGAATATTTCGTATACGTTATAACTTTTAAGGTTTAGCTATGGTTTATAAATTTGGAATAACGTTTGTTATACAAATTATATTGGTTATAAGTATGCTTTATTAAACGTTGACTTAAATGAGTCTAAATGTTTTATCGTCACATATAAACTAATAAAGAGATAATTAGATACATATTGTCAATGAATACGGTTTTGTTCAATTGTAAACCATTATTTACTACGATAATAACTCACATTTTATAAATACATGATAAGTATAAATATGGTTTATGAACTTGAAATAACTATCGATAACAAGTTATAGTGATTAGTATGTTTTACTTTATTAAACGTTTTGGCTTAAATGAGTTTAATATATTTGTTTTGCGATAAACTAAATATTCCATTTCACATTTAAGCTAATATTGAATTACATAACTATAAACTATTTATGGATATGGTTTAATCAATTATAAACCTTTATTTAATACGATGGTAACACGTGTTTTATAAAACATGTTAGCTTTTATAAACTTGTTTGGAAATATTATTTTGATAAGATAACTTATTTAAGTCGTGATGGTTTGAGGATAAACAAATGTGTCATTTATAGTACACTATTTATTATACCTTATATGAAGTACTTTCGGGTAAACTTGTATAGTCACGAATAACGATTGAGAAAACTTTATTAATTGAGCGATAGATGGAAACTTGTCTTTTATTATTAAACATGTACGTTTGGGGATTATTGGGTAAATCACCGAAAATCACTAATTAACTTATTTATTTTATATAAATAGTTGTCGTCGTTTCCTAGTCTTTGACTAGCTTGAGTATTATCGGTATTTCTTAACTTGGCCAATGTCTCTTCCCTTTTTGGCGTGAGTTATGGTCTACATGTCTCGATTTTGTAGATGTTTGCTCTTCTTTCGCGTGAGTTGTACATCGCATCTATTTATCTTACCA
Organism: Chrysanthemum seticuspe; assembly: GCA_019973895.1. Classification (NCBI taxonomy): domain Eukaryota; kingdom Viridiplantae; phylum Streptophyta; class Magnoliopsida; order Asterales; family Asteraceae; genus Chrysanthemum; species Chrysanthemum seticuspe. The sequence goes on from BPTQ01000004.1 coordinate 248,543,127, forward strand.
CCACACGAAATGTTAAAGCTAAGCTTTTAAGATATTAATTATAAACTTTTGGGAACGATAATGGACTTTTGAAAGTAATGACATGAATGATCCACGAAAACTACGACACATTATCTTTTATCAACTTCTTTATCATATGAGCTTTATTTTAAGATTATCGTATACGCATTAGGTTGCATCACTTCTATTCTATCGTAATCGTCGTACACCTATCTTGATACCGTGGAGATTAGCTTTAGATGCCAGTCGTGTCAATAGTGAATAGTGCATTGTTGTGCCGTGATTACCTGTTATCTTCTGCTAGTGTTTATTCATGCATTGTTGTGGCTAAGGTGAGTTTCATAGCCCCACTTTTGTCTACGTTTTTAACTAAATTGGGGTGAGAATCATGCTACTATTTTTGGACCTTTAAAACTATTTGGATTTGCTTATATGCTTGACTGTTTAGATAGATGTGCGGTAGTTGTTGCCTTAGACTAGGTTAACCGTGCCTAGCAAAGAATAGACTTCTACCTCGACCTAGTCCGGGGTTGGCAATTGTTCTAGATTTTGCCACAACAGTGCTGGACGAGAGTCGTTGGGCCCGAGTAATCAATGGATGTGGGATATGGATTGTGATCCGGTTAGGATCGATTGCGAACGGTATTTATCTATCTTAGGTCTTGCATAGCAAATCAACTCCCACAGGTCCACTATGTTTTTGTTAAACTTAAACCTATGAACTCACCAGCGTAAGCTGACCTTTTTAGCATGTGTTCTCAGGTTTAAGGCGATAGCTCACTATTGGAAGACACTTGGCAAAGGGCATGGTCATAGGCGACTCTGATGAACAAAAGGGACCGCTTTAATTATCTTTTGGGCCTATTTCCGCACTACTTTCATTAATGTATATTTAAAGTTTTCAATTAATGAATCTTATTCTAAATAAATGGGATAAAAACCATTCTTTGTACCTTATGTTGTGATACCAAGATTGTGGCACCCAAAGGCTCGTATGCTTCCGTTAGACTGTATTTTCAGGGTGTTACAGATTGGTATCAGAGCCGGGTAATAGAGAACTGGGTATATTTTTAAAACCTAGACTATAACCACTTTTCGAAAAAAAAATTATTAGCCCTATGACCGCCACGTGCCTGCCTGCCGAGCTGAAGCCTTGCGTATGACTAGTTTAAGGATATAGATGATTGAGAACACATTAGGCGAATTGATTGATAAGATGATTGATGAGATGTTTATGGCTTATTTGATGAACGGTTTGATTGAACACTTGATTGAGCGTGTGCCCTGTTAGTAGATGATTTAAGTCTGCCTATCTTAGTAGTTCACTATAAGCATTTCACATGCTTATACACACACCGTAAGCATGTCCTCATGCTTATGCATACCCCATAAGCATTTCCATATGCTTATGCATGCCCTATAAGCATGTCCTCATGCTCATACATGCACAGAAAAAATGTCCTCATGTTTTCGCACGCACTATACCTTTCACAAAGTGTGGAGTCCCAAACCTTTAATCTATAACACTTAGCTTATATTAAGTAGTTGCCTTAGGTATATCCCAAAACAATAAAGAGAAAACTTTGTATGAGTATACATAAATACGTGGGATCTATTGGAATGTACTTGGAAGATTAAAAGTGGACAAATGAACACAGAATGTGATAACCAATAATTCAACATTATTTATCAATAATGCGGATACTCTCAAAGTATCATGGTTAGGCAATTTCCTTGCGTAATCTCACCACTTTATTTAAAACTTGCACATTAGTAGTGGTCATGGAAATGATTTGGGAATATAAAGGAAATGGTACTATTATAACTAAGTCAGGGAGTCACGAACGAGGCCTTTTGTCTCGCGAACGTGAGTTCCACAGTTAAGTTTTGATGAACACAAGTCTAAAATGCGTTAAAGCTAATAAAACATGTAAACTGGTGTATTGGTATCGTGTGTTGTGTCATGTTCACTTGTTTTTGCATCTCATCATGTTTATGTGTCCTTGGTCATAACTAGATGATGGATTATAATGGTTTGATAATGTCGAAGGATGTATAGTCTCGTGTAACGATTTTGAGTCGAAACTTTCGTAAACCGTTGTTTTATTCTTTAGAATTGACAAACATGTGGTAATCGGTTTTAGTTATTAATAATGAATTCATGTCCATTAGTGTTATAATGATATGTGAAACCAGTAAGTGTTTTCAGATAATAAGTTGGACTAACGTGTGATTATTTGGTTAACGTTGAATCATTGGTATGAATCAGATTTTTGGAATCGGAAGACATTTTAATTAACAGTCTTAATTGAATAACAAATTAATTATGGTTTTTTGGGTAATTGGTAAATTATTGACAAACATTAGATTTGATACCCGTTAATTGGTTGTGTTTGGGAAATTGAAAGAGTCAATTAGAAGTGTTTAATGGTGTTGGGTATGTTTGATTGTATGTTTAGATGGCGAGATTGGTATGAGATTGTTTGGGAGATTAATTAGAATTGTGAAAATTGGTTATTTTGGATTTAATGGTATATATGTCAACTTTGCGCTATGTCAGGTGTTATCGTGACTTTCTAGTCTCGACTACCCTGACAACGCCGTAACATGATCTTTAGTATTTATTTGGGCAACATGATTGTGTAAAAGCCGAGAGTCATGACTCGGACTTGGGAACTCGAAACGAATAATGACTCCAAATTTATATCGAAATTTATACTAAAATTTATATTGGAATTTATATTGAAATTTATATTGAAATGAATAAATTTATATTGAAATTTATATCACAATTTATATATATATATATATATATATATATATATATATATATATATATATATATATACTAGTAAATAGTACTTGAAGATATAGATGATAAATGGTTTTGTACTAAGCATTCGATAACAAGGCTCGCCTTGTTATTCGACATTTAAAAAAAAAAAAAAAAAAAAAAGGAACCAACGTTTAAAAATAGAAATGTTTTGTAATAAATGACTCATTAAGTGTTTCGAGGGCACGTTTATCGAAAGGTGTCATTTATGAGTATTTAATACTATTTATGTGTTGTGCGTGAGTTACGGATGACCTAACATTAATAGCGTCGATCCACGTGGATAACGGACTTATTAGGTTGACCAACCTAATAGGCGCCCACTATGTACGTAGGATAACGTTATTAATGGGTGAATTATCCTTATGACTCGTTAGGATGTGTTTGGTTTTGGGATAATAAGCGACATGAATAAATGGTTGAGTTTATCGAGTTGACGAGTTCGATAAGATCTAACTATTTATTCTGAAACTTATTAAACTATAAAGTTTATCATTTAGACGTCTCATTGTGTCATTATGAGTCGCATTGTGGTTACTTGAGTGCATTCATGGTGTCTTGTCGAGTCGATACCACACACACACACACGATGATACCAAATACTAATAATTAAATGGAGCAACGAGTTATTTTTGAGATAAGAAAATGAATACATTTTGAGCAAATAACATTGAAGTTGGGAATATATATTAAGAATTGGTTATAATAATTGGTTGTGCCTTGCTTAATAAAAATTATCGAACCTCGATTGAATATAGACTGATCACCTATATTCAGCCGGAGACAGCAGGACATGGAATGATCACCTATGTCCGTCTCGGAGGTGAATTTTGTACATACTGGGAGTTGTTATATCAAAATTATGTTCGGGTTTAAGATTGGTTTTAAGAAGGATAAACTTTAGGTGGATTCGCACACTCACACCCACCAAACATCATGAAAGTCTGCACTCACACACGACACACTGGCATCGTAACACCTCTTGAATCGTAACACTTCTGGCATCACTATACGTCTCCATTTTTGTGAAATTCTAGTTTGTAACACTTGAGCATAGTTCGCCATAAGTCGGGTAAGACCCGATTGGCACTGTTTTCATCCGAATTGTTTTTCGACATAAGTATCGTTGATCTTATTCGAGCATTTGAAATTTGTTTTGAGCTGTTTTAGATTTGGTCTTGACTATTTTGGATTCAGTTTTGGGTTTTGGTCCTTGGGTTTTTGATTTTGCGATTTTGATCTCGTTCCGAGTTTTAACTCATCATTTGACTTCGAATCATCATTTGGCCTCGAATTATTATTCGGCTCCGTTTCGTTGAAACTTTGTTAAAATCATCTTTCGACCTTTAATCAGTATTCGATTTTGAAACGTCGTCTGGTCGCATTACGGTAGTAACCGTATTAGAATTATCATTCCACCGTATTTTGATAGTAATCTTGTTGGAATTATCATTCCACATCGTTTCTGTAGTAACACCGTGGATTTGTCATCTAGCCTCGTTTCGTTAGTGACCCTGTTACCGACACTTATACCTCAAGCCTAGTCTTGAACCGATTGCTGAGAAAACTTCTGAAACCTTACCATTCGCTCGATGTTGATTTTAGCGACGTCATCTAGTCAACGTTGCTCATTTCCTAAACCGATAATGTTGTGGTCGACGTTACTTCGCCAACAGCTTTCAGTTAAGGTAGTACCTTACGTGTTGTTGATGTCGTACCTTATCCTCTATTTAGGTACCCCTATCGATAACGATCTAATGACTTGTTTTAGTGAAGTTGTTCACCGAGGTTAACCTATAGATATTATTCTATCGATGATGGTCTACCTACCCTATTTTATCAATGTGGTACCTTACACTCCATCGATGCGAAATTCCTTAGTAAACCAACTTAGAGCCGTTAACCTTCACTTATATCTAAGAGTTGAATTGATATTGATCGATAGTCGAACCTCTTTTGGAGATTATGATTTTGGAGTTGAACCTTGAAACCTTCTGCGTTAAGTGTTAAGTGCACCAATGAGTCAATCGACTGACTGTGGTTAGTAACCAATACCCTCTTTTAGGAGTCGTACTTTCGTCTCTAACCTAGATATCATGCTAAGTCAACCGACCGATTGCTGGTAGCAATCAACACTTTCTAATAGAGACATACTCTGAACTTCCTAGACTTCTCATCCAGTAGAAATTCCGTGCTCAACAGAAATATTGAAATCCTAAGGAGAAACCTGAACCACATTCTCTAGGACAACCACATAATCCTTCTCTCATCCTTCGAGAAGCACCTGCTAACCTTTCGGACCTCTCACCAAACGATAAGCTACACCATAGACGAAACCTTGGAAGTAGATGCCCGCCTTTAACTAAGTGGTAGTTAGTAGTCTTACCAACCTATTCACCTCCCGCCAATCAGTAAGATGGAAAGTATGGATGACATTGCTCGTCTCTCTCTCTCTCATAAGTTATAGCGGTAATAGAGAATCCCCATATCTTTTTTTAAGGAGGTGAGAGAATACCTACTCCTATTCTTTCGGTAAAGTGACGTGCTCCAATAAGCTAGTCCACCCTTTCGAACTCTAGCTCCCTACCTTCTTTCCACTACGGAACTTCGATTAAAAAGGGAATCCCCTTGATCCGTTTTCTCTATCTGAGATTCATTTAGTTAATACAAACACCTAGTTCTCCCTCTTCAACCTTCAACTCCCTCTGATACTCTTTAAGGAAAAAGTGCGATTGGAGAACCAGAGTTACACAAGTAGACTTCTCCACACGTAAAGAAAACCGTGTGCTTTAGGAAATGCTGATTTCTGTCCTTTCCGAATTGTGGCAATAGTCACACACCCATTTTCATCTATCACCTCCTAGAGCCGAGAGAATAGATCTGAATATGCTTATAGTGTATCACCTCCAGGCTGATGGATGAAGTAAAGAAACCATTCAAACCTTAGTAAAACACACCGCGTGTCTATCAAGTTGGCAACGGTTAGGATAGACACCTTCCATTGGCCAACTTCTCCTATAACCATACCTATCGCTTTAGTACCCCAAAGGCACCATAAGAGATCCTCTATTGACGTAAGAGTAAATTCAGATGATTGGGAAGAAATGGAAATACCCCATCTTAGCAACCCTAAACCTATTCGAAATAATACCAAGGAAACCCTTTTAAGTTAAGATGGATATGTAAGTTACTCACAAACCATTTGGAGACATAGACAACGTAAATCTCTTGAACCCTCCGAGATAACCTAGAATTAAGCTTACGGATCTACCATGAAATTATGTAAAGCAAGTAGTAAATGTGAAAACTTAATCCCCGCTATATCAATCCTTTGGAAAATCCTTGCTAGATTGAGACCAGTAGCTCAGAGCCTTAAGCTACCATCGAGACTCAGTAGAGTTCCCAACATTTCGTGTGTAATAGGAAGAAATGACTCGCCGAAGAGGAAATAGTTATCCCTTTAGGAAATCCTAATATTTGGACGTTTAAACTTCGTTGACCTATCAAAACCATAGATGATGAAACCTAGCAACTTTGGTAGAGTTGCCTCTCTGTCTTCGAAGTTCATAGAAACTCGCAGTAAGACCCTAGATTCACATAGGGAACGTGAAGATAAACCCTCGTGCTTTTGTACTGTTGAAACAGACACAGACCTTGATAGATCTTGAGCTCGTGGATCGTTATATATGCCTATGTAATCACAAGCACAATAAAAGACAATCTCTACTACTAATGTTTATCAGCGGAATATAAACACAAGTAACAAATAACTAAGAACTTCTTGATCCTCTATGGATCTTTATATTAACTAAAACTGAGTTTTTCCAATCGGTACATAAACCTTTCTAATGTGTTCCTTTTATAGATAAGGAACCCTAAACAATATCGCTAAACCGTTTTCCAAGAAACGTATAATCATAAAACTAAATAAGATATACACAATCACTTCCTAATAAAGCTCATGTATATCCACACTAAATAAACTAAACACGGAATAAACACTTCCGCAGAATCAAACTAATAACTATTATTCTTCAGCAGAATAAGTCTTCGGCAGAATCCACTTCACTTCAGTAGAAACACTTCGGTATTAAGTTCAGCATAATCAGACTTTCACATAATTCCCAACAATCCTCCCCTAAACTGGAATTTGACTTGTTAAGTTCCAGTTTCTTGATAGATCGTACAGCACCAGAGGATTGGACACGAACAACAGCAACAGCAAAGAATCCAAAGAACATCTCGATGATGAAGAAACTATGAAACTCCATATCTTTGCAGCAACAAATGACAAAAGGTACATCAAAACAGATTAGTTTCATACTATTCTCATCACATCCAGGTGTGTTAACTCCTGTGAGAGGTGAATCATTGAAAATAAATGGATTTGATGTCTCTTTACCAATAGCCATCACTACTGGAGTAGCCATATGTTTCAGTTCGTAAACTATGGTACACTGATAACCATCTGATTTAGTAGCAAATCAGCAACCATATAAACGGATTTGAAATGTCTTTACCTGTAGCCGTTTGCTCAGGACTAGTCAATTCTTAGAATTGGTAAATTGAGAACCAAATATGGAATGCCACTGCCTTTACCACACACCATATATATGTGGGCTAGCCAATTCTTGGATTCCAAACAGGAATAAACCATGGTGAATTGAAAACCATACAACACTCAGCAATAAAGCATAGGTGGTTGCAAACCCTATGATTTTTAGCAAATCATTACAGCTATCAACAGATTTGATGTGTCTTTACCAAAGCTGTACCCTTTGGACTAGCTAACTCTTTGACATACTCAAAGTATATCAGGTGAGTCAATAACCAAAAAGTATACAACAAACCTGCAAGAAAAGTTAGATAAAACCAAAAGCATTTTTTTTTTTTTTTTTTTTTTTTTTTTTTTTTTTTTAAACTAAATAAACAAAGAAAACAAAGATTACAAAATATTACAATCAAGATGAACCTTTATGTGATAGAAGTTGATTCTGAATCAAACCAACACATTGAGTAGCATGAAGGTCATCATTGCCAACCGGATTAGGAGGCACTTCCAACTTGTGTCTCAACAATCTTTCCATAAAAGTATCAGATAAAGGATAAAGCCTATCTGATAGCATACACAAAATCATCCCACATGTAGTCTGAACTACATGAACACAAGGCAGAGGATAAAATCGCCAACTCTCAATCTCCCATTTATGAGAATTCTTCCAAATAGAATACCCTTTACCATGTGAAGAATCAGAATCAAACATAACCTGAAGATCTTCCAAATAGAATACCCTTGACCAAGGATGACGTGGACTTCTACTTTTACCAGGATTTACTTATAACTTCGGTAGAAACGGAAACGATTCTGCTGAAGTAGAATACTCAGTAGAACCAGATGACTTACTCACGAAGCTTCAGTAAATATCTTTTTACTGTTTCACCCACACGCATTAATTCTCTTACCACTTGAAATCGGCTATAAAACAATCCCAATGCACATAGACTTTTTCATCAAAAATCCCCAAATAATATTTCAAACCCTAATTCCTTCAATCCTTCAAAATTAACCAGAATAACCATGAGTACCAAACCTGAAATCATAGATCTCACAACAACATCCTCATCATCTAGTGAAGATACCAATTCATGGTTTCACTATTTTCCAAAGCCATATCCACTACCAAAGAAGTCACCCTTTCTCTCCTCATCAGAAGATGAAAGTGTTGAGAAACCAAGTGTATCTGCTGAAGATTCTGATGAATCCTATAATGAGTGAACATCTTACTCCCAACCCTCAGCACCTAGGCCTCAACGAAGGCCACGAGCCAAAAATCCCCCACTTCCTATGGGAAGAAAGGTAGTGCTTGGTCTCTCTGCATCATGTTTTGGTGCATCATCACATATCGTATCGAGGAATGGAAAAAGGAAAATGATGTAAGTTGATGTATGATTGAAAGAGTAGGTGATATGCAGATGAAAGTCTTTCAGTCTCATCTCTCTACCACAATCAGCTTCAGCTTCTTCGTTTGCATCAATCTATCCTCTCCATTTTGATCCTTAGCATCTGTTAGGGTTGGTTATGCTTTCACAAAGGCATAGCCAGCATTTAGTGCCAAAAGATGTGAGCGATCGTGCATATCCAACAGCTATTAGTGTGAAAGATGTGAGCAGCCATACTCATCGTGCTCATCTTTAGATGTTGGAATAGATGATATGTAATAGATTAGGACTATTAAATCATGTAGATGCTTTTGATGTTGCTAGTACTCTGTAATTTGTAAGCTGTAAACTGTTTCTTGAATGAATGAATGATCTATTTGCTTCTGTACTTCTTTTGATTGAATCATATAACTTCAGTACTTCAACTTCAGAGGAAACAAATAGCACACTTCAGCACAATGAATTCAGTGGAAACCAGCTTAAGCTTTCATGACCATATCTCAACTGATCAGGGACAACCATTCTGCAAAACAAACACAAAAACATACACAAACCAACAAAGAAACACACTAAAATTACATTAGCAGGTTAGAGTTAGTTTAAAATCTATCAAATATACAAAATTACATAGCAAAATGCAAAGTTATACACAAATCCTCCCCTGAGGCATATGCCTCCCCTGAGGCCTATGCCTCCCCTTAAACTTTGCAGTTAAGGGTTAAGCATGCAAATATGGACCACAAGGTGTTGAAACCTTGGTCCTTCAAAAGCCTTTGTTAACAGATCTGCCACATTATCATCAGTATGAATTTTGACCACATTTATCAAATTTTTATCATATGCATCTCTTATAAAGTGGTGCCTGATTTCAATATGTTTTGTTCGACTGTGAAAAACTGGATTTTTAACAATGCATATGGTACTTTGATTATCTATAAAAATTGTTGTGTTCATGAAATTATACCCATAATCCAACAACTGATTTTGAATCCAAAGAACCTGTCCACAGCAATTAGCAGCAGCCACATACTCTGCTTCAGTAGATAAGGTAGCCACAATAGTTTGTTTCTTGCATTGCCAAGAAATCAATCTTTTTCCAAGGAATTGGCAACCTCCAGTGGTGGACCTCCTATCCAGATTAGCACCAGCATAGTCACTATCACTATAAGCTTCCAACTTAAAAGGAGACTCTTTTGGGTACCAAAGACCTAGAAAAGGTTGGCCTTTAAGATACTTAAAGATCTTCTTAACAGCATTGAGATGGGAAGTCAGTGGAGTAACTTGATGTCGCGAACAAACACTCACAGCAAAAGTAATATCAGGCCTGGAAGCTGTTAAATACATGAAAGACCCAATCATAGACCTGTACAAATGAACATTCACAGGTGGATCAGCTTCATTATTGGTCTTTGACTTTGGAGCTTCATAAGGTGTAGTAGCAGTCCTTACACCCTCCATACCAAACTTCTTCAAGATGTCCCTCACATATTTGTCCTGACTGATAAACATACCATTAGGTTTCTGCTGAACTTGAAGACCCAAAAAGAAAGTCATCTCTCCCATTGCACTCATCTGAAACTCTCCCTTCATAAGCTCCTCAAACTCCCTGCACCAAGCCTCCTTTGTGGATCCAGAGATAATGTCATCCACATAGACTTGCACAAGAATAATGTCAGTGGAATTCTTCTTTAGGAAAAGAGTCTTATCAATTGCACCTCTTCTGTAACCATGCTTCAGCAGAAATGTAGAGAGCCTAGCATACCAGGCTCTGGGTGCCTGATGTAGTCCATAGAGAGCTTTGACCACCTTATAAACATGATTTGGATGATCTGGATCTTCAAATCCTTTAGGTTGAGTGACATACACCTCCTCTTCAATTTCACCATACAAGAAGGCTCCTTTAACATCCATTTGATAGACCATAAAGCCCATATAGGATGCATAAGCTAAGAAAATCCGTATAGCCTCAACTCTTGCCACTGGTGCAAACACTTCATCATAGTCTATCCCCTCCTCTTGTCTATAACCCTGTGCAACTAACCTGGCTTTGTTTTTAATGACAACACCTCTAGCATCCCTCTTATTCTTCAGAATCCATTTTGTCCCAATAGCATACTTACCATCAGGTAGTGGTACCAATATCCAAACCTGCTGATTTTGAAATTGTTGCATCTCATCCTGCATTGCTTCAAGCCAACTTGAGTCTTCAAGAGCCTGAGTAACACTGGTTGGTTCCACTTGTGAGAGAAAACAAGCAAACAGACAATGTTGATAGTCTGTGTGATTGTCTCTCTGCTGATTCGAAACATAAGAGACAAAAGCCACCTGTCCATATTTAGAACGCGCCACAGTACCTCTTGTTCTAACAGGTGCATTAGGATCACCAATAATATTAGACTGTGGATGAACATTGTTGATCCTTGTAGTAGTGGTGGTGTTGACATCAATGGAAGAATCAAGATTAGTCACTATAGGTTCAAAGTCAGTATCATAGGAAGGTGTGTTGAAGATGCCTGCTCTAGGTTGATGATGACCAAGATCTGAAGGTTTTGGAAACCTTGTATAAGGTTCACCAAGATCTGTTGACACTTTAGTAAAACTAGGAGTAGTGTCACCATGTCTTTCAGCCGAATTGGAGAGGTGAGGAGAAACAGAACTTTCTTCAGCAGAATTGAAGTTTCTGCCGAGAGCTTCATTTGTACTATTTTCAACATTCCTCTCAGCATCTAAATTGGCGGCATACTCTTGTTTCTTCAGTCTTGCAAGGTCTTCAGCATAATAGAATTCATCTTCACCCACATCAGTATAATCTTTAGAAGTGTCACCTACAAAATTGTTAGGAGAGAAGGAAGGCACTACAATGGGTTGTTCATCATCAGACCCACTGTCAGAATGAGCATCCAAAGTGTCTGTATTAGGAGTTGGAGATGCTTCAGAATCTGCATTTTGATCAGCCTTATGTCTAGCATAACCCAAGTAATCAGTCAAGTAGTCAAGATCAAATGACCAAACATGACCCTGGCCTTGAACATTAGGCTTGTCTTCAAGATACCTCAGATTCAATGTCTCCTCAATCTTCTTTGCAGATACATTGTAAACCCTGTATGCCTTACTATGAGCAGAATACCCCACAATGTAGCCATCATCAGCTTTCTCATCAAATTTGCCCAAAGGATCACTGGTATTTAAGATTGTCACCTGACAGCCAAACGGTTTAAGGTAATGAATAACAGGAACTTTTCCAAAGAGAAGTTCATACGGTGTTTTAAGATGTGGTCTAGTAATGGACACTCTATTGAGTACATAACAAGCTGTACCAACAGCCTCAGTCCAAAACATGGTAGGAAGTTTAGAGTCTGCTAGCATTGATCTTGCAGCTTCTATTAAGGTTCTATTTTTTCTTTCTGCCACCCCATTTTGTTGAGGGGTTCTTGGAGTGCTATAGTCCCTTTTGATTCCCTTTAACCTGCAGAGTTCTATCAGAATGGCATTTTTGAACTCTGTACCATTATCACACCTAATTCCTTTCACCTTTTTGTTCAACTGATTCTCAATAAGGGTAATGAAGTCTTTCAATATTTCAGATGTTTCATCTTTGGTTCTTAGAAAGAATACCCAACAAAATTTACTAAATCCATCAGTGATCACCAGACAAAAATATTTATGATCAATGCTTCTCACTTTAGTTGGACCAAACAGATCCATATGAAGCAGCTGAAGAGGTTCAGAAATAATGGTTACTGCTGTAACAGGAACACCTTTGTAGGAGGCTCTGTGCTGCTTTCCTTTGTTGCATGCAACACAGTTATGATCATTGGTGAATACTTTGGCAGGAAGACCTTGAACTAGGCCCAGCTTAGAGAGCTGGTTGATGGTCTTGAAATTGACATGGGCCATCCTTCTGTGCCATTTGGTGGACTCATCCACAGATGCTTTAGCCACCAAACACGTTAAGTCACCTGCTGGTTTGACATTAGTTAAGTTGAATGTATACAAATTGTGACTACGAGGAACCTTCAGTAGAATTGAAGTATCTTCTGAGAGTTTGAAGTCTTTAGACAGCACAAGACATTCATCCTCAGTGAAGAGTACATTGTTCTTAGTGTCACAGATTTGTGAGACTGAGAACAAATTAAAGTGTTGAAGTTCCTTAACATAGTAAACATTCTCAAAGTCCAGCTGAGGTGTTTTGATGGTCCCTTTTCCTGTAATTCGTCCATCACTTCCTCCAAAGGTTATATTTCCTCCACCTTCAATAGGTATAAAGTTATGCATCATGTCCCTGTTTCCTGACATACTTCTAGAACAACCACTGTCAACAATTCCAACATCTTTATGCTTAAGGGGATGATCC